>CM076578.1:177171953-177261206 GCA_034641835.2 Pinus albicaulis
GGTTAAACACCCAACAGATGTAAATTGAAACGGGCGGCCGATTTTGCCGGAAATTTTGCCGGAAATTTTGCCGGAAATAAGGTTTGGGAATTTTGCCGGCAAATTTTGACAATTTGCCGGCAAATTTTTTTTTTTTTTTTTTTTTTTGACAATGTTCCCCGTGTGCAGTGTGAAAGGTTTTTTGGTCTTCCTTTTCCACAGCAACCTGGTTATACCCTGAAAAACCATCTACCATAGATTAATTGCAGGCTCTAGTCACTTTTTGCAAGACAAAATCCATTTTTAGCAAAGGATAATTATCTTTCAATGAAGCCCTATTCAAGTTCCTGAAATCTACACACAACCTTATCTCTCCATTTTTCTTTCTGACTGGTACAAGATTGGAAACCCAATCTGAATATCTGAGAGGAACAATTATTTTAGCCTGCAGCAGTTTCCTTACCTCCTTTTCAATCGTGGCCAACAATAATGGATTGATTTGTCTGAGTTTATGTCTATGCAGTTTGACTCCATCTTTCAATGGGATTTTATGCTGAATAATATTCTTATCATAAGTCTTCAAATCATCATATGACCAAGCAAATGCATCCTCAAATTGTTTGAACAGATCTATGTATCTTTGTTTGTAGTCCTTCGGAACACCTTTGAACAATTTGACCATTTTAGGCTCATATTGAGTTTCTAAATTACAATCTTCCACATTCTCATCTTGATGTGCTTTCTTCTGATTCACTGCCACATCATTAGCATCAAACAGTCTTTCGAGAGGTACCAAACCTCTTGGTAAAATATTGTCTTTCAACTGAATAATCCGCTGATCACCAATCTTCTTTTTCAGAGTCTTAGACATATCAGCCAAGTCATTTTCATCAGTTTCCAAATAAATCTGGTGATCTTCAAAATCTTCAATCATCAACAAAAATTGCTTAATCTGTTCATCATCCTCAAAAACCTGCCAATGTTTGACATTGTCAGGAATCGAAGGTCTGTGTCTCATCTCAATTTCGTATCTTAGTCTTGGATTGATCGGAGGTTTGAATGTACTGGCTACAACTGCTAAAGAATCAGCCATTCTATTCTCTTCTCTTGGGATAAACTGTAGGTTGAAAGATTCAAAGTAGTTTTCAATTAAATCCCATACCTCATTCCTATATGTTCTTAACTTGGGATGTTTATTTTGACACAAATTCTTAACTTGTCTTATGATTAATTCAGAATCACCAAACACGGTCATAGACTGAATTCCCATTTTCTTAGCTATCTGCAAACTAATGATTAATGCTTCATATTCAGCTACATTATTGGTGGATTCAAACTCCAATTTGAAAGAGAAATGTACAAGGTTACCTTCCGGAGATACAAAACTGAAACCAACTCTAGTGCCTTCTTTAGAAAACGCACCATCAAAATAGCACTTCCAAAGCTTGTTTGAATGCAGCTCCTTATGTACAATGGCTAAAGGGAGTTTCCCTTGTGACTCTTCAGCAAATTCTGCATCTTCATGCAGCATGAAGCAAGAGAGGTCCTCCTTCTCTTGGCCATAAATAGGTGAATTACCTGCATCTTTCTTGGTAGCAATTTTTTGAAATCTAGTTTCTCTATACAACCTCCTTTCTTCCCCATTAAAAATAGGAATGATGGCATATGTAAAATCTAACTTCAAAACTCCTCCAAGATTTGCCCCCCAAGATCTAGATAATAACATACCAAATCTAGCTGGAATATCTGCCACTACCACATCCATCATAATGCTCTTGGCTGGGATTTGAGCCAATGAAAAAACCATATCTTTAATAAGACCCACACACTTCACCCTCTTTGAATCAAAAGAATAAAGGTCTCTGTATGGCTTAGTGATTTGTAAATTTAACTCTTTCATCACACATAATGGCATCATATTGTGGGATGCACCAGAATCTAGCATACAATTATGTACAACAAAATCATGTAACAAAAGTGATATATAAAAAGGAGGGACAGCCGAATATACCTCTTCAACATGAGGCCCAAAAGTAACCACTGGTTTTTATTCTTGCAGATTTACTATATCGCCTACTTCATCAGACTAAGATAAATTGATAAATTTTGCAAATCTCCTTCTTATAACCAGGTGTTTTGATTAACTCAAGAAGAGGTATTTGAATTTTCACTTTTTCCAACTCTTTCGAAAAACTGAAAGTTTGATTTTGTTTTGTCAACTTTTCAGGTTCTTCTTGATTTTTATTGGAATTTAGACTTTGATTAGAAACAACAACAACTTTCTCCAAAATATTAGGATCTTTAATCCTTGTTTGAGAAGCCTCAACTTGCTGTTTTTCCTTCTCTTTTTCTTCATTCATGGGCTGCTTCCCCTTATTTGATTTCTTAATCTAGTTTTTCTGTAATGGAGTTGCCATTGGAGCAGGTACTGATTCTGATTCTTTTTCCTCATCATCTTGAGTTCTTAACCTCTTCTTTGACCTCAAATCGTATTTTTTATGTAATTCTGATTGCATGAAGTCCGTAAACTATTTGCAATAATCATCCATCTCTTATTGATCGAATGAAAGATCAGTTTCTTCATTTTCTTCCACTCTTTCTTCCTCAGTTTCTTCTTCTGTTTCATCATCTTCCATGTAGACAACAGAAATTTGAGCATCATCTTCTTTTTCATCATCATCATTTGCTGAGCAGGATGGAGCTGCCTCTATATGCAAAGGCGCTTGCACCTGATCTTGATATTTCCTTTCTCTTTGTAGAATCTGCAGGGGCTGTTTTTTAAATTGGGGATTAAAAACCCCTCTACTTTGTCTTGCAGGCTTATTATTATCTATTTCCAACTTCACCAGTTTATTAGACAATTTTTTTATGACTTTAGTCATATCGTCAATTCTTTGATCTTGAGATGAGGCTTCTTCTTTAGCTTTTCCTTTATCTTGGACTTTACCAACATATTGGCCTCAATCTCTAGAGCATCAGTTTGAATCTGATCCAAAGTGGGGGACCTTCTTTCTCTCAATGTGAAACTGAAATCTGGTTCGAATGCACCAGCAAAAACGACCCTTGCTCCAATAGGAGGAGGTTTCATTTCCAAAGGCAAACTATTATATAATTTGTTAAATCTTTTCACAAAATCATTCATATTTTCATCAGATTTCTTCTTTATTGCATTGAATTCTGTCAAATAATAACCATGGTCCCTTTTTTCACCCCATCTCTCGGTGAAACGTCTCTCTAGTCCATCCCAATCATTTATTGAACCATTACGCAATCCTTTAAACCATTTCCTTGCCTCTCCACTTAGAGACTGAACAAAAATTTTCATTACAACATCTAAATGCTCAACATTTAAATTCTCAGCAAATGTGAAAAACAAGGGCAAGTGTTGTTGTGCAGTTATTTCATCTTCACCAGTAAATCTAGGGAGTAACTTGAGATACTCCTGAGGCATTTCATTCGGTGGTTGGGGTAGATTTAATGGTGCATATCTATTCATCAAGAAAGTAGGGGCCGCCATGTTTATGCCCTGGTTAACTACTCCTTGAGCAGGGGTAAAATGAATACCAGTTGTAGGTGGGGGTGAATGAGGTGGAACAACCAATATAGGGATTGGTGTATGAACGATTACAGAAGAGCTGGCAACTATATGAGGTTGAGTTTCTGTAAGAGGGAAAGACACAAACTAAAGAGATTTCTCTTCTAATGTAGGTTCTTGAAAATAAATGGGTGATGGTGAGGATTATTTTTCTGAGAAAATGAGTTTCCTGGAAATATCCTTGGATGAGAAAGTGCGAGAACTGCTGCCTAGTGCAAGCAGTGTAATGTCTGGTGTATCAAATATTTTTGGTTTCTGGCCCTTCTTTGAAACAAGCTTCTCAGGATCAAACAAAATAGGAAATTTTTGCTGAGAGGTATCCGACCTCGTGTGAGGTTTCTTAGGAGCCAGAGCTATTTTAAAACAAACACAGCTTATTATTTCCTCCTCTCTAAACAACCAGAGGAAATGTAAAATAAAACCCAGGGAAAACCTTCGAATCTTCATCCCTGGCAACGGCGCCAATTAATGTTGTACCTTAAGAGACAATTCCTTAGCTGTGATAAGGAATCAGTGCTTAAGACATTATCTGATTATGTCACAAATGAATATATTTCTGTCTCTATCTTATAAACCGTTAAACATTGATTATGTAACCCTTAAATATCAAATCCATGCATGTTCTGCAATGCTATATTCCACTTATGCTGAAATGAATGAACGGAAGAAAAAGAGAAGAGGATTTCAATCTGATATGCTGTTTCAAACATAATCTATCATTTTAAAACCCTGAAGAATTAAGTAAAGATAAAGTTAAAACAGAGGAGCGCACATTAAGGTTTTTTTAACTCTTAAATACACATGTATAAAGAGACCTGCTGCTCAAATCACTCTATTTTATTCACAGATAAGAAAACATTGTGTAAACTGGATAACTTTTCAGCATAAACAGAATGATAGAAACTTGCATACTCTTTCATTGATTTTCCATTTTTGTGTTGAGTTGAGCAATCTGTGCTTGCGGATCTGTATCACCTGTAGGAAAAACAAAGGTACAACTACGATTTTCAATGTGATTTTGTAAAGAGATGGTAGTCTGCTACCAGGAATAAATATACATTACATACTTAGGAAGAAGAGAAAATTTGAAAACGGTTGCACCTTTAACTCAAAAAAGACAATAGCAACAAATGGACAAGGTATGAACTCTAGTATCTCGGAGAATTCTTCAATGTATCTCTATTTCAACATTCTCCATGAGCTTCTATACTATAGCTTTGTCACTAGGATCTACACCAACCTTTATGATAATCTTTTTCAACTTCTCATTTTGAACTGATAAGGCCCTTGAATTGGCCTTCTCCAACTTGAACTGCTTGATAAATTTTGCTAGCATATTTTCAGCTGTAACATCCATGGCATTGGTCTTAGTTAGATCATTGAAAATTAATTGTCCAGACTGCATATGTAGATTCATCTTATCCAATAGTGGGATCTTCTTAACATCCATAGTTATATTTACAACATTGAAACCGCTTGAGGATCCAAGAGACATCCCTGTTGGATGTGTTAAAGCCATTCTGAACTGATCCTTCTCGAGATCCATCACAGTTAGCAACCTAGTCTGATTAGTAGCTATGTGATGCTCTGCCTGAGCCTCCACATTAGCTTTTATTCTTTGATTCTTCTCTTCAATCTGTGTAAACACCTGTTTGACTGAGGGCACCTTTTCTTGGTAAAGCTCATGACCTCCAGGAGAAGAGGGAGCATTTTTCTCTTCATTTAAATGGAAGGTAAAACTTGGTGAATTTGAAGAATGATCTTCAGCCAACTTAGTTCTTTTCTCCTCTCTTGGCTCTTCATCATCTAACTCAACAACAGAATCCTTACTTCTTTTATTTATCTTTTCAGTTATAATAGGTGTTTGAATGCTTGTTTTTGATGAATTTACTTCTCCTGGGTTTGCCAACTTTTCTTGCTCAGGTCTGCTTTCGTGAGTAAAAGAAGAATATCCATTTTCAGCTCTCCTTTGGGAAATCACTCCATGAGGATCATATGACCATTTTTCACCCAATAACAGATGTGTCTCTTCCAACAACTTAGACACTTCACTAAATGCTTGTCTCTTATTTACCACAAAGGGTCCCACACTCATGGGCAACTTATACATGAGACCTTTCTTCATGGGAACAAAATGCACCTGATCTACGTTGAGACTCTATTTGATGAATTCAAGGGAAAAAAGCCTCATAGGCACAAAATTTGGGAGCCTGTAAGGCTCAATATTAGTTCCATACAATCTTATCTCAGAATATTCCTCAAACACAAACCAATCCCCAAACCTGCAACTAGGTCCCAACTGTAAAAACTCACAGGCTTTTGGTAGAAAACAAGGGGAAGAAACCCCATTCAATACTCTATAAGCAATCGACATATACTGACTGGAAAACTCAAACAACCCTGCTTCATTTCCCTCTCTTCTAATTATGTCAGTCCAAAATATAACTAATTGCTTCTGTTTGTTGACATCCACTATATTTAACCCCAAACTCATAAATTCCTCAACATTTTGATATAAGAATAAATAAACAATCAACGAGGGGAATTTAAAGGAACCTGTGAGAGAAAAGCTCATCAACTGAGAGTTGACAATCTCTTGCCAGAAAGATGGAATATCAAGAACTGTCCCTGGTTTCATCATCATTGCGTACATTCCTAATACTGATTTGTCAACTGTAAGGTCATTATCTTTGCCCAGAATTTCTGCAATACAACTCAGAACTGATCTATTCTCAGCATCAAAAATCTCCAAATTGAATTCTTCACCTTCTAGTTGAAATTATTTTGAATTTGGTCTCAAATGAAACATACACTGATTAAATTCTTCTCCTGAAAGGTTTTCAAAATAACTTGCCAATGAGTCTTCTGAGAATTGAAGTGATGACTCGTCTTCGGAGAAACAAAACGCTTGGCGAATCAACTGCGTCGACACCTGTAGAACATTCTTCCCCTGCGAATTCATTATAAAGCACTTACCAGGATACATTGAAGAAACCAGCCAACAGATAAATTCGGGAAAGAAATGAGATTTTGGGATACATGCAGACAGGACATCGGATTTCTTCATGGCAGAAAAAACTGGGGAATTCTCGGCATTTAGGGTTACTTGATGATAAAAGAGGGGATGATTTACGGAAGACACGGTATCTTGGATGTCTCTCTCATTGTCCATGAGGGAAATGTGGCTAGTCGAACCAGGTAGTGAAAATCGCTTAGCCATGGCTGTACAAACAACAGAAGCAATCCGTAAAGTAGTGGAGAATGAAAAGGTGGCGACGACACGGCTCAAAGGGGAAAACAATTACAAATGATTTGAAAATGTGATAAAGATCAATTTAAAAGCCATGAAAACCCGTAATAAATGCCTAAAATGACGTGTAAAAAGCTGTTGACAAGGTTTATCATGGATTACAGCTGTCTTCCACTTTTCCTCATGACGTCATTGCGGAGGCTCCTGGAGTACGGTGGAAAACTTTGGCTAGTCCCCCCGTAATGAATCTACACCGTTGATCATTGTTTACCCTGCAGTCAAACAGGTCAACTGCGGGGGGATTTGATTAAATAACTCATGAGCTCTTTGCGCCTCCACACTTTATCATTCGGTTATAATCTTCAATACTTGCCACTTAACAAAGAGACTTACAACAAAATTTAAACAATATTTCATAATATACACTCAAGTAATTTAAAATGTGTTAGTTTATAAAACTTTTAGAAACATTTCTTTTTTTTTATGTTACAGTATAAAAAACATTATACTATAGCATATACTTTTTCTGAATTTCATAATTTTTTTGTTTTTTTGATTTTCAAAATAAAATAGAAAAGGATATGCAGATGATCCACAACGGTGGTATGGGGGGCTAAGATTCATGGTGGGGACATTGTGAAAAGGGAAGCGAATTGTAGGCATAGATGGAGGGGGATAAGCCATTATTAAAATGAGTTTAAAGTCAAACATGTACATCCTTTGATTCGAAAGGGGGAAAAATGGCTTCTTGAGCTGTTACTTGTGAAAAAATTCACATGCATATAAAAGCGAGGAGTTTAGTGTAACTCCCATCATTCTTTCCATTATTCTCATTCAGTATGACTACTAGACTTGCTCTAGGAGAGTGTGATCATATGATATTATTAGCCTATGGATCCTAGGTGGATCTAGATGTACAATTTTCCTTTGGTTTCCTTTCATAAGGTTAGAGTCCTAGAGGGAGAAGTGCGGGGATAGGTTCCTTAGTTTGAGGCCTGGAGGGTATTTGGAGACTCCTGAGGCTAGTTGTAACTCTTTGAGACACAAGTATTTGAGACTTTGTGGCCATGTTTTATTGGAGCCCTAGAGGGTAGTATAATAGCTTGAGGGATGTTGGGTGCATAGAAAGGGGTGAAATACATTGGATTTGATGGAATTTTGTCATTGATGGCAAAGGAACAACAATGGAGAAACAACGACAAAATAGAGATATGGCACTGTGTGTACATTGTGATGCATATGTGATTTAGATTTGAAAATTATGTGTACATTGTGTTGTAAGTATGACTGTGTATTGTATATTTTGTTGAGATGGAGTTTGATTGATATATGATGATTGGCTTGTTATGTTTGATGGCTTGGGTATGCTTGTTGTTATTTATGGATGGGCATTTGATGAGGATTTGTGACGCTTGTGAGTAGAAAGGCATATGCTTATGTGTTTATTGAACTGTTCATTACTATATTGATGGCAATGAATGTTGATTTTATTGCACAGTTAATGTATTCACAAATGAATAGGAGCAACAAGGTATGCAAATGAACACATAGGTATGCTAGATGTTGCATATATTGTTATAGTTGCAAAGAAGCAAGGTATGCTTGGTATGCTTGTGAGCAATAAGATAAGTATTCCAGCAAAGGAGAAACAAATAGGCATTGTAATACTTGTTTTTATACTGGCTTGATAGAAGTGTGTATGAGAAGGTGCAACTGAGAGGTATGATCTAGTTATATGGATATTTTTGTGTTGATACTTATGGCATACATGGAGTTGTTATAAGTGATATAATGATTTTTGGTTGTGTAATATTAGGTTATGATATTCATGCTTGATGTATTGTACTTGTTAAGAAATGTCAATGCATTATACTTGTAATACATTGTTGTGATGTAAGGAAAATGAGCAACATTAAGGTATGTTTGATGCTTGTAAGAAACAAGGTAGAAAAAAAATGTTGAAGAGAATATTATGTAACAAAGATGAGTTGAAGAGGTGCAAGGAAAGGTTTGTTCAATTGGATTTCTTGCATATGTTTATGATGTTACATTACGATATTGTTGATCACTGCTATGCTTGATGGCAAGGTATGGTGCAAGGCATGTTGCAGGCTGTGTTAATCAGGTTTTTGAGCTTGTGATCTTGAGGTACATGATGCTTGTTATGCATGTGATGCTTGGAGATGTTGATGAGCTGGTGAAAAATGTTGGCTTGCTTATGTTTCTATATGAATATGATGGTTGTGTTGAGATGTTGTGATGCAAAGAAAAGGAAAAGGAAAATATGCAAGGGAAAGGCAAAGATACAAGGCAAAGACAAAGGAAAATGCATGAAGAATGTTGTTATGCTTGTAATGTTGTGATGTGTTATAGTTTCTGATATATATGGCTACTATGCTTGTTGATCTAATCATTAAAGGTGGCTGAAAATAATATTTGGTGAAGCATTTATTTATTTTAATAGTCAAAATCTCAAAAGGTGCCAAATGAATGAGTGGAATGCTAAGAGACAAGTATTTTCCCTTCATATTCATGTTGGAATACCAATAACCATGAAATTTTGTTTATAAAAATATGTGGGGTTGCAAGGCTATATGGTTAGAAATTTTTAGAATGTAAGAGCTTATTTGAGTTGTTTATTACCTGGCACATATAGATAAGATGTGAACAAAGATGAAGGTATGCAGATTTATGGAACAAGTAACCAACATATTATTTTATTTACGTATCAGTGGATTTTAGTCTCCTTTCAAGCTACATCTTGATAAATAATAGGTTGGATCATGTTGATGTAGGAGGATCCTATGGGTTGTAGCCTACGAACAATTAATGGAAGTTGGAGCTTCCTTGCAATTTGAAGCTTGCAAAGTTAAGGTAGCGACCTCCTGTAGGTTGGAGCCTACAAAAAATCATATATAATAAGGGATTAGAAGCTTGAATTTGCATAAAAACAATAAAAAAGTCATGGTTTTATCCCTTTACGGGTTTCCACTTATATCTGGTGTCCATATGTGATGATTTTGTGCGTTGATTTAGATGTTAAATGATAGTTATATTGAATCTATTGTTCATAAGGTGTATGTTTCTCATTTAATTGTCCATTTAACCATTGAAAATTAATCAAATTTTAATTTCCATAAATGTAATAAATTGATTAACCCCCCCACATCTTAGTTTAGTTAAGTTTCCATCAAGATTGTGTAGGATGGTGGGATATGAAAGATTGTAGGTTGGAGGCTGTTGGAGTTTGGTACCTTGGTGTGTTACCTTGTTCGTGTGATTTATGGACTCTATATATATTTAAGAATCCTTTTTATCTTAGTGGAGTCATAACTTAGCTTGGGGGTGAACGATTGTTAAAATATTATGAGCAGTGTGGTCTATGCCTCAGAGGAACATCTGAGGTCTATAGCTAGTTGATGCTTCATTTAAAAGATAAGTGTTTCTTATTGTGTGCTATATGATTCTATTGTATTATTTAATATGCTTACATGCTATTGTAATTTATATGTGTGTTTTCACATTTAATTATGCCATTATGGTTGAGTATATGTTAGATCGCATGATAACATGCATTAGACATGCACACTAAATATTAAATAGGGTATCATGGGTACCTGCATGACAAAATAGACATAAATATGGTAACCATGTTATATTATAGAGTATTTATATGATAATTTTGGGTTGACTTTGGGCCCTGGTCGACATAAACTATAGTTTCACCCGCGATACTTATCACCTGAGTTTGAAAACATTCACAATTTATGGTATCAGAGGTGGAGTTGAGAAAATATGCAACTCGGTTGGGTGGCTAGGGGTGTTACAAAGTGGTATGAAAGAAAATTTTACATCACTCAAGATATAATGGGCTATAACTTCACTGCAGAAGAAAAGTTGCATGTAGTGTGTTAACTGCTTAATCAAAATCCTCAAGAAGAGGAAATGAGAAAATTAAAAAATTGACACATATGGGAAATGATTGAATTTTAAATGGAAGGTTTATTGCAAGAGGCATGAATTTTTGAAAAATTGTAACTATAAAATGGTAATATTGGGCCAAATTGTGAATTTGCAAAGTTATCCGTGAATGGAAGTTCTAAAATTGGGTAAGTTCCCCTTTTGGGAAAAAATTTAAGGAGAATTCAAACCAAAATAATGAGTTGGGAGGTATAAGAATCGAATGAGAAATTGAAGATATGGATTGAATAAAATAAATGGGTTTATTGCAAAAACAAAATTGTAAATTTTGTGCATATGGAAATTACGGAAAAATAAGCATCAATGACAAAGTGAGAATTTTTAAAAACTAATGAAAATTTGAAAATTAGTATTGGTGACATAAATAATGACATGGAGATCCCAAGTGATAGCTAAGTGGACAAGTCACGTGGACATGTATTAGCATAATATGAATTCATAATGGATAGTTCTATTAATATTGATCAATCATATCCAAGCCCAAACTGTAATTAAACAATTGGATCAAAGGATTCATCCACCATTAGATTTATCAGATGTAGGGTAGTGCATAATTGGTTAGGAAACTCTTAATTCCAAATTCAATCTAGATTGTTAGATTGTGATCACCTTGTGCCAATTGATCATTTATAGTTAAGTTATTTCATTTTCTAGAGAGCACCTTTATGCTTGAAATCAATTTGGACCATCAAATTTGGGTGAATCTCAGCCATTAGATCCATCAATATTAAGTGACCTCATTAATGGAGAGCATATCTAAGCTTGGATTTAATCTCCACTATTGGATCACAATAAACCTTAGTCATCAGATCTATCAAGGCTGCGTCACCTCATTAATGGGTGAGCACATCTAAGCCTGATTTTAATCTCCATTGTTACATCTGGGGAAATTGTAGCAATTGGATCATTTAGAGTTAAGTGATGCTATTAACCATTAAGCATATCTAAGCTCGAATTTGATCTAGACCATCGAATCATAGTGGATCTCAAATTTTGGATTCTTTGAATATAAATGATGTCATTACTCTATGAGTATACTTAAGGATGAATTTGATCCTCACCATCATATCAAATTAGTGTCATCCGTCAAATCTTGAGGGAATCATAAGTTGTGCATGGAGGGATAAAGGAGGGGAATGGACCCTAGCTATAATTGTAGCTAGGAAAAGGGAGACAAATGGAATAGGGATTTTTCTACAAATGCAACAGAATAGCACGAACAACAGTTTTTTGTTGGAATCCGGTAAAAAAAAATTCAAAAAATCAAGTAGTTGCAGTGTTTGAATTGCATTTTTGATGGTGGAAATGGATTCAGCGCCATCAAAAAACCTTAGAGCACGCAAAATACTGAAATTTAACTATTGTAACCCATTCAAAAATCTTTACCAGAATTTTACATAATCTTATCGGAAGGTCTGGGTTATTCTGTGGGTTTTTTAAACTACGACCATGGAATAGTGGTAGATGAAGTGGGAACATCTTATATTATTGATCTCTTGAAGAAATATTCCAAGTCAACCATGGGGCCCAATTAAGTCCAAATAAGTTAGAGAGAGTGGGCACATAATTGGTTGCATGGATGCCAAGTGTTTGGGGAAAGACATGTAGTTGAGTTCATGTATATATATATTAGAGACAATGCACATATACCTTTTAGCAGTTGTAGAACATAGTTGTAGAGGGTTTCAACCCAACACAGGATGCCATTGCAATAGAAAGTACAATAGTTTAGTGTAATTTTATCAAGAATTTTATGTCATAAATTTATAGGGAATTTTGAGGGCCTTAATGAAATGTTTATACGATGAAAAATCCAAGGATCCTATGTTGCATTATAGTAGACATGGTTCTAACTACCTCAGATGAAAAATATTATAAATATATTTTCAACAATATATTACATTCACTAAACATAGTATGAGAAAGTTGCTCCTAAAATAATGAAAGGACATTAGTAGGAAGATGTTTTATTAGTACAAGCAAAAAATGGTAAAATAGCCCAAACTTCACTATTCCATAACTTTAAGCTTACAACTCAGATTTGGACAAGTCAATAATAAATGGAAATTTATTGAGAAGAAGAATCCATCTATCAACATGTAGTTTTTAATTGAGCTATACATTTTCCCACGAAATTAAAAGAAGGTGCATGGTGACCTACATGAGCAGACTCAATATGAGGACCAAGAGTATGCAAGATACTACAAGGTCGTATATCCATGAAGATGACATTATAAAATTGGATGCCAGCATGGGAAATACTAAAATATAATCAAATGGGCATGAAAGGGCATATCATATAACAAAGAGGTGGTGGAGACTATGAGGAGTCTTAAGATGGATGTGCTTACCTATAAGGTGAATAATGAAAGGTTGATCAGGGCCCAAGAGGAGAAACACTAAATTAAATCCTTCGTAAAGGTAGATAAATAAGGGATTTGATTCGAGGTAAACAAAGGAACACAACTCCAAGTCAAGAGGGAAGATGAAAAAAGTTTAGGGAATTATAGAAGTGTTGGTATACATCAACACCATTCACCAAAACATTTAAACAAGACGCCCCTTATATTTCTCCAAGGTATGGATGTAGCCCAAGCATATCACTAGTTAAATATCAAAGAAGGAGATTTGAATTGAATGAATTGCAAGGAGAGTCGACGAAGATTAAGTCTTCCATATTTTATGGTAACCATAACAAGGGTGAGGAAGTTGAATCTTGGTTGTTGGGGATGTTTCACAACTACTCATCTAGATTGGAGGTCCAAATTACAATTTACCATTTTCAAGGCAAGGAATCAATGTGGTGGTACCAACTCAAACAAGTCAAGCACATGGATAATAAGAGGATATTATGGAAAAAATTCAAGAGGTACTTTCAGCAATAATAATAATAATAATAATAATAATAAAATTTGAGCATTAATGTGATATAAAGATGCAATAGTTATTTGAACTTAAAATTTGGGAGCATCAGCATGGAGAAGTATGAAAGAGAATTCCTTGAACTATTGAGGTTTCTTACTTTTATTAAGGATGGAAATGTTGAAATACAAAGGGTTTTAAGTGGTTTACCATCATTTTATCATGACACAATTAAATTTTATGAGCTTAAGACTTTGGAGGAAGTTACAAGGAAGGATACAAAGTACCTTGATGAGCATAACAAGAATAAATCATCCTTTAAGAAAGTTAGGGATGAGGAGAATAGGGCCAAGGTGGAGGAAAGGAAGTGAACCTTTATTTTACAAGAGTATTTCTCAGCCCAATCAACAAGCTCAATTATCCCAAAATGAAAAAAAGAGAATATTCATTGGGAAAAAGTTGAGAGTTCAGGACATTAGGTTTTGGGTTTTTGAGGGATAGCATATGTACAAAGACTCCCCTCACAAAGGAGACAAATTGAGGATTATACACCATATTCAAGGAATCGTTGATACAATGAAGCACATGGGCAGAAGCATGACCATAATTTATGCAACCTTGGACAACAGGTAGGCAGATCGTCAGGGTCACATGATTGAAGCTAAATGTAAGGTAAATAATCAACCCATTTCCATTTTAATGTGTTGTGGAGTAATGCATATTAATGTTGATATTAAATTTGTTAAAATATTTCATTGGAAGAGAACCAAGCATGGAAAGACTTTTTTGGTTTGGCTACCTATAGGGGATAATAGGAGAACAAATGAATTAGCGAAATAATTTCAAGTAGATGTGAATGGATTGAGTATAAAGATAGATTTAAATAACATATCTTTGGGCTCATATGACTGGATAATTGGTATAGGTCGGTTGGAAAATCCCCATGATATCATTGACTGCTACAATAAGGAAATCAATTGCCTTGACAAATAAGGGCAGTAAAGACAAGTATATAGAATTTCAAGACCAATTTTTATTATGAAAAATTTCACCATGTATCTGAAGAAGAGTTTTAGAAAAGGGTGACATATTTATGTAGCCCACATCGAAGAGGCACCTAAGGAGGAGGTACCAAGCATTGAATACCATCAAGCACTAAAAGAATTCAAATATGTATTTGTTGAAATCCTAGGTTTACCATTAACGAGGGACATTGAATTTTCGATATATTTTGTACCTAGTGTTGCCATAGTATCTAAAACACCATACAAGATGAAAAAAATATATATTTAAGGAATTACAAATGTAGGGTAAAGAGATTTTGGAAAAGGATTACATACATCTGAGTGTATAACATTGGGGTTCCCTAATTATCTTTGTCAAAAAGAAAGATAATACATTCAGGTTGTGCATAGATTTCAAGAAGATTTTATTTTCTTTGTTTCCATTTCCACACCTTCCTCTGAGATGATATGAAAAAAATAATGAGTCTAATTTTGGTAAACTGAATATTTGATAAGCTTGGAATAAAGTTGATGATGTCTAAGTATCAATGCACTAATTCTTAAAATAGTTGACCCAAATGAAAATTTTATTTTTTGCACTAATGCATGCACAAAAGGGCTTGAGGAGTCCTCATGAATAATGGGTATGTGACGTGTTAATAATAAAGGAAGTTGATGGAGAATCAAATAAATTATTCCACTCATGATTTGGAATTGGAAATCATCATTGATGACCTGAAAAGGTGGAAAAATTACCTTATGAGAAAGAGTTTTGAATTGAGAAAATACCATCGTGGTTTAAAGCATTTGTTTGGGGAACCAAATTTGAATGCTGGACAAATTAGATGGTTATAATTTCTAGTTGAATATGATTTTGAAATCAAACACATAAAATGTAAGGAAAATAATGTGGTTAATGCACTTAATGAAAGGGTCAAAACAATGCATTTTGTAACTGTAAGTGTATCTAAATCTGATTTAAAAATCAAAATTTTGGAGGATGAAATTTTAGATCAGTCATACATGAAAATAAAAGAGAACTTATAGCAAGGTAATATTTTCCATGTAGCCAAGCACCCCACCCTCCGGTTGTATGTGAGAGCAAGATATTATTCAAGGAGAAGCCATTACAATAATATACTTGTTTACTTGTGGGAATTAAACCTTAGTGATAGGTTAACAATCATTCCTTGCAACCATACAAGATAAACCTAATTCATTATAAGGTAATTTAAAGAAAAAGTACATAACTATGAGCTAAAAGAGGATGTAATTATCATGTAAAAGGGAATAATTTATATGTCAAATTTGTTGGGGATGAAAGATATAATGTTGAATGATATGTACAATGCACCCTATGCTATACATATAGGGTACCATAAAACATTTCCTATTGTAAAATATCAATATTTATGGTGTTATACACAAAATTACCTCCTCATCAGCTCATATAAGAAGGACACTTTGACTGGAAGAAAAAACATAAGTTGCAGGCCCATTTTCCAGGGTAACGCCCCCTAGAAACAAACATAGGGTGTTATAACGCTTCATATAATTTAATAGGGTGTGTTAGTCCATAGGTTAACACTATGTTTTTCCTAAAGGGAAGCATTACTAGATATTTGTGAGATTCTGGAGGTCAAAGCGCGAGTTGACTGGCTGAAACTCCGCTTTTCTGTCAAATGTCAGCTCGAAAAGTAGGAAACATCTGCCTAATTCCTAACTAAGGACATTGATAATCCTAACAAAGACACAAAGGAAGGGAAAGAGAAATAAAGCAAGGAAACATCCAAGCTTTTTCCTCATTGGAACTCATGGAGTAATAAGCAAGGAGACAACCTCTCCTCATATATAAATTAGAGGCTTGGCCATTGTAACAAGGATCATAATATTGAAGTTTTAATATTGTTATGCTGTCGAGAAGTTGAGAGAGAGAGAGGGAAATGAGCCAAGGAGCTAAGGGAATACTTGATTCAACAACCATGCTTGCAATCATTCTTCTCTCATAAAATAATATAGATATGCTTATGTTCTGTCTACTTGATGATGTTGAGACCTATTTTATTTATATGTTGACGCAATTTCGAGATTCATAGTTATCTTAGATACATGCTATTTTTATATTCTCTTGTATGCGAATGTTTTTAATCGTCAAGGTTTATATGTTATGAATGTTATTCCTTGTCTTTTCTATGTGCATGTTATGTTCTAGGAGCTGGCATAAAGCTTTCCCCTTTGTCACACTGAGATCTCCGACGAAACTGCACTAGAGATTGAGAGGTAACTCTTCTATTTTAATTTATTGATTCAAGATTAACATGAATATATGCATGTATTTTGGAGCAGTTGTAGGTCATCTCATTCTGTCTTCCTTGGGTCTCGGGATACTCAAGAGGGTTTTCAATCCACGACCACCCATGCATTAATCCCTACAATAGAATTGGTGACTCCACTTGGGAATGCTCTTAGTTTCCAACTTTTCTCTTCTTGTTCCTATATCTATCTTTCTCTCGAGGGCTTCTTTTTCTTCTGGATTGTTATTATAATCACCCTATCTGTTTCTTGACCTCTTTTTCTACGCAAAAATTCTGCTCAGAACCTGACTGGACCTTTTTTGCACCCTGATCCTATGTAATGCACCTCACTCTGTTTTCCAGAGCGTTATAATGCCTCATATACTCTTGCACATTGCGTTAGTTCTATTTTTAACACTATGATTATCCTTCTGGGATGTGTTACTGAATCATTATCTTGACATCCACCCATTCATGTGGATTCTTGGGTTGATAGGTTGCCTATGGTCTAGCCTTGAGAACTGCAACTGTGAAGTTTGCTTGGTTGGATGCTTGCATGGTAATTTTTCCTTTTAGAGAATAACTTAATTGCATTTAATTTTCAGAAAAGGAAAATGAAAAAATTACTTTAGTTTTTTTTTAGCTGGTTTGTTTTTTATTATATTGGGTTAGTTGTTAGAGCATTGTATGTCTGCATTTTCATGCATATGCTTGTACTTCATTTTGATGTGTATGGATGAAATGATGTATACTATCTCCTTGTAATAATCTCTTTTTCATTGAATGAAAATATTAAATCATTTTTCTTGCATTGTTTGAGGAAGAGTCCCATTGAAATCCATACGTCAACACCCCCTCCAAAGACACTAATACAAGTTCACATAAAATCAATCTCTTAATAAAAGTAATCAACAAATATCTTTTTGAGCTTACACACAGATTAATTTAATCTAGGATCTTGGGCTAGGACGTGGTGAGTAAACTACCCAAGATCTCGAAAATGAGACTAGTGTCATTAATGAGAGTAAAATCCTGCTGCACTCATATCATCCAGGACTACTCTCCTAACAAAGGAGTTAAGTGTGAGACAACATTAGTGTATGAGAGAAGGTATCCTACTTTCGATTGCATTTCCCATGGGTATTTTGTGTACTGGGGATACCCTCGGGGATATCGGAACTGAGTCGGGGACTCAGGTGTCTTGCCCACACAACGTACTATCCACGACTGTGACCCCCTCGGTGGTGTCTGTGATTTGAGGTAACCTTAGTGTCCAAACTTCTTAAGGAAAAACATGAGGTGATTAGGGCGGGCTGCCCTGGTACCTAAACAAACGAAACTACTTCGTATTTGGTCTTTTGGGAGGGTTCTCGTCTTCATGAGAGTACTTAGCCCCTTCTTACTAAGGTTCGGGTGAAGCTCAGGAGTAATCGTAACTATACATTTGACCAAATCTCTCTTTTATCCAATGTGATATTGGGTTTCATCTCCAGCTAGTGGTGGTTATAAGACATAGTTATGTTCCATGGAGGCTTGTTGATTGCCTTTAGAGTATTTTTTGATTTTCATGTGTTGGTTTGTTGACACTGAGACTATAATAAATATCACTTTATTTTTTTTTGATAAAATATATTTGTCAACGTGGCTACATTCAGCCCTTGTCGTCTTCCTCCACTGACCCTGGAGAACTTGTCGAGCCTTGGTGAGTCAGATTCTCCCTCTACGGAAAATCAGTCTCGAGTGTCCAACACTAAATCACATAATAGTTCCCAATAAACCTTACTGCCTGAGGAATTTTTTCACGAAGGAGTTGTACCTCCTTACAATCCTCCCCCCATTGATCCTCTTGGTATAATGCTGGTTCAGGTAGCACTTGTACCTCTCATGTCTTCGTCGGTTCCCACATCCAATATTCCTATGGAAACTAATGGGTCGTGGTATTTTGTGGACAATGTTTCTCCACCGTCATTTTCCCCGCCTACAGTCAGTACTACAAAGCTGATTGGTCACCTTGATAGTCAGACTATGCTTATTCCAAGCAACCAAGTTACATTAGTTATGAGTGGAGTCTAGTATATCTCTGTCTCCACCCATTTCGTGTTAGTTCCTGGAACACCAGCTATAGCTCCTAGACACATTGTTAGCATGACCGCCTTCAAAAATCCTTTCGGTTGGAACCCATTGCTAAGTTCTAACCCCCAGGCTCAGATGCTTGGGGGAAATGTTCCCAGCATGCATATACCTGTCGGGGGCATCTCTATTTCCCTACCGCCTATAGGACAACCTGGTTCTTCGCTGATTTACTTACTTCCTCCAAGTGGACACTATCTCAAGGTCCGTAATGCGGCTATTGGAAACTATGTGGTCAACAATATCCATCAACCTGGTCCTACTACATCCATTTGGACACCCCCTCCTCAACCACAATTGAGCCATGGGGGCAGTTAATATCCAAGAGAAAACCAGTCTTTTACCATCCAACCTAATATCCCATATGAACCACCACCTTATATTACGACACCACCACAACTAGGAAGTTATTATCTGATGAATACCATGTATCATGTTGGAAAAAAATTGATGGGGGACTCACTGGTCCTTCAAGTAATCCTGCACCACCTTGGTCGGATTCAAGGGCACCTACACCTTTTCTTTTTTTGGAAACACTAGATATCCATGATTTTTATAAGTTGACTAATGTCCCCATCAATCACAACTTGCACTAGCCTCCAATCCCACACAAGACACCCAATGAAATTTCAAAATTAGAAGGGAAACAAGGGAATGATCCAACTACACATGTCACCACCTACCATTTATGGTGTGTATATAACTCCATTGTTGATGAAAATATCTAGTTCAAACTCTTCCCCCACACCTCACTGGAAATGCTGGCAAGTGGGACATTGAGTTACCACATGGGTCATTCAATACCTTTGGTGCCCTTGAAATGGATTTATTAAAGCACTTCTAGCTTCCTATCTGCTATGAAACCAGAACGAATCTCCTCACTACTCTGCACTAAGACAACTCTACCCACATCTATGATCATATCCATGAATGTAGGTGCAAGCAGAGGTTTGTAAAAACCCCCATTCTGGATCAACTGTTAGCAGATTGGTTGTGCAAGTCATTTCTTCCCTCCATTTCCAAGGATGTTGCCATAGCTAGTGTAGTCAAGGAAGACCAATGCATTTTTCGTGCCCAAAATTTAGTTTTTATCTACTCACAATATGGCACGCTCTATGATTTACTCCCCCATGCCCCTCAAACTTCCAATTATCCTGCTACTCAACAACCAGGTGCGCATGTTGATGACCTCAACAACACTACCTATGGGGATGTTGTAAAAAAAATCAATAGATAAGCTTACCAGTTATCTGTCGATACCATTCCTACTTCACAATTGAATGCTCCTCCAAACACTGCGATAAAATATGTGGATTCTACACAAAAACCCAACAGTAAGAATAAGAAGAATAAGAAAAATACCTCTCCTTCTAAGGAGTAGACAACTATGCAGAACAACCCCAAGCAGAAAGGTGATTCCAATCTAATAACGAGAAGGAAAAAAATATCAAGTTCCCTTGAAAGATCTATGCAGAGGACCACATGACTTACAAATGTCCTCGCCTTCAGGAATGCACAAACCTTCTTGCACAAAAGGACATTGTTTGAACTCCTGTGGTCCTTCACAAACCTTTCCCTACTCAGGAACAACAACACCTCATATTGAACCCACTGTAGACTCCTCAAGGGGGGAAAAACGGTTCATATCATCCTTCCTTTGGTGAAGGATCGTCGATGGTTTACACCTTTGAAACAGTTGATCTACAAATGTGAGCCAAGAATTATGAACTCCTATCAATAATATTCCAGACATTTCCTCGAGTTCAAATCCATTGCCATCAAACAATATCCATTTCGAAAGGCCTGCCGTTGACCTTGTGATCCATTCACCTAAAGGGAAACTTCATCGCACGACACACAATACCTATGCACATGCTTCCCAAAACTACAATATTGTAGAATATTTGGTGCAAGCACTTTCTACAATGTCTGCGCTCGAAGTATTACAAACCTGTTTGGCACAAAGGAAAGATTTTATTTCAGAATTTGGTGGAATTGACCCTCAAGACTCCACTTTCGCAATTTTTTACATGAAAAAAAGTAAGCCTCGCCTTTCCCATCAGCTTGCGTTCCAAGTGCAAGTCATATTGAAACACAAAGCTATCCATTGAACTGTCATTGACGAAGATGCTTCGACCTGTGTAATTTATACTTCATGTTGGCTTGCCCTGGGTTCTCCCACTCTTTCACTGCCATCGAATTCCCTCAAATATGTTAATGGCCACAATTTCATCTTGAAAGGATACCTTTCCATCTACCCCATCACTCTGAGTGGGAAAACTGTAATGTTGGATATTGAAGTCGTAGTTCGTCATCTCAATTATAATCTTCTTTTGGTTCCCGATTGGATTTATTACATGAATTCCATTGTTTCTTCAGTCTTCCGACTCATCCTCTTCCCTTTGTATGGGAAAATAGTCACAGTGGATAAAATATCCTTTTGCACCACAAATTACTCCCCGTTACCTACCCTTAGTGGGTGGCATACCTGACTCCTATGTTAGTGTTGGTACTGATATTTTGAAGGGTTCCTCAATTTTAGGTTGTTTTCCTCTCCCACCACATTAGGCTCCACAAATGGTTTAAATGGTCTCTTCCATTCCAAATGGCCCTACCGATCCCTTCATCTTGCTGAACCCTTCATACATTGATTCCTATGGAGAACATATGCCGCTTTTACCAGCCCAACTGGATTATCAATCCATTCAATCTGTGTTTGATTCTTCTGCTGATTTGGTTAATACTGATGGTACCACTTCCTCTCCCATCTCCACTCCTTCTGATTATCTCCTCAATAAAGTTCTACCTTCATATGAATCCATTAGATATATCATGTCTTTAGAAGAGCAAACTTGGGATGAATCTCATCACCGTGCTTTGATATCTGATTCAGACGCAACATATTTACAAATCTTGCCTTTTGACCTACTTGAGATTGTTCCTTACGCTTATACGAATATCCAAGCTATGGATTCAGAAGGTAACTTGGAAAATATTTCAGATACTATGCTCAACAATATCTCGATCAAAATAGGTATTGTGGAAAATATTCATATTGGAGTTAACTGAAGTCCTGAGGAAATTGCGAGCTTCACCTGCCTTTTCTAAGGAATTCCGTGATATTTTTCTCTTATTATTATGAGGAAATGACTGTCATAGATCCTTATATTGTCAAGCATGAGATCAAGATTTACGATAATTCCAGGCGTGTCTGACAAAGGCTTCGACCACTCCACCCTTGTAAAAAAACTACTATCAAGACTGAAGTCAAAAAAATGTTAAATGTTGGTTTCATCTTTCCCATTCCCTTGACTGAATGGGTCTCTAATTTGGTTCTTGTAGAAAAAAAACAAGGTACCATCCGCATCTGTGTCGACTACTGCGATTTGAACTTCACCTGTCCAAAAGACAACTATCCAACTCCGTTAATTGACCAAATAATCGACGATTGCATCGGTTGTGAATCTTTCTCCTTCATGGATGGCTTCTCAAGATATAACCATATTTCTATTTGTTAGTGTCAGTATGTCAGTGATAAAAAATAACTCTTTAAGTTGTTTTCCTAAAAGTCATAGGTCAAATTTTTTACTTTTTCAAACAATTTTTCAAAAAATAATTTTGGTCACTGGTGAGGTCTAGTTCAAATTTTCTGCTCCCTCATCTCATTTCATTGCCATCATCACTTTCAAGGCCATCTCTTTCATTATCATTTAAATTTTTAGGGCCATGTTACTCCACTTCACCTAGGTCATTGTCTAGGGGTCATCATTTTCCTTTCAAAATGATCTAATTTGTCATCAAAAAAAGGCACTCACCCTTCATTTCACTCCTAAAAATTTAAAAATGGAGCTGGCATGCTTAGGGAGTAATGGAAGAAAATTTATCTTGTTTTAAAATGGTTCAAATGTCAAAAAGTTCAAAAAGGTCAAATTTGTCTCATTGTTTCATTGCAAGGAAAAAAAGGTATTTTCAAGGATATAAAGACCAAAAAAAGCCTCTCATTCTCTCATTTCATGTTGATCTTTCACCACTCTAACAAGAAAATCCATTTTTGACCTCAAGCTAGCCATACTTTGCGATCAGAAGTCCAAATTCTCTCATCGCTGCAATTTCACTACCTTTATCAACAATTTCGCTACCTTTATGCAAAAACGTGGCGTTTTTGTCTTTCAATACCTTTATGGTAAATAAGCTATTGGAAATCCTCTTCCCTGTGATTTTTTGAAGTGTGAAGCTACACATCAACTCTACAAACCTTGCCATAGCTTTTAAATTTGCTCATTGTTCCCTGAAGATACCCAAACTTCTCCTACGCTACCTTTATCAACAGATTCGATACCTTTATGCGAATGCACAAAAAATCTTGAGTTCGAGGACTGAGCAACCTATTGCAATGCTCCAAGTCAGAAAATTGGGATTTCTTGCACTCATTTGAAATGTTAGCATCAATAATAATCAATTCCTTGCCTCTACACGTGCTAAATTTCAAAAAATATTTCACTGCTAGGGTTTTTCATTTCATTTATCACCTCCATCACATTTTGGAATGCAATTATTAGAAATTATATTAATTTAGGATGATTTACTATAAATCACACTGAACTTACCTTCCCTAACCCTTTCCCAATACTTTTCTACCATAATTCACCATTTCTTCACTAAACCCTATGCTTACGCTACGATTTTACAGTGTGGGCCCGTGTTTATGTTTTTTGGGCCATTTCCCCTCACCCATTTCCTCCATTTAAAATTAAAATTTATTCCTAACACTCTTCCCGATACCTCTAAATTTTCTCAATAATTTAGAGTGGCCTTATCCCTCTCATCTCCTCTCATTTATAAAAAAAAAAATGTTAAATCCCTTGTTTTCTAGTGCAGCCAAGAAAGGATTTCAAAAATTGATACTCAAAGAAGTGATATAGAAAAGAATACCTATAATAAGGGAGGAAAATTCAGTAGGTTTGAGCCAACTCTGACCCATCGCATCATTTTTAGAGCTTCGTGATCAAGCCAGGATTTACATTGCACACAAGGACAATTTGGCTTCAAAATCCGTTTATGAAGTAATGGAGATGAATTTTACAAAAGTGAAAGAGTTTTTTGTCAATCATAGGCCAAAGAACAAAACCCTCATTAATTTTATGCATAGGTGTTATGGTTTGAGAGAAATTCTTAAAATACAGCTGCTCCAGGTCATTTTCTGCACTTTTGGATAGGTTGTCTTCAAATCAATTTTTCAGGGGTTTGGAGCAAGAGTTTGTAGTGCTTGATGCATCTTGAGATTTAACACCATACCACTTGCATCCCTGAAATCCTCTGGGAAGGCCTCCAAACTCCGTATCAAAGTAGGTGCTACGCTTCTACTCAGACTGAGTTACACTTCTGCAAAATTTGAGTGATCAACTTAAATGTTGGATTATGAGCTAACGGGAAAGTATTTTTGAAAAATGGAGGAGTTTATTGTTCATTACATGTAAAATAACATAAAACTCTCTCGGGTTTTCTAAAAACATTATGGTTAGAGACATATTGATCCATTGTTAATCCCTATTTTTGCATATGTTTGGGAAAATTTTAACAATTTATGCAGACAACATAAAAAGAACGTGTTCATGCTACCTTTATTCTCAGAACATCCAATTGATGAAATAAATATATTTTTGGATTGAGAGTGATGAATAAATCACTGATATACACTTGGCTTACTACATCAATTGCTATTTTTCTTAGGAGGATAAAAAAACTAGCTAAAAATCATCTCTCTGCCTCAATTTCAGAGCCATGTTGCCTTTATAGCACCAATTTTGGGAGAAGTGGTATTTGAAGATAATGGAGGATTTTTTTAGCTAGGAATCCACTTCATATGGCTACTAGACACAATCACCTATCTACAACAACTTGCAGAGTCAAAATTGAGCATGGGAGCATCATCAAATTGGTTGCAGAAGACCACACTACCTTTATGAAAATTTCACTACCTTTACCTGTAAAAATGCTACGATTATGCGATAAATTAGCATTGGATTCCTAAAGACACATGTCAAGCTCAGAAAATGTCACAAATTCGAGGCTTTTTTGTCCTATGAGTTGGAATTAGAGTAATTGAGTTGGTTTTCTCCTCCTATCATGAGGGGATATGTAATTTAATGTAAGGGACATACACTCCTAGTTCATAGATAAAATTCAGGGAATGGTTTCTAACCTCCCTAGAATCTAGGAAATGACTCATCTTGTGTATTTTTAATACATTTTGGCTGGGATTTCGACCTGATGAGGTGTCATAGTCCATATTTTCTACAAGTAGACTCTCTTTAGTCTTTTTTTGCGTTAGATAGTCTCATTTTGCAGTGGAGTTTTTGTAATCAATAATTTGGAATGAAATCAGAGAAAAATTTGCAGAAATTGTGTTGAGATACTTGTGGTATGCATTCGAGAATATTTTCTTCTTAGGTATGTTTATCTATTAATTCTTAATGATATATCTTCTTCTTTCATATATGTTTATCTTGTAAGTTTATGAGCAAAAATCATGTTTGTTCATACTATGTTTTAGACAAGGTTTACATTGCTATGTCTATTTTCTTCTAAATGAATGAATTCACCTCAGTGCTCATTAAAACTCTCTTCCACTTCATCCTATACTCAATGAAATATTAAACATGCTTTCACACTACCTATGTAGCCTCACATATTCTCTGCAAATTGACCTTGGAATTCAGACCTAAAAATTCGACACACAGTCTTCTCACTGACTCTTCTATCTAGAACTAAAAACATCAAACAAATCCTATTTATTGAGCTTATATACCTAGCCAAAGATAATTAAATACTTATTCATTCCTTTGACCGCAAAAATGACAATGAGATATCCCTCTCTGGTCTTGGTAGGGCTCGCTACCTGACCTAAAGCCTGGTCTGTGGTTACCTTTCTTCAAACCCATTTTTAGCCTTGGGAAGTTGGGGAGAGTGATAACATTCTTGGTGCCATTTCTGAGGAGCGAAGGTTCAATTTTTCCTGGGAAAGAACGATAAATATTAGCTTTGATTGTTGATGGTGAACAATGGTTAGGCACAAGAAATGCTACACATCTTTCACTTGGAGACTCTAGTGGTGAAGAATCCAGAAGTTCGGAGTTTTCACGGCGACTCCACTGTTAAAAAACTGGTAGTTTCAAGAAATATTGGTGAGTTCACTGTTTTCAAGATGGATTCAACTACAAGAAGGAATGATATGTATGCTATTATGCATCGAGAACATGTTCCAAGCTTTCCAAATCCTATGCCTCAGGTAGATTGGCAAACATACTTGCTAAAATTTAGAGATGGAAAAGGTGATGATGCTACACTTCATTTAATAAGATTTCATATGCATGTGCGTAAGCTGAAGATCAATTTTCATGAAGATTGTTTAAAGAAGATTTTCATGATCACATTAGAAGAAAAGACATAGTTTTGATATGAAATCTTGCCTCCTGCTTCTCTCAAGGATTTTCACTCGGTATTTTTTGAGAAGTATGGAGAAACCTATCCTTCTTTGATTTTGATTGAGTATTGTTTTGATCACTTTGAGAATTTTATTCAAGTGGTAGAAAGTGCCTATGGAGATGAAGAGTTTATGTATGATGAAATTTTGGATGATTTTAATGAAAACCCTTTTCACTTCCATGAGAAGATCATGGATTCTTCCCTGGATGACAACACACTTGAGCAGAATTCTTCAAAGGATGGCATTGATCTTCCATATTTTGAAGTCGATGATAGTTTGCAGCAGTCTTTCCAATCTTCAAGCGATCAAGATATATATGAAGATTTTCTGTCCATCTACCTTTCATCCCTATCCTCTTCTGAGTTTTTAATTCAGGAAGAAATATGTGCATATCAAAATTTTGAGCTTGCTTGTAAAGAAAATCTAAAGAGTCATGATTTATCCATTGAGGTGAAAAATAGTGTACAACAGGTTTGTTGTCTTGAGTTTGATGAACATGCTCAATAGGCTTCAAAGGATCAAGATGTAGAATATTTTTAGAGCCAAGACAATTCTCTTTCTGATATACATGAAAATCCACTTGAATATATTTGTGTTGATGTTGATTTGGCTACCTCAATTGAAGATATGCAAGAACATACAAATATTGTCTCTGATCTCGATGATATGGAATATCACATTACTACATTTCTATTTAAGAGGAATAAACCAAATGAAGAGGAACAATCAACCATTATATTTGAAATAATTTCCCTTCTTTTTACTGATCAACAAGATGTAATGTTTCATGATTTTCAAGACCCCTTGGGCAGTCTTTTGGAAGCATCAGAAAGGATGGAGATTGTTTTCTTCGCCAACACAAATATTGGGTTCTATTTTCAGTTGGGGTTGTCATTACCACAACACTTTTCTTTTGAGGAAAGTAGGAGGAGGAAGAAATAAGATAACCATTTTATTTCATGGTTTCACTGAATCTTCGACTTCACTCATATCAGTCCCACTAGTTAGTCCTCCTGACTATGCACACAACTTTCATTTATACCTGGCAGCATCACCATCCTCCATTGGGATGGTTCTAGTTCAAAATCATGATGATCACAGTGAGCATGTGGTTTACTATCTCTCGAAAGGCCTTGTCGGGCCCGAACTACATATTCACATGTAGAGAAACTATCCTTGGCAATTAATTTTTCTGTTAATCGGTTTCAACACTACATCATGCCGCGAAAAAATACTATCATTTCCCTGAAGAATCCCATGAGACACATTCTGTCTCGTCAAGTTATTGGAGGAAAATATTCCAAATGGATCATGATCCTCCAACAATTTGACTTGGTTTTCGTCACTACGAATGCTAAAAAATCCTTAGTCTTCATTGAATTATTGTTGGAACTTCCTAGGGTTGACACAGATGAAGTAGCCCACGATATGATGCTTGATGAACTTGTATATCTGGTTGAATCTACTAATATTTAGTACGGATTCATTCTTTTCTACTTCCAAACACAACGTTTTTTCCTAGATCTATCGTTAGACGACCGTCGTTGCATCTTGCAATAAGATAAGCATTATTTAGTGTTGAATGATACTCTATATCGTCATGGAACTGACTCAGTTCTTCGACGCTGTCTTAAACATGCCGAGACTAAACACATTCTTAATGAATGCCATGATGGGGAATGTGGTGGTCATCTTTCTGGCATGGCTACTGCCCAAAAAAATTTTCACGCAGGATACTACTGGCCAAATTTGTTTAAAGAGTGTATTACTACAGTCTAGTAGTGTTGTCCTTGTCAAATATACACAAAGAAAATGTGTGCGCCCCCTGCCCCTCTTCACCTAGTTATTTCTGTCGGCCCCTTTTCTAAATGGGGAATTAACTTCATCACTTGTAATCATACTTCATTTGACAGACATAACTACATTGTTGTCATTCTATAATACTTCAAGAAACGGGCTAAATCCATTCCCACTTTTCGGGATGATGGAGAAATCACCGCTCTATTCCTGTTTAATCAGGTAATCTGTCGTTTTCAGTGTACCCTACATGATCATTACAGACAATGGCTTGCAATTTTAGAACCATATGATGTTTGATTTAACATCTTTGCTCGGTTTTTGGCAAGATCATTCTTCTTCCTGCTACCCATAGGATAATGGCCAAGTGGAAGTTGTCAATGGCATCATCAAGACCATGATATGCTAGTTAGTAGGTAATCATATAACCCATTGGCATCACATATTATATTCTGCACTTTGGGCATACCAAACATTGGTTAAAACTACTACAGGCTTCACACCATTTAAAATTTACTACGACTTGGAAGCAGTTCTTCCTATCAAGCGTTAGATTCCCTCCCTCAAACTTGATGTTGAACTCTTTCCCGACACTATTGCCGAAGAAGAGAACTTGCTGTCACTAAATCATTTGGATGAGACTCATTGAGATGTCGCACTAGCTCTTCAAGCACATAAGCGACACACTAAAGGTCAATACAATAAAAATGTCAAGCCTCTTTCTTACCAAGAGGGCGACCTCGTCTTACTCTATGATCAGAATCACGATCTCTTGGGGGAAGGAACAATTCAACCATTATGGGTCAGTCCCTATGTAATTACTAAGGTTATTTCTAAAGGAGCCTATGAACTTCAAGACTGCTATGGAATCCCACTCGTAGAGCCCCGAAACGGGCTCTATCTGAACACGTATTTTGCTTAGTGCTCTACTAGGCATCTTCTTTGTAATTTTATGTGTATACGTTTTTCTTCTTTTGGTGTGTCTGGATATTTTTGGCTTTTAAATGGGTATTTGTATCATAAAAATATCTCTTTGCACAAATGTCTTCATCACCCTTACCATACGTCAGATATGCAGATGGTGCCAATCGTCCACACAGAACATTACATTAGCTGCTTGGGTTCGTTATACACTTAAGTTTGAATTACTTAGTGCTAGGGGGGGGGGGGGGGGGGTCTTCCTTGGTTATGCCACCAATAATATTGTAGAGTACATGTCTGTGATCAAAATCCATACTGAAGCTACTTCTCATGAAATTTCCAATCTGGTGGTTAGGTTAGATTCTCAACTTGTTGTTATGCACTTGACTAATCATTATCACATTCACAATCCAATCTTGTTATGTTACTTTTTAAGGGTCCAACTTTTAGAATGTCAATTGAGTTTCTTACTTATGAACACTTTCCTAGAGAATCTAATGCATTATCTGATTCATTGGCGAATTATGTATTGGATTAGCATCTATAACATTCCTTATATTTACATGCATGAATGTACAATTTTCATAATAAAATTTACAAAAAACACAAAACACATACACCATAAAATCGCCAATATATATATATATATATATATATATATATATATATATATATATATATATATATATATCCAATTCCTTTTACATCAAAAATTCCCAAAACTTGGGTGTTTTAATACAAAAATGACTCTGCTAAGCCTCACTTTGACACCCGATGGCCATAATCTACTCCTGCTGAGCCTACTGCTCATGGTAATAGATCACTACTCTAGCTAACCTCCTTAGAGGGACCAAAAACGGCTCTGGTACACCCACTATGTGCTGCTGCATATGGATCATTATCTCTCACATGGGAAGAGGTGGGATACCCATGCTCAAACCTTCGAGGTTCCTAGATACCTCGCATAGACTCTATGTGTCATCTCCCTATTCAACGACTCTTGCAGCCTCTTCTACTACTCCAGTCCCAGGTAGTTGATCACCTCACCTAGCATGGCGAGGAGCACTCAAAGGAAGAACCAGTGCCACATATGTGTCAATAAAACACTTCATGTCAAAAATTTTCACCCATAAAAAAAAAAAATTGCATAAACTTCAAAAGAAAAAAATACTTTATCTTTGATACATCCTCTTATCTAGAGAACCCCACTGAGCTCCGGGTGGAAATATCAGTTCTGGATGCCCTATATAGTTCATACCGGCATACGGATAATCATCAATCATGGTGATATGGCCTCTGAGCCACTCAAAGAAGTCATCCTCAAAGAAATGTCTAATCAGTCCCCCTCCTATATGAGGTGTTAAGGTTTCCCACCGATCCTATTTAGGCTCCCTGGTACCGGTTATACCAAGACTCATTTGAGGCCTCGTCACATGCACTCTCTCTATTATAAAGGATACAATCAAAGTACCGTACGCAAAATCTCTTTGGAACTGGGTCTTACGTGTTGTCAACTATTCTTTCACTTGACAGAGGACTCCCTCACACCAGTTGAACACTTGCAATTGCAAGAAATCCAATGCTAGTAGAAACTGGGATTTTGTAGCCACATCCTGACTCCTAGCCCTTGTTAGGTGCACGATCATCCATAGAATAGACCTTAATGGTCTTGATGATATCCACACTATTGGAATCCAGTTTCTCACTAGCCGACTGCCTTCTGTGCAACGTGTTCAGATCAAATCCATAATGGTCCTTGGATCTGCTCTCCATCCTGTCAAGTTTACTCATGCACCTCTGTACGTTAAACCAGTGATGAAATACATATCGTCTCACGCGATTGAGATCTCATGGTTCCAAATCATGAAGAATCCATGCTGTTCATCACACAGTTGGAAAATGTAACTCAATCCTCCTGACTTTTCATTTGGTCAAGTATGGTGTTATCACTCCACCATATCTCTAAGGCTGAGAAAAATTCAAAACAGAGGCAACCGCATACCAATATTTTAGCTTGGTAGCTAGCCCTACCAAACTGGAGAGGGATCTCTCCACAATGTCACAACCAAGAGGGTTGGATGCATTAGGGTTTTAGGATAGGTATGAGTACAAGGTTTTTTTTTGTTTGAATTGGTTTGTTGGATGGGTGAATTAGGTCAAAGAGGCTAGGTTAGGGCAAGTAAGATTAGGGTTGCAGAGAAACAATGGGGCAAGGTAGGTAGGAAGGCTAACACTTTAGGGTTTCAGGGTGAGATGGATTAGACTGATGAGGAGCTAGAAATAGCAAGGCAAAAATATTCTTTCTAAACTGAAGAAAATGAAAAAGATATGAATATTTTCCCAGAACAAAGCATGAGAGATGTATTATGCTTATCAAATTAAAAACCAACATATAATAGAGATGAAATGGATCATGAAACAAAACATTCATACATATGTGACATAAGAATAACAATGCTAAATTTCCATACCACAGGTATCCCAAAGAAATAACCGCAACTCTTTCATTAAATTCCTGCCAAATACTGAATACACTAAAGTCTCTGATCAATACAACAACATCCAACCCCTGAAATAAGTCAAGAAGTGAAAGATATAGACATCAAACAACTTCTCCCAACCTCACAGGTTGAATCCATAAGTTGACGAGTTGTTCCACCAAAAACTGAACTACATACCTAGAGTGTAGCGAGGTCAAACTGACTCATCCCTCACTTTTTGGAAATCGATTCATTACATCTCATCAAGAGTTTTCACCTAATGTATTTACCCCTAGGTAATTAAAAAACATGATTACATTTACATCCTTAAATTACATTGGGAAAAACTTCATTTTCCAAGGTGAAACTGAAAAGACTGAGAAAATTTACAAATATCAGCAAACTCAGAAAAATTGCCAAAAGCACAGCGCTAAGGTGAAAAGTGCAGTGCTAACATCAACTCCACTTTTGAGGGTGTTCCAGGCGTCCAAATTGAGCTCAAGGTAGCTCATTGGAAAGCCCGTCCTGTCTAGTTTTTAGATATATGCTCAATTTCAAAAATTGTTATGATTTGACCCTCCAAAAACTGATTCTCCCAAGACTGGTCAAAAGCGCAGGGCCAACCTCCAAAACAGGGCATAAATGTCATTTTTTGAGTGTTTTTTTTTGAATTTTTGACTACTCCTTTGACCCAATTTTTTTTTTTATAAAGTTGTTTTCTTGACTATAAATGGTCTTTTGAATCCAATGGTACCTTCAGTTTTTCCATGGGAGGTCCCTAGAAAAAGCGCAATGCCTAGGGCGCTATGCTTTTGACAGTGTGACTGTGCTAAACTGTAAAAAACAAAAAAAATTCCAAAAATTAAAAAAATTGCTCCAATTTCCTCAAATTTTCTTCTGTGGGAGTTTGATGAGGTTTTTTAGGCAATGAGTGATGCCTCAACAAGGATATCAAGCTTTTCCCATTCATTTTTCTTGGTTAGGGTCTCAAGTCTTGATTTGGCCTTTGGAAGCTTTGACCTTGCAATCTGTTTTTTCTTGAAGTAGTGTTTTTGCCTCTTCCTTAATATTTAATTGTCCTTATTTTCATTCTCTAGTAGCTTCTCAAGATGTTGGTTAGCCTTGTCAAGCCAATGCTCTTAGTTATCATTTACCATGATGGAAAACTGTTCATTCAAAGTTAGCTCATTAGCAAGCTCAACCTCCTTTTTCCTCTCTAGTTATAGAGCTCTTTTCAGCCCTCTAGTCCTAGGTATTATTCTTGGCACTCATTATTCTGGCTCATTTGATTCACCATATCTCTCATAAGCCTCATCAAGAAAATCCATTGCTTTGTTTTCTTCTCTTTTTTCCTTGAGAAGCTGAATCTCCATGATTGCCTGCTTGGTTTTGAGTTGTTCATTTTCTTGCTCATAGTATGAAATAAAAAACTTAGATCTCTCTAAGTTAGTCAGAAGCTCCATGATTTTGGCATCCTTATGTTTGATAATCAAATTGGAGGCCTCATCATCATGCTGCTCATCCAAGTCAACAAGGTCAAAATCAGTCTCTGTCTCATGGAGGTCATCCTCCTCATGAATGGCTTCCTCATGTACATCTTCCTATGCCATCTTTTGTTTCCCCTTCTATACTTGCTTTGTTGATGAAGAAGGCAAGGCCTCTCCCACAATCTATGGGGAAAACACCTGCCTATGCCCTCTCTAATATGTCTTTTCCAACATGCTGATTTCAACCTCTTTAGGCTTGGTGACCTAAACTTTGCTAGGTGACTCATCCTGACCATGAAATGGTGACAATGGTGGTGATGGTGATGGAGTAGGTGAAGTGGACTGAGGTGGAGGCATAGATGTAGCAGGATGTGATGAAGAAGGCACATCCTTAGCATGTGGAGCTTGTGGAGAAGTGAATATGTCATTTGAAATGAAGGTGTCCCATGATATGCCCAAATGATCAAGGTGATGGAGGACAATGATCTTGATCAATGAGTGGTGGAGGGGGCTATTCATCTACTAACCATAGTCTCTCTTTTTCACAATGAATTCCATTTTTTCTATGATCTTGAATAGAAAGTATGGGATATTGAGCAATCTTACTCTTGTGAAGTGCATCAACAGTCGAATGTGGTATGTGTTGAGTCTAGAAAACCTTCCTTCACAAGAGAAGTACTTCATGACGATATTCATCATGGGGGAATAAATATCAAGAAGGTAGTTGGAAGGGAAGACCCTCTTCCTCTTATTCATGTACCTTGGTTTAATGAATGGTTCATAGTACTGATCCTCCAAATCTTTGGATTTAAACCATTTCTCACCCATGTTTGGAATCCCTGTGACAACAGCAATGATATATGTAGATATACTTAAGGTCACACCTGAAAGGGTCACTTGATTATCTCTAAGGTTTGAAATGAAGACTCTACTCAACATAGGATAACGTTAGACCCTCTGAATCATGTTGCAAAAATCAAGGCAACCTACATACTCAAAACAACTGACAATCATAGGAGAGGCCATGAGTTCATTTGTGTTGGTGGGCTCTAGCCTTAGGATTCTTCCTCCTTTATGAGGCCTTCTCTATTCTCTGTCATCTTATCCTTGTCTACCCCCCTCTTCCATATAGTCTCTATCTTCCTCCATAGTGTTTGGTGGCCAAGTAACCCTAGGGATAAGGTGGATGGGAATGGGGAGTGGAGATAGGAATAGGGATATGTCTAGGAAAATTTAGGGAGATGGGGGAAGTGGTTATGGATCTTTGGGAGGTGATAGGAGGTTGAAATATCAAGGGAGTTGGAAATGAAAATTAAATTACAGGTTTGAGGAAGTGGCTGCCTAGGAAATTTAGAAGCCTAGGACTTAGGGTTTTAGGGGAAAGGGATTTAGGGACTAGGAAATGGTAGTGTAGGGGTAGGGATAGGGTTTTTAGATATGTGGGAAGAAAATTCAGGGTATTAGGGCATCAAATTAGGAACGAGGAGATGAAACTAGGGTTTTCTAGTAGACAAAATGCTAATTTTTCATGAGAAGAAAAACACCATTAAAATGATATTTAGGGAAGAAAGGAGGGGATAAGTTTGTGTTATTTACTTGATTTAGGATGAATCAAGCATTTGTTTAAGGTTTTGAGATATTTGGAGGTGATTTGATTCTTCTTGGGCAAGCTGGGCAAAAGCGCAATGCCCTTTAGTAAAAAACACAACACACTTGGCCAAAAGTGCATCGTCTATTCAAAACGTGCAGTGCTACCCTCTAGAAATGCAATGCCAACTTGCAGACCACTTTTGGAGACCTTCCCGAACTCCAAATTGAGCTCATGATATCTCATTGGAAATATCTCTTTGTTGGATACACAATGGACCTATCAAGCACTGAAAATGATCAAGTAAAACCACTCAAAAATAGATTCTCCCAAGACTGGTCAAGAAGTGCAGAATGGGGGTGCAAAGATGCAGTGTGCTCTCGCAGGAAACTTTTGAAGGCCTTCCTCAAATAAAAATTAAGCTCATGATAGCTCATTGGAAATATATTCGATTCTGGTTTTCATTTTACTCATCAAGCAAGTCATTTTGACATTACATCAGGGAGACAAGTTGATTTTCCCAAGGTCACTCCGTAAGTGCAACAACTCTCCTATAGGAACCATATTTTAGCATTTATAAAAAAACATAAAAATCATGTGAATATAGAAGGATTTTTTTGTTACTTGGCCTATGATGGACAAAAACCTGTTTCAGTTTTGTGAAATTCATCTCCATTTGGTCCAAAACGTACTTTGAAGAAAAACTGGCCCTATTTGTAGCAAATGATTTGTCCCTTGGAATGAATTCTTGAAAAATGATGGAGAAATGATTTTTATGAGCTAGAATGGCCTCATACTTGCTGATATGACCTCAGCTATGCCTCCTCTGCTCATATATCTCTGATTCTATAGCAAACCCTGGCTCAATGGGAGAGGAAATCAGGGTTTAGTGTAGGCAAAACAAGGGATTTGGGAAATTTATAAGAATGAAGGGAAATAAATGGGATAGGGGGCTTCTAAATTCTTAGGAAAATTTTTGGAGGTAGGGAGGGATTTTAGGAAGTAGGGTAAAGTGGAATTTTAAGGATTCAGTGAGGGGAAGGGGTCCAAAATGGAAAAACACAGACCTAGTCTAGTAAAGTGTCAAATTGTAGCAATAGGATAGGGTTTGTGGAGAAAAGATGATTTTTAGGGATAGGAGCAATGGGAAATGTTTAGGAAGGTATTTTAAGGACAAGGGAAGGTGTAAGAGCACCAGGATACAAGTATCGTTGATGATTGAACCATGGAAGGCATGTAACCAAGGAAAATGGCCATAAAACTGTAGGAGAGGGAAATGACATTTCGAAGCACAATTGAGAGACAAATATGGTAAAAAAAACACTTACTTGGAAATGATAGTTTGGAACTTGAAATTTTTGAATACCTTTGACTATTACTACTCCTTCAAAATATGAATTTGATGGTGAAATGACCAATTTTCATGATTTTGACCCTATGACCTAATGATGACACATGGAAGAATGAGCTAAATGATGACCATGATGAATATGGGACTCTTTCAACAATGAATGACCTGACCATGATGATGTCCATTGAACATGGAAGTGAAAGGATTAGTAATGATCTCAATATCCTAATCAGTGACCAAATTTTTGCATGACCTAGTGGAATGATAAAAAATTTCAGAATGGAACCCTAATATGATGTGAAAAGAGGATTTTTGATCACTGATGACAGGATGCAAATAATGACACTAACATTGGCCTTATTGGGGATGATAGCTCTGAAATAGGTGTCAATAAAACCGTAGACTAGAAAGCCTTATCCATTGGGCCAATACAGTAAAAAAATCAAACTAATAAAGATGACCGAAAACTAATAACTCAGATGAAATAGACTGACTCAAGTCAAACTGAAAATTGACCGAAAATTGACTTAATACTGACTTAAGACTGACTGAAAAATAATTGAAAAAGATGCTCAGAATTGATCTTTTTCAATAAAACCTACTCTAATTGATCCATTCATCACCTGATCAAGTGAAATGGAACAACCAATGCAACCATGTAAGCATTTTGGCTGCTAGTTGAGTTCTCTGGAAGTGATTGCTTATGAGCAAGAAGAGAGAACTACTAAAAGGAAACTCCCATGAAAAATTGTCAACAGATTGAATCTTAGTGAATTTACAAAGCATGAGCCCACCAACTGACCTCAAGAATGCTGCAAAAGGATATTCATAGGAATACATATTAATTTCCAGCCCATCTAACACATTAATTCTATTTTCAAGGCATTATTCATGACATGAATATGAACTTTCATCTTTACCCTTACTTTCTTGATATGGCTGCAAATGTTCGGATGAGCTTTGTAATGAGACTCCTGTTGAACAAGACAATGAAGCTGGGTGCCAGATCAAAGTTTTATCATCACCCTTTTCAGGCTCACAGTTAGCTAATGGAGAAGGAATTTAATGCAGATATCATCCAACACATCAAATATAGGGTCATGAAAAACTTGAAAAGACTGCTGCAACCTATTTTCCATTGGTTCTAATGAGACTGCATGACTTTCTACATCCTTTGCTTTAGAGACATCATGAAAAATTTCCTTTAAAAAATGAAATGCTTCAAAAGATAATGGTACATAATCATCTTGCATCATTTGATCATATGTTTCAACTTCCAAGCCTGCATCTGCAATTTTAAATTCAATGGAATTTGGTGGCTACAAATCTAGAGCTGAGGAGTCTTGATCAAGGATTTCATTGCCCTCTTGATTATAGGGATAAAAACTTAATGACTGCTGATTTCAGATTGCATGAAATTTGTCTACGATGAACTGAAATGAAGTAAAACAAAGAGGCAAAGATCCTTCACTTAATTCCAATTTTTTTGCACTTTCCTCCTCACTACGATATCTGATATGCATCGGTTGACCACTATATTTTAGTTGCTAAAACCGAGCTTCCTCCTCCCACGAATCAGTTGCTGATTGGTCTGCAATATTAGCTTCTGTTTGGAGAACATAATTTTCGTCATACTGATCAAACTTAGGCAAATCATGAAAATAATGAATGTCATCAAAAATACACATTAGATTAGAAGATTGTTTCTCCTCGGATTGACCTACAAATCCATTTTCTGATCTGTCGTAGCTGGGATTAGCAAGAAAGTGTTTAAGGCCAACAATTTTATTTTCTTCTACAATAAGTTAGACATGGTGATCTCGAACGACAAATTCATCTCTCATGGTGATTTTTTCATCATTTCCTCTATTGTACTTACCAAAATGTCGAGCTTTACCTTTGAAGATGTCAGGTGCTCTGAAATGTTCTCATGCACAACTTTTCCCTTTTGATCAACATATTAGCCTCTATATCTACTACACTATTCTACATCTCTTCAAGTATTGCAAGGATCCTTTCTCTCAGCCGAAACTCCATTTCTGGATCAAAGACATACGGGTAATGTAAGAGAGCTGAGCCAGGAGGAGGTCTTATATTAGTAGGTATCGAACAATAGACTTGATTGAATCTGGTAGAAAGCTGTTGTACTGTCTCCCCTAGCTGTATTTTTAGTTGTTCATACTTTTCTAGAATCAGGAAAGGGTTTTCTTTGACCACCCACTTGTCGAGGAAAACTTTGGCGAATTACAGGAAATATGAGATACTTGCAACAGGAAAGTTTTTGAACCAACTCTTGACTTTTCCTTGAAAAGAAAGAGAAAACAACCTAATACTGACATCCTCTTCATCAACTTCAAAAAGGTCGAGGAAATTATCAAAATTATGCATTTGTTTCTCAGTAGTGATGTTGTCACATTCACCATCAAACCTTGGCAGATATAGGTAATGAATTTCATGGAAAGCATGGAGTATAGGAGGTAAGATGAGTGGTTGGTATCTATCTGGAATTTTACTAGGTGTAGGAGTATATACAGAAGTTGTAGGATCAATCTTGATATCTTGAGGTTCATTAATTTGAAGATGGTCATCATATGATTTAGAAAAATGGTCTGGACCAAGATCAAAGGCGTATGGGGAATTTGTATTTACAACCTTCAAAGGAGCGAAATCCAATGGAGGTCCATGCTCTTTTCTCAAACATAATATACCTTGGAAAAATTTCTGGACATTCTCAGGAAAAGAGAAGAAATGTTTCATGATAAAGAACATGATGTATTGAATGAAAGTGCAAGTTGAATACCTAATCTTCATCTGTTTTTCTTTCATATTTCTTGGCAAGGTTCGTCCTCCAACGGAGTCTTTGGATTTGATTTCGAAACTAATTTGGAGTCGCCAGTTGAATGATGGAAAACCTTCTTGTGCCTGATCGTTGTTAACCATCAACAATCATATATGATCTTTGTCATTCTTTCCCAGGGAAGATTTGTCTTTTCGCCTCCGTGACAACGATGCTAGTATGTTATCACTCCACTGGATCTCTAGGGCTGCGAAAGAGTCCAAACATAGGTAACCACAGACCAATATTTTAGCTTGGTAGCTAGCCCTACCAAACCGGAGAGGGCTCTCTCCACAAATTCACAACCAAGAGGGATGTATGAATTAGGGTTTTAGGCTAGGCATGGGTACATGGTTTTTTTTGTTTGAATTGGTTTGCTAGATGGGTGAATTAGGTCAAAGAGGCTAGGTTAGGGAAAATAATATTAGGGTTGCAGAGATTCAATGGGGCAAGGTATTTAGGCAGGCTAACACTTTAGGGTTTCAGGGTGAGATGGATCAAACTGATGATGAGACAGAAAGAGCAAGGGAAAACATGTATTCTTTCTAAACTGAAGAAAATGAACAAACTATGAAGATTTCCCCAAAACAGAGCATGAGAGATGTATTATGCTTATCAAATTGAAAACCAAAATATAATAGAGATGAAATGGATCATGAAACAAAGCATTCATACATATGTGACATAAGAAGAATAATGCTAAATTTCCATACCACAGGCATCCCAAATAAATAGCTGCAACTCTTTCATTAAATTCCTGCCAAATACTGAATACACTAGAGTCTTTGATCAATACAACAACATCCAACCCCTGAAATGAGTCAAGAACTAAAATATATAGTCATCAAACAAATTCTCCCAACCTCAGGGGTAAAATCCCTAAGTTGAGGAGTTGTTCCAAAAAAAAAATGAACTGCATACCTAGAGTGTAGGGACGTCAAACTGACTCATCCCTCACTTTTTGGAAACTGATTCATTACATCTCATCAAGAGTTTTCACCTAATGTATTTATGCCTAGGAAAGTGTAAAAACATGAATATTACATTTAAATCCTTAGATTACATTGGTAAAAACTTCATTTGCCAAGGTGAAACTGAAAAAAATGAGAAAATTTACAAATATCAGCAAACTCAAAAAATTTGTCAAAAGCGCAGTGCCAACTTCAGATCCAATTTTGAGAGGGTTCCAGGTGTCAAAATTGAGCTTAGGATAGCTAATTGGAAAGCCTATCCTATCTAGTTTCAAGATATATACTCAATTTTCAATATTTTTAAGATTTTAACGTCCAAAAAATTATTCTTCCAAGACTGGTCAAAAGCATAGCCCCAACCTCCAAAACAGGGAAAAAATGCCATTTTTTGACATTTTGATTGCTCCTTTGACCCAAAAAAGTTTTGTAAAGTTGTTTTCCTGACTGTAAATGGCCTTCTAAATCCAATAATACTTTTAGTTTTTCCATTGGAGGTCCCTAGAAATAGCGCAACGCCTAGGGCTCTGTGCTTTTGACATTGTGACTGTGCTAAACCGTAAAAAACATAAAAAATTCCAAAAATTTCAAAAATTGCTCAAATTTCCTCAAATATTCTTTTGTGGGAGGCTGATGAGGTGTGTTAGGAAATGAGTGATGCCTCAGAAATAATATCAAGCTTGTCCCCATCATTTTTCTTGGTTAGGGTTTCAATTCTTGATTTGGCCTTTTGAAGCTTTGACCTTGCAATCTGATTTTTATTGAAGTAGTGTTTTTCCCTCTTCATTAATATGTCATTGTATTTATTTGCCTTCTCCAGAAGCTTCTCAAGATGCTATTTGGATTTGTCAAGCCAATGCTCCCGGTTCTCATTTACCATGATGGAAAAATGTTCATTCAAAGTTAGCTAATTGACAAGCTCAACCTCCTTTTGCCTCTCTATTTCTAGAGCTCTTTTTAGCCCTCTAGTCATAGGTATTCTTCTTGGCACTTATTATTTTGCCTCATTTGATTCACCATATATGTCATAAGCCTCATCAAGAAAATCATTTTCTTTGTTTTCTTCTCTTTTTTCCTTGAGAAGCTGAATCTCCATGATTTACTGCTTGGTTTTGAGTTGTTGATTTTCTTGCTCATAGTATGAAATCAAAAACTTACATCTCTCTAAGTTTGTCTGAAGCTCCCTAATTTGGGCATCCTTTTGTTTGATAATCAAATTGGAGGCCTCATCATCATGCTGCTCATCTAATTCAACAAGGTCAAAATCAGTCTCTATCTCATGGAGGTCATCCTCCTCATGAATGGCTTCCTCATGTACATATTCCTCTGCTATATTTTTTTTCCCATTCTGTACCCGCTTCGTTGATGAAGAAGGTAGGGCCCTCCCAAAATATGTGGGGAAAAAAATTGCCTATTTCCTCTCTGATATGTTTTTTCCAACATGCTGATTTGAACGTCTTTAGGTTTGTTGACCTAAACTCTGCTAGGTGACTCATCCTGACCATGAAATGGTGATGATGGTGGTGATGGTGATGGAGTAGGTGAAGTGGACTAAGGTGGAGGCATAGATATAGCAGGATGTGATGAAGAAGGCACATCCTCAGCATGTGGAGCTTATGGAGCAGTGAATATTTCATTTGCAATGAAGGTTTCCCATGATATGCCAAACTGATCAAGGTGATGGAGGAAAATGATCTTGATCAATGAGTGGTTGAAGAGGCTATTCATCTGTTGGTCATAGTCTCTCTTTTGCACAATGAATTCCATTTTTTCTATGCTCCTAAATAGAAAGCATGGGATATTGAGCAATATTAATTTTGTTAAGTACATCAACTGTCTAATGTGGTATGTGTAGAGTCTAGAAAACCTTCCTTCACAAGAGAAGTACTTCATGATGATCTTCATCATGGGGGCATACCTATCAAGAAGGTAGTTGTAAGGGAAGACCCTCTTCCTCTCATTCATGTACCTTGGTTTAATGAATGTTCATATTACTGATCCTCCAAATCTTTGGATTTAAACCATTTCTCACCCATGTTTGGAATCCCTGTGGCAACATCAATGATAGATGTAGATATACTGAAGGTCACACCTGTAAGGGTCACCTGATTATCTCTGAGGTTTGAAATGAAGAATCTACTCGACATAGGATTATGTTGGACCCTCTAAATCATGTTGCAAAAATCAAGGCAACCTACATACTCAAAACAATTGACAGTCATAGGAGAGGCCATTAGTTCATTTGTGTTGGTGGGCTCCAGCCTTAGGATTCTTCCTCCTTTATGAGGCCTTCTATGTTCTCTATCCTCTTCTCCTTGTCTACCCTCCTCTTCCATATAGTCTCTATCTTCCTCCATAATGTTTGGTGGCCAAGAAACCCTAGGGATAAGGTAGATGGGAATGGGGAGTGGAGATAGGTCTAGGGAATAGGGATAAGTCTAGGAAAATTTAGGGATATGGGGGAAGGGATTATGGAGCTTTGGGAGGTGATAGGAGATTGAAATGTCAAGGGAGTTGGAAATTACAATTAAATTACAGGTTTGAGTAAGTGGCTGCCTAGGAAATTTAGAAGCCTAGGACTTAGGGTTTTAAGGGAAAGGGATTTAGGGGCTAGGAAATGGTAGTGTAGGGGTAGGGATAGGGTTTTTAGATATGTGGGAAGGAAATTCAAGGTATTAGGGCATCAAATTAGGAATGAGGAGATGAAACTAGGGTTTTCAAATAGACAAAATGCTAATTTTTCATGAGAAGAAAAACACCATTAAAATAATATTTAGGGAAGCAAGGAGGGGATAAATTTGTGTTACTTACTTGATTTAGGATGAAACAAGCATTTTCTGAAGGTTTTGAGAGATTTGGAGGTGATTTTATGCTTCTTGGGCAAGCTTGGAAAAAGCGCAATGCCTTGCCCAGAAGTGTAGCTCCCTTAAGCAAAAAACATAACACACTTTGCCAAAAGCGCAATGCCTGTTCAAAAAGCGCAGTGCCACCCTCCACAAAAACAACAAAAACTTGAATAACACTTTTGGAGGCCTTACAAAACTAAAAATTTATCTCATGATAGCTCATTGGAAATATATCTCTGTTGAATGCACAATGTACCTATCGAGCGCTAAAAATGATCAAGTACAACCCCTCCAAAATCAATTCTCCCAAGACTGTTCAAAAAGTGCAAAATGGGGGTGAAAAAATGTAGCGTGCCCTTGTAGGAAAAAATTTGAGGCATTTATAAACTCCCAATTGAGCTCATGATATCTCATTGGAAATATATTCCTATCTAGTTGTCATTTTAATCATCAAGCAAGTCATTTTGACATTCCATCAGGGAGACAAGTTAATTTTCCCAATGTTACTCCATAAGTGCAGCAACTCTCTTGTAGCAACCATATTTTAGCATTTCTCCAAAACCATAACACCTGTGTAAAAACTGAAGGATGTTTTTGTTTCTTGGCCTATGGTGGATGAAAACTGCTTTCAGGTTTGTGAAATTCATCTCCATTTGTTCAGAAACATACTTTGAAGCAAAACTGGCCCTATGTGTAGCAAATTTTTTGTCCCTCGGACTGACTTCTTGAAAAATGCTGGAGACATGATGTTTATGAGCTGAAATGGCATCATACTTGTTTATATGACCTCCCTTATGCCTCCTCTACTCATATGTCTCTGATTCCATAGAAAACCCTAGCTCAATGGTAGAGGAAATTAGGGTTTAGTGTAGGCAAAACATGGGATTTGGGAAATTTATAAGAATGAAGGGAAATAAATGGGATAGGGGGCTTCTAAATTCTTAGGAAAATGTTTGGAGGTAGGTAGGGATGTGAGGAAGTAGGGGAAAGTGGAATTTCAAGGATTGAGTGAGGGGAAGGGGTCCAAAAGGGAAAAACACAGGCCTGGTCTAGAAAAGTGTCAAATTGTATCTATAGGCTAGGGTTTGTGGAAAAATGATGATTTTGAGGGATAGGAGTAATGGGAAGTGTTTATGAAGGTATTTTAAGGATAGGGGAAGGTGTAAGAGCATCATGATACAAGTCTTATTGATGATTTAACCATGGAAGGCATGGAACCAAGAAAAATTCCCTCAAAACCATATGAGAGGGAAATGAGCTTTCCAAGCACAACTCAGAGACAAATATGGTAAACAAAAAACCACTTACTTGGAAATGATAGTTTGGAACCTGAAATTTTCGAAGACCTTTGACTATTACTGCTCCTTCAAAATATGAATTTGATGGTGAAATGACCAATTTTCATGATGACCATGATGACTATGGGACTCTTTAAACAATGAATAACTTGACCATGATGATGTCCATTGACCATGGATGTGAAAGGAGTATTAATGGTTTCAATATCCTAATCAGTGACCAAATTTTTGCATGACCTAGTGGGATTATAAAAAATTTCAGAATGGAACCCTAATATGATGTGAAAAGAGGCTTTTTGATCACTAATGGTAGGATGCAAATAATGACACTAACATATGGCATACTTTAGTAGCCCATACCATCTCAAAGCTTCTAGACATGCTAGATCATTCAAAATTTGTAGTTCCTCACGGTCATGGGCTCTTTATCTCCAAAGACTCATCTTATAGGCCTGATCCTTGCACCACAAAAACCTTTTATCAATTTCTAGCTGGAAAAAAACACTTGGAAATAAAGAAACTAAAGTTATTCTTGCACTTGGCTGGTTAACATGAACCTCCTTCATTCATAGAGCATGCTAACACTTTTCCCCTTCACGGAAAAAGTGTTTAACACGCCCCATGTCCTGGGCGACTGCGTTACCTAGCCAAGCCACCTAGGGATTTATCAAAAAGTATAAATTAACCAACAACAAACATAAATTAAGGAATGAAATGAAATAAATGATCAAGCCTCTTACTTGGAACTGATGGAACATTGAATGGTCTCCTGGATTGCGCACAATCACTCGAGAAAGTTCTGCACCCTTTTTTCTCCAAAGCACTCCCACAAACTTTAAAAAATAAAAATGAGGGCATGTTACCCTTCTTATAGTCACCCTGGAGGTATGGATCACTTTAGCTAGTCTTTGAAATTGAAGCTATTCATTCCTACTTGGTTTAAACATACACCTTCTCGTTATTCTATCAATTTTTTCTTATGATTTGATGATATTTTAGTGTCTTTATGCATAGTTGACCATATTTGAATCCAGGTGAGCACATTATTTTTTTGGGAATTTTTCTTGACCTTGAACTAAAAACCCCCTGAGTTACCTTCTTTGGTCTTGTAAAACTCCGACGAAGAAGATTTGGATTTTTTTTAATCTCTTTTTCTTTCTCCCTAAACTGAAAAAATATATATTGAGTTTTCCTTGTATAACTCATTAAAATTTCACGAAGACTATTGAGTTTACTTTGTCTCCTCGTACTTGTAACAAAATGAGGTAGAGGTCTATTGAGCATAGGTTTCTCACTTTATCCGAACTCAATGGATGAACTTGTAGAAAAGGAACAATGTCAAGTATACTATTAACCCTTTTTCACACCTGGTCATCAACCATGACAAAGGTACCCCTTATATTTGTCTTTACGATCTTTCCAGACTCTCTAAATATGAAAATACCACTGAGTTTACCTTTCTGGACTTGTTAAGCTTAATGAGATTGTGAAAAATTGGAAAGAATAGTAGCTTAATATCTATAATCTGAAGGATATTTTGACAAAAATACTCTTTTCAAATCCCTTGAACATGGCAGCCCTTCAACAAATTACTCTTTTTCAACTTCTCGCCAAACCCTACCATCCTATGAGTTTAGCCTTGATACCCTGATATTCATGTATCCTTGTATCCTAACACTCTTTGGTGTTCTTGAGTCTAAGTTTCCCGGTAACCTTTGTTGGAAATACTGAGAGGGGGGTTGAATCAATATTCCATTCAATTAGTATAATTATTAATTTTTCAGAGCATTAGTTAATCTTCAATTATTATCAGTGTTGTACAATGATAGCAGTAAACAAAAGGAACACAAATGCACATAGTTTTTAAGGTGGAAACCTTCTCCTGGGAAAAATACACCTGAATTCTTTTCTAATAAATATTTAATATTCAACTACAGTTGAAAATAAAGCTCCAACTTCCTAGAATCTAGAAATCATTCTTCTCCAGCTCCCACTGGATGGACGCTCCAATGCCCGAGATTCTTCAGTAGTCAACTGAACAGATGCCCCAACACCAAATGAGCTACAACTCACCCTAGCACGACCCTACCACCTTGAATTTTTCATAGAATTAATCCTATTGGTGTCTTCATGCACCAGTCTAGCACCACCCTACCACCCTATATAAGAATAAAACAAGAATGAACTCTTGTACTAGGGAAAATGGTCCAATTTACAAAGATATAGAATGATGTAGAAGAAGAAGACACACTAGACCATAACCCCAACTATGACACAACCACCAAATGATGATCCTAGAACTGCCGACACTGCCTCTTCAACTCTTGGTAGATAGAAACTTGTACAATTTTTATTGTAATGCATTTACAATGACTTAGTACAATGCTACCTTTACAATGATTGTATGTAGTACTGCCCACTTGAAGACTTCATGTGGTGAACTTCTTGTTTCTTTTCTACACCTTGATTTCTGCTCTTCTCATGCTACCCTTTTCTGCACCTTGCTTTTCTTTTATGCCCTAGAAATTCTCGTCCTTTGCAGCCTTTGAAAACACATGATCTAGATTTTTCTTGCCTTCTAGGAGATCGATATTGAATCTGGTGTATCTATGTTATTTCATATCCCCAATATGTGATTTTCGGTCCTATAGTAGTCCTCTGAGTCTTCTTTCCAATGCCACAGGTCTGACCCAATTTGGTGTAGAATTTTTAATACAATTATGTATTTCCCGATGCTCCTGATCTAACAATTATATGCCACTGTTAAATACATAATCCTTCTACTTAAATCTTTGCGGAAATTTAATTGCAAATTGCAAACACATGAAGAAAGATCAATCACACATAACACAGATTTTTTTACTGGGAAAGCATAAAGCTAAAAACCCCACTATCAAATATTATGTATATATCATGGATCACGAAACAATCTCATACAAAACTCTAATCCAAGAGCTCTCAGTACAATATACAATTGTCTCACACTGTCATACAAAAATTGGCATAAACATGCACCAATTTACTGCCTCCTGACAGCCTGCCTCCACTGCGCATCCATGTTGATCACAATACCTGAATGAATTTGATCTTGCCTTGCCTTGAATATGCAATCCTCATTGGCATCTCCAATGTGTGTTTGGTTGCACTTGTGCACCCACCATAAACTGATAGTCAAACTGTCCCTTTCACCTATCTCTCAACTGGGTCTCCACTAAATCTGACATGCATGTAGTTAACAGTAGTAAATCTTCAGTTGCCTGTGAGATCACTCCATGTGAATTAATTTAATATTTAATTCAATTATCTCTCACTAGTGTATCTTTAGTTACAACTAGTTACAACTAGCACAACTGAGTTTAAATCACTTAACTGAGTTAAACTACTTTCTTTTTGATGAAATGGGTGAAATCTAAACAAAAGGGAAATTAAGAATCCTTAAGTTACAGAAATGAAGATGAAAGAAAGGAGGTCAAACAGGGACTAAGAGCATTTAAAAATTCCTAAGTCCAGTTATCAGCAGAAAACATATCAATGAATAACTAGTAAAAAACAGGGAGCTTTTTAACACTAATCTTGTTTAAGCTTTCCTAGTCAACCATTAAAGACAGAAAACATTTAAATGTATGTATGGAACTTTGAAAGATAAACAGTGAAAACAAGAAAATACTTGACTTATCTGATCAGCGCAAGAATCCTGAGTTATGATGTCTTTAATCTTCGTTCCAGTCCGCTGCTTTACAAATCGACTCACACAAACTCCAATGTATTCAAAAAAAATATTATAGTAGTCTTGACAAATTTTATTCCACCAAAAATACTTCAAAGAGAGAAGTATTTATAAAAAAACTATTACAAAATATCAGAGAGACATGTAGGAATATATCTAGGAAAAAAATAAATTTTATTACATAGAAAGAGGGACAACTACAAAACAAACTAGCAAGATGTCCTCTTATCAATAAAAAATAGGACTAATTATCTTAACTTGTTGCTGGGTTGTAGCTACTGGAAATGCTTGCTGGCATTTTTTTGGAAAAAGATCTTTTGAAGATATCTTGAAAGACACTCTTTACATTTCACATCCTTTAACCCGTGCTTTATCACTGATACTCTTTACGTTGTTTCTTTACTGCTTCACTGATGTAAAATAAATAAAAATCTCCAGTAAAAAGGTGTTTTGACTAATACTCTTTGACTCTGTTTCTTACATTGATACACTTTGACTGCAAATCTTTATTTCAAATTAGTAAATTCCTGCCATTGTTCTGCACTGGGAATTCTCATATTTTTCAATTTCCTGTAACTTTAATCTGCCTCTGTATACTTAAAAAAATTGGGCTTAACAATGAAAATATGTTTGATCTCATTTTGTAGAAAGAACAAGTTCTCAAATTATTCCAAAATGACTTTACCAATTGGAGACCCTTGTGGTAAAGGTTTGCTAACCTGCTCTTTGGCATAAGCCCTGATTTTGTTGTCATAATCCTTCTGTGCCATTAAATTTTCATTCAAAGCATGAATGTCTGGAAGGCCTGCTTGTGTTAGTACTGTGTATTTGGCCCAAAATCTTGTGATTGCTAAGTTCATATCTTTACATTTGTCCTCCAAATTATTCATCATATTTCTCTTATTCAAGAATTTCTTGATTTGTAGGATGCTCTCAGTTATATCCTGAATTTTTAGCTCTCCAAGCTCCTCTCTGTGTTTGCTATTCATAAATGTAATAATCTTCAAAGCTTGAGCAGGTTTGTCAGCCAATTCTTCTTTGGTTTTCTGAATTTCTACTTGTGCTGCTTTGAGTGACTCTTTTTGTTCATAAATAATTTGGATTGAGGGCCATTCTAAATTTATGCCTTGAATGATGTTGTTCCAAAGATAATTCTTGATATAAGATACCTGCTCAGTGAGATTAACCTGTTGTTGTAGAATCTTTACCTGTTCCTGCAACCTGTTGGCTCTCTATTCATGTCCTTTGGATGTAATTAATGCATTTCTGTTAGATGTTTCAAGATTTCGGATGGTTCCTTTCAAATTAATTATCCCTTTATCTTTTAAGGAAATGTCTTCCATAGCCTTGACTATGGCAACTGTTTCAACTGTTTGATTTATCTGTGATGTAGATGATGAAGTGGCAGAGATATCTTTAGAAGTAATTGACACTGCAGTTGCCAATAATCCGTTCGGTGCTAAATGTTCTGTCAATGTAGAGGGAACAACTGTACTTACAGTTGGAATAACTGTGGGAATGGAGACTTCATGAGCTTTCTTCAATGTTTCATTTTCTTGCATTAGAGATTCTATTTGATTTTCCATCTCTTTAATTTGAGTTGTCATCTTCAACACTAGCTACATAGTTTCATCCTTTTCTGTCTTTTCTTGAAGAATTTATTTTGCCTGTGGGTGTTCACTCTGCGGAAATTTGAGTTGCTTTCTTAAGGCAATAATATCCTCATTCTTCCGTCTTAGCAACTTCCTAGCAACTTCAGTTTTAGAGGGATCCACTCCAGTTTCTATAACCAAATATTCTAAGGACTTGATCCTCAAATCCTTAGCATGTAGAGATGTTTTATCTAATTTCATTTGAGTTTGAAAATTAGATACGGTCTTTTGAAGCATGGTAGCACTCATGGTTTTTCTTACTACCTTTGAATACAACATCTCTAAAGCACTTCTGTGGAACTCTATCTGGTCTAGTTCATGTATAGTATTAGCATTCACTTCAAACTCTGTTTTCCTATAGTCTGTGGCTGACTTTGGATCTATTACTACTGGTTGGAGAAAAGACATGATCATTTTATTTGTTGAGTAATCAAAGGCCGTCACAAGTCTGTCTTTATCTCCTGGCTTTTCCTTTAGAAGTTTAGAATAAAATTCATTCTTAATTTCCTCATTCTTTTCTCTGATCTGCTTGAACATTTTCTGAATGTCAGAATCAGTTTCTTCTGTTGCTTTAGAGGAATAGGACGCTTCTGTATTTATATCTGCTTCAACCATTTCTTTTCCTTTTCCCTGTGCTTGTACCTATTCATTATGAATTTCCCTGAGTGTTTCATTAACAATCATTGTGGCCTCATCATCTGTTTGTTGATCATTATTATCAACTACATCTATGACTCCTTCTTTTTCTAGAGTAGTCATTCTGGCCTTCTTGCTGTAGATTGTTTTAAATTGATTTTCAATAATTGTCTCTGCCAAATAGCCTTCTTCTTTTCTAGGCATTTTATTAGATACCTCTTCTTGTTGATTAATTATAACCACCTGTGTGCTATCTATCTGATTTTCCTGCAGGCTATCTGTTTTCATCTCCTGAATATCATCAATTAAAGTGTTTGCAACCCATTCGATTTGATTAGCATACTTTTCAATAAGTGGCTTTGACTCATGGAGGAATGGAGTTAACTTACATTTGACCTTGAGGTTACTCAAAATACCTGGAGGGTCATAGTTCCAGTAAAAGCTTTCTTGGAACTTGAATGCTGATAATTGGCTGATTACCTCCTTCAAAGCATCTCTTCTATTGACTATGAAGGGGCCAATTTGACTTTTTAACTTGAATTGTGCTTTCTTTTTGGAGGCTATGAAGTTCACTACATATGCATTCAAAATCTGTCTCAAGTATTCCAAAGAAAAAATCCTAGTAGTTAGAAACTTTGGTAATTTGTAAGGAGCCAGGATTGCACCATACAGTCTGATTTATGTGTGATTTTTATACAAATACCAATCTCCAACTTTACAGTTTTCAGACAACTGTAAAATTCTTTTTATTTCTTCATTTCTCCTTGGTGGCTCTGCTTTGTTCAACAAAATCATGGCAGGTATGATAAACAAATCATTGAAATCCTTGTAGCTATACTCACTGCTGTTTTTCCTGAGAAGAGAAGTCCAGAATATCACTGAAAGAGGTTTACCCTCCATATCCATATTCTATAATGCAATTGGAAAATTATCTGCCTGAGAAAATAGGAAGAGATGTAACAGATATGATGTATATCTGAACACTCCTTCATCAGGTAATTTTATTAACTGATAATGCATATTATCAACAATGAATTTGGCAAAGTTGAAGACCAATTCTAGCTGTTGTCCTGGGGATAAGGTAGAAAGGAAACCTAGGATGGAGGCATTTGTAAGCTCATCATTAGCATAGCCTGTAGAAATTTTGAATAACCGTTATATTATTCACCAAGATTATCCTGATCACACACTATTTGAGCTTCATTCATAATACATAATCTCTTCTACCATTGATCATTAATTTCGGAAATATAAACAATCGCATGCGCACATTAAAACCATAAATAATCACACATATAAACACATTATTTATGGGAAAGATTAAAGCTGAAAACCCCCAAATATCTGTATATTATATAATAGAGATCATGTAACAATAATTGTACAAAGCTTCTCACAAGCTCTCAGTACAATCTCCAATTGCTACACACTACACAAGCTCAGATCTAGCAAAACACATGCTCCAATCTTCTCCACCTGTTAGCCTGCCTCTACTACGCAATCCCTGATGAATATTGGCCCTGACTGAGTTCGAATCCACCTGGTATGCACTGCGCAATCCTCATTGGAATCTCCATCAATGTGTGGTGCAAACTCATGCACCAATATAGTCACAACTGATAGTCACACTTGCTCTTTCACCTACCTCTCCACTGGTCTCCACTGAAACTGTCCATGCACTGAAGTTAACTGATGTATTCTTTAGTTGATTTATGAGTTAATAATTAGTGAATTAATTAATAATTAATTCACACCACTCTCACTAGTGTATCAATCAGTTAGACTAGATACAACTAGCTCAAATATGTTTAACTCAGTTAAACTGAACACAACTCCACCAACTACTTCAATAACTCCACCAAACTCTGTCACATGAGTTCTAACTGAAGTATCCATGCAATAGCTCCACTTAACCCTCAAGAATAGTGTAATTCCTTCTGTCAGCTCCTGTGCCACATCTGTGCACTTAACTGAAGTGCTCCAAGAGAATAAGATAATGTTTATAGTCCAAATATTATTAAGAGCTAATAATATTCGACATATCTATTTTTAGACTAGCAATCTAAAAATAGATTCTGCCCAGTATGTCTAAAAATAGAATTCCATCTATTTTTTATGACTTGACCAACCATCCACAAATAGCATCCTGTAACTCATAGAACATGATCGATATCTCTAAAAATAGACATAGTCTAAAAATAGACTTTGCGCCAAAAATAGCCTGCGAGCCCACTTAGTGAAGGAAACTTCTTTCCACTAAGCTCATCATCTTGTTGCATTCTCAACACTCCCTCTCAAAAAGATATGGATTATCTGCAACCCCTATCCTGCCTCTGTGGTATTCAAATTTTCTCCTGGTGAGCGCCTTCGTCAAGATATCAGCATCCCGATCCTCCGTAGGAATGTATGAAAGTAACATGACCTTCCGCTGCACACAATCTATGATATGATGATACCTGATGTCAATGTGTTTAGATCTATCATGAAATACTGGATTAACCGAGAGCTTGCTGCAACTATGATTATCACAATAAATCACAGTAGGATCCAAGTGTGAACGAAACAACCCGACCAGGATCTTCGTCATCCATATAGCCTCGCATGTAGCCAAACTTGTTGGCATATACTCGGCCTCTGCTGAACTGAGTGCCACGGATCTCTGCTTCTTGCTGTACCAAGAAACTGCTGTCGACCCGATACTGAAAATCCCTCCAGATGTGCTCTTTCTGTCCGTTGGGCTCCCTGCCCAATCTGCATCCGTGAAGCCACACAACTTCACCTCATCCGACTGTCTGTACCACAATCCATATCCCGATGTGCCTATGAGATATCTCAATACATGCTTGCCTCCCTTCCAGAAGAGCTTGGTAGGCTTAACCATAGCTTGTGAAAGCTGCTTAATACCATAGCATATGTCAAGTCGTGTATTGACTAGATACATAAGCGACCCCACCAACTGTCGATAAACAATGGAATCCACTACCTCCGCCGAAGTAGTATCCTCCTTCCTCCATCCAGCAGGAAGAGGAGTATCAACAGGTTTGCAGCCCTGCATGTTGAACTTCTCCAGTATCTCCCGGGCATACTTTCCTTGAGAAACAAACAGTCCATCACTGCGCTACCAATTTTCCAATCCCAGGAATTAATGAAGGAGGCCCAAGTCCTTCATCTCAAACTCCTTTGCAATATCATCCTTGCATGAGAGTATCACGCTCATCACCTGTCCAAATAAAATCATCTACATAAAGTACAATTATCACCAACTTACCCTCCACCACAATCTGGTATAGGTTAGGATCCGCCTCACTCTTGGAGAATCCAAGTCCGGTGAAATAACCGTCTATCCGTGTGTACCAAGCACGAGGTATTTGTTTCAACCCATACAACGCTCTCTTGAGCCTGCACACATGCGACTCACTGCTGAAGATCTTGAAACCTTCGGGCTGCTTTATGTACACCTCCTCCTCAATGACTCGATTGAGGAATGTAGTCTTCACATCCATATGATGAATGTGCCGCCCCATCTACGCTGAGAGAGAAATAATTTTCCGTATGGAAGAATACCTTGCGACAGGTGCAAAGGTCTCCTCATAATCGATCCCCTCAATATTTGAAAAGCCTCGGGCATCAAATCTTGCCTTGTACATCTCCACACTCCCGTTAGCTGCCTACTTCACTTTGTAGATCCATCTCAAACCCACCACTGATTTCCCTTTCGGCCTCGGGAAAATCTCCCATGCACTGTTTCTGACAATCGAATCATACTCTTCCACCATGGCATCTACCCATGCGAGATCCTCCACAACTTCCTCAAAAGAGGATGGCTCCATCATGATACACTTGCTCATTAGAGCCATGTATCTAGTAAATCGGTCAGGTGACTATCTCTGTCTGCACTGTGATGTAGGTGCTCCTACATTATGCGCTGCATCAAGATTCAGTTGCTCAGCATCTGTAGTGTGCTTTCGCCCTCTGATGTTTGGCGCTGCATGAGTGGTTTCTTCCACTCCATGAACCTCCTCTTGTGGCTGATCCACATCCTGAGGCTCATCCTTAGGAACTAATAGCTCCTCATCTGCATGCAAGTGTGGCTCCCTCTCAAGCGAACACTTCATGGCTTTCAAATTAGGGGAATTTTGAGGTCTAAAATGGGCCTCCTAAGAAAAATGTACAAAAAATAAACTTTATAACAACCAATAGGATTCAAGATGATGATGTCAACCATGGGGGATGATTCACCATTTTTTAAATAAAAAGGCAAAAATATTAAAAAATAATAAAATAATGAAACTACTTTTTCAACTCGTATTTTCAACTTATCTCCCAAAGTTTTTACTCAAATTTCGAGCGGGAGTACTCGTTGGATGCGAAATTTAATTCCTCATCCAAGGAGTATCCATGTTGCATACTTTCGATGTGTCCTACTACACGAAAAATGAGAAATACATAAAAAAATGTGATTACAATCACGTTTTTCATGTATTTCTCATTTTTCGTGTAGTAGGACCCATCGAAAGTATGCAACATGGGTACTCCTTGGATGAAGAATTAAATTTTGCATCCAATGAGTACTCTCGCTCGAAATTTGAGTAAAAAATTTGGGAGATAAGTTGAAAATATGAGTTGAAAAAGTAGTTTTTTCATTTTTCCCTCTAAAATTTGATGATGTCATCAAATCTTATTTGATTCTTTCCACTATTATTATATAATTTCCTTAGGAGGCCCATTTTAGACCTCAAAATTCCCCTAATGCTCCTCCTGAAATTTGATATCCCGTCGCACAACAAATGGCGTAATCGTCCGGAAAATACACATGATAGTCAGGCGCACGTTGTACTCCACAAATATCCCAACCTCTGCAGTTGGCTCCAGCTTCTTCCTGGCATCCTTAGTCACATGAATGTAAACAGGTAAGCCAAAAATCCTCAAATGGGAAATATCAGGCTTCTTACCAGAAAATGCCTCCTCGGGTGTACTCATGCCAAGTATCCTGTGAGGACAACGGTTCTGCACATATACTGCAGTGTTGCATAGCTCAGCCCACAAGTGTATAGGAAGGCCCTGATCATGCAACATCGCCCGTGTAGCACCCACGATCGTTCTGTTCTTCCGCTCAGCAACCCCATTTTGCTGTCAGTTATGAGGTGCTATGACCTCTCTTCGAATTCCTTCTGTGCTGCAAAAGTCCTTTAATTCGCCAGAGATGAATTCACCACCATTGTCGCTCCTAAGAGCCTTCACCTGCTTTCCCGATTATTTCTCAACCAGTGCCGTGAACTCACAAAAGAAACTTGAGTATGTATCGCTCTTCTTTTGCATGAAGAAGATCCAGCACTTTCGAGAGAAATCATCAACAAAGATCACATAACACTTGTGCTTTGCTGTCGAAGCAACTGAGAAAGGACCACACACGTCTGTGTGAACTCTCTCAAGGATCGTCGTGGCGCGACTATCCTTCTCGTGAAAGGTGGCTTTCACATACTTCCCTAAAGTACACCCCTTGCACTGATCTGACTGCGCAAGAGTGCCCTTAGGAAGCCCAGTAGAAATCTGCTGCAAGATCTTCAAAGCTCCATGGTGAAGGTGGCCCAATCTCCTGTGCCACAGTTCGCCCTCATCATCCCGGCTCACCACTTCTCCCGCCTTGCATGCCATAGCTGCGCAGCCATCTACCTGCAACTGATAAAGGTTCTTAGTTTGAACCCCTATCCTCCGGGTCTCACTAGTTGCCTTACTGCGCAGGAAAGCCCTTCCCTCGCTAAAGACAACATCATCTCTCTTGTCTTCTAACATCTCCACAGAGATAAGATTCTTCTTTAATCCTGGAACATGCATCACTTCCTTCAATCTGAAGGGTTTACCAGACTCCCTCTCAAAGGAAATGGTACCAATACTAGTTGCATTGTATCTACCATCATTGCACATCTCAATGTGCACTCCAAGATCTTTCTCATCCAGATCAGTAAAAAAAACTCGATCTCCTGTCATGTGAAAAGACACACCACTGTCCAAACCACACCGAACCTATCACACTTCTGAGACCAAGCATAACTTCAACGAAAAATCTGCTCAAATCGCGAGGCTAAGGCCTCCACCGCATCCGCGTAACCTCGCTTTATTTTTCTTCTTTTGTGGACAATTTGTGGCATAATGTCCGTGTTGGTGATAGTGAAAGCAATTCACCTTGGACATGTCCCGCTTTTTGCCTTTCGCACCGGAATGAGAAGCTTTCTTGTTCTTCCCCTTCTTTGCTCTGGTAGCCAAAGCGTAATTCTCTTCATCAGAGTTCTTTGATGATGATCCATCCCTAGTACTCCGCCTTATCTCCTCTTGCGCAAGATCTGACCAAAGTCGCTCCCATCTTGGCAATTTCTCCCGACCATTGACAGAGTCCTGATAGGAATGCCAACTCTTTGAAAGCCCTAGGAGAGCCAATCTCACCAAGTCCTCATCATCAACAGTCACCCCCACACTTCCCAGCTCATCCCTGCATTGGATGAACTTCGTGAGGTACTTGGGCATACTGTCGCCTTTCTCCATCTTTATGTTTCCGAGTCTATCCTTGAGTGCCAACTTCCTCTGGTCGCTCTTGCTTTGGAATAAATCTGTTAAGGCTTTCCACATCAAGAATGGAGAAGCCTTACCATGAAGTTTGGACACTATGTGATCCTTCACACCCTCCAACAAAATCCTTCGACACTTTGCTGTCTTCTTTTTCCAAGACTCAATTACGGCAGCATCGCTAGAAGTAGGCTTTGGGACTTCAGCATATATGAAATCCTTCAACCCATTGTCATCCAGCACCACCTCCATCATGTCCTTCCATGCAATATAATTTGAGCTGCCCTCAAGGGCATACTCCAATCGAAATCTGTTGAAAGACATCTCAAATTCGACACCAAGAAAACACTACTGCAAATTCAAATTCCACCAGCTCAAAAACTCAACTGCTTCAATGTTTTGTAATTGCTCCAATGATCAATATTGCTCTGATACCATGTAGAAATTTGATAACTGATATGTTATACGCTGAGATTCTCCTAACCACACACTATTTTAACTTCATGCACAATACATAATCTCTTCTACCATTTATCATTAACTGCGGAAATAAAAACAATCGCATGCGCACATTAAAACCATAAACAATCACACATATGAACACAGTATTTTATGGGAAAGCTTAAAGCTGAAAACACCAACTATCTGTATATTATATGTCATAGATATCATGTAACAATCATTATACAAAGCTCCTTACAAGCTCCAGTACAGTCTCCAATTTGTTACACACTACACAAGCTCTCGCATCTAGCAAAACACATGCTCCACCTTCTGCACTGCTACCTCATTTCCCACTGCGCAACACCCATATTTGCCCTCACCGAGTTAAATCCACCTGCGACACCACGCAATCCTCATTGGCATCTCCATCAATGTGTGGTGCAAAATCATGCAACATTATAGTCACAACTGAAAGTCAACCTGCTCTTTCACCTACCTCTCCACTGGTCTCCACTGAAACTGTCCATTCACTGTAGTTAACTGATGTATTCTTTAGTTGATTTATGAGTTAATAATGAAAATTAACATAATTAATTAACACTCACTTCACTAGTGTATCAATCCGCTGTATCAGATACAAATTAGCTCAACTATGTTTAACCGAGTTAAACCGAATACAACTCCACTAACTTCCTCAATCAACTCCACACTAAACTCGTCACATGAGTTCTAACCGAAGTCTCCAAGCAATAGAGCTCCACTTAACCCCTCGTGAATAGCGGTATTCATTCGTCGTATGTACAAAGCACATCTGTGCACTTAACTGAAGTGCTCCAAGAGAATAAGATAATGTTTATAGTCCAAATATTATTAAGAGCTAATAATATTCGACATATCTATTTTTAGACTGGCAATCTAAAAATAGATTCCGCCCAAGATGTCTAAAAATAGAAGTCCATCTATTTTTTCCGACTTGACCAACCATCCACAAATAGCATCCTGCAACTCATAGAACATGATCCATATGTCTAAAAATAGACATAGTCTAAAAATAGACTTTGCGCCAAAAATAGCTTGCGGGCCCACTTAGTGAAGACGACTTCTTTCCACTAAGCTCATCATCTTGTTGCATTCTCAACATATCCTAGAATGAATGACATCATGGAAATGATTTGCCTAGAGCCCTCAGGGAAGTAAAAAGTATCATAAGGTGGATTTACCTTCGGAAGGTTGACATGATTAGGAATGAAATTTTGAAGGATCTCAAACTTCCTAGGAAAATCCAGATCCAAATACATCTGAGTCAAATCTTCAATTGACAATGATACTGCTCGTGGATCATGGCTTAGTTGGAGCATATCATTGATGGCTTCAGCAGTTATGTAAAACATGACCTCACTATCTTTGTTTACCATGCACCTCTGGTCAGGAATATAGTGCAACTGACATAACCTAATGAAATCTTGAGCTTGGTGAGTGATGGGAACCACATATTTGGGAAAATTGGAGCCCCATACATGTATATCATTGGCCACTTTCTTCTCAAATTTTTCCTGACATCAGCTATGTACTTCAAGTAGATCAAATTCTAAGGTAGCATAAGCAATTATATAGTCTAAGTCAATCAATGGATTGTTTTATTCAGAGGTAACAGGTGGCTGCAATGGTTTGACTAGCTCAGTATAATCTGCAGTTAAGACAGGAGTAGGTTTATAAATTTTGGAAGATTTGGGGTTTGGAAGCTTGCTGGAGGTAGGATTTTGTGGTTTGGGACCTCCAGTCCTAGGGGTGATATGATTTTTAGTCATTTTAAATGAAACTGAGCAAGATTAGACTGTTTGCTCAAATTTTTCTGGAAACATAAGGTCAATTAAGTTGCTTTTGGGGAAGATTTCAGAAACTAGGCGAGGGTTTTATGAGGAAAATGTAGATTTGCAATGTGCAGAAGGTTGGAAAGGGATTTTGATGGATTTTTTAGTAATTCAAAGATATTTTAACCATGGAAATAGTTTTTTGATGGTCAAAACTCTTAAGGTGGATGTGACAAATTCTAGGAAAAATTTGACAGGGTTTCCCCTATTTCTTCAAGATTTGAGTACTTTCAAAGGAGTATTTTTAGCTTATATATTCAATGGGTTTCAATTTTGTCCTTTGAAATTTGAAATTTTGTAGGTTGGATTACAAGAAATACCTTGAACAGGTATGGTTGCAGTCGAAGAAGGTTTCTAGGTTGTACCAGTCTTCGAACTGGTTGCAGCTGTTTGGTAGGAGGCACTGAGAGTCTTCGGAGGTGAAATTAAGAGAGGAAATGGCTTTTAGAATTATGAAATGGTTCGAAAACAGCTCTGAAATGGTGTGTGTGAGTGTTTTCTGAAAGGGAAAAAGCGTAAATGCATGCAAACAATAAAAACTAAGGTTGAAACCTTAAGTTTTATCAATACACATGACATTAATTACAGGTCGAAATTAATGGCGGGAGTGGTTTTTGCATTTAAAGGCGAAACCATTAGTGGTTATCTCATTTCTCCTGGGCGGTAAATGGTTTTTTGCTTTTGCAATGCGATCTAATAAAAATAAGACACATAGCGGATGGTGGTTTGGAGAAAAAACTTTTATCGCAAAGTTTTTTTCCAACTTCGCCTGATCACTTTTATAATGCGATATTGAATACACGCCGTCAGATTTGATCGCCCGGTGCGAACAGTTGAGATTTCTTGGGAAGCTACGGGGATATGGAAAGGTGGGACCCAAGTTAAATATTAGCCGTCGATATAATAGGGATAATCAACGGTTACAGGCTAATGCGATGGAAATTTTGGGGGCGAGGGAATGATTTATCGGGTTTAGTTTAGACCGTAGGATTTAAAAGGATTAGGATGATCAGAGGGTCGGGGACAAATGCGAAGATGCTTCCTTTTTTTTTTTAAATGAAATTTATGTATAAAAGGGGTTTATACATAGAATGGGCGGGTTATTAAAGGTCTATCAAACCAGGGTATAGACTGTGATAAAATGATATGTATCGGGAAAATGGGATAAGGTTAAAGCTTATGAGGGGAAATGCGAATAAACTCTTTTTCTTCACTGTTTTATATACACAATGTGTAAATATATTGCACATTTTCAATATTATTTATATTATATAGTTTCAGATTTATCAAAGGTCTAAAACTATAGGGGAGGGGATATTTTATTATGGATAAGTTTCATGTCAAAGGGGTAATTTCGGGATGTTTTTCAACATGTGTTTAATATCTTTGACATAAAAAGTATATAATAAGAGGGTTTTGGGGATATTAAATAAAAGGGAGCTATATTAATAGGAGTAGGATAATTGATAGGGAGTTAATAAAATATGTTGAGTGTTAATATGAAAAAGGACAATGAATACTCAAAATTCATCAATAAAACTAAGGAAAGTGAAAATTAAAGCAAAGTTTCATTATCATAACTTAATCACTTTTACTTAGGATATCATGTTTTTGAGGGTTTTATGTCTTGTAAAATGGAGGAGGTTAATCAAATGGGTATTTATGTAACATTTAAGTAAGAAAAGAGTTCCCACTTATGAAGTTAAATGGTGATGAGTACATGAAGGGGTAAATGATGAAAATTTCTGGCATTAATATAGAAACTTAACATTTTCAACTAATCAGTCATTGAGCCTTGGGTCCGGTCCCAACATAAGTCAAGGAAATGCCTTGAGCCTCTTTGATTGACAGTCTAAAATATCAAATTTTATATGGGGAGGGAAAATTAGTTATTTGTAGTCTGGAAAAAGATATTTACAATGATTTTTCCCACCTTCTTCTACCTACCCAATCATTATGTTCTAACATTTTTTCCTTCTATTTTAATCAGGTGCATTTGAACTAGAAACCTTACAACATTTTATTCTTTTTGGAACTAGTAAACTATCTAATTCTACACTTATTGCTTCCAAGAATCCAGATTAAACTGTTGGATTATTTTATTCTCTACCTAACTACTGATTTGTCATGATTAAACAGTATGAAAATTGTTTATTCTTTATCTACAACATTTGAAATTGAAAAAATGACGAGTCAAGATTAAATTATTCAACTCATCACAGTTTATGGCATTTATTGACACTCTGCCATAATCAACTGCAAAAAGTAATAGTAGTGGCATTTAGACTTGCACAATTTCATGTTTTATTCATTTTTTTTCTTGTGGGGTATATTATTTTTTCCAAGTCCTTTGATTTTTCTTTTAGGACTTTTTACGCTCTTTTTGATTTTTTGATTTTTTGATTTTTTTTTTAATTTTTTACAAAATATGGGAAAATAACTTACAGAAATCAAAGTCTGTACATATTTACAAGACTACCATTAGTCAAGTCAAAATTATGAATCCTATATTTATAGGTCACTAACATCGGCTTCACTTGGGGATGGAATTTCCTAGTGGAATGTCAAGAACGCTGAGATTAGTAACCTTCATCTTTGACCTTGGTGATCCTGTAATTGTCTTTTGGTTTTTGCAACAATTCATACTTATGACATTTTATACTGCAAAGCTTAGGGCCTTCCCTTTGGGCTTCAACTTCGTAGATAAAATTTCCAATCCAATCTACACACTTGCAATGAATATTTACAATGACAAAGTAAATCAATCTAACTATTGAATGGCTATGAAGAATAGTAGTGTTTTAGCATCCTACCATTCACTGGTCCTTCCTGAAGTTCAGTTCCATCCAAATTTCTAATGAAAAAAGAATTGTTACCTCTGTAACCATATATCACATAAGGTCCTTGCCATAGAAAGACAAACTTTCCATTTTTGCCTTTATCCTTTCTCCGTGAATCCCATCTCAAAACTTGATCTCCTATGAAAAAATCATCTTCTTTAACCCTTTTATCAAAAATATTTTTGATTTTATCATTTAAAACTTGTGATTTTTCATAAACTTCTTCCCTAGTCTGTTGAAGATGTATGGTTTCATTGATTCTTCATTGAATATCATTTGTTTCCACCTGTGATTCCTGGATAATCTTCATGACTGGAACACCCAAGGAAGAGGGGAAAACTGCATCTATTCCATAGACAATCTGATAAGGTGAAGTTCCAATAGACTTTTTTGTGGTAAGTCTATCAGCCCATAAGGCATAGACTAGATTTTTGTTCCAAGTCTTTTTATTTTCTTGAAGTAATTTTTTGATGATATTGATTAAGCTTTTGTTTGATGATTCGGCTAAACCATTACCTTGGGGATAATAAGCAATGGAATGAACTACGTAATATGGTATTTATGATAGAAAGAAATCATTTTCTTGGATTTGAATGCAATTTCATTGTCAGTAATAATCTTATGTGGGCATCCAAATCTTGATAAAATATTACTATCTATAAATGAGATTAAAACTGAATCAGTGGCTTGCCTAGTAGGAATGACTTCTATCCACTTGGTAAAGTAATCTGTAGCAGTTAAAATCCATTTATGTTGGCCTGAGGATGGAGGATGGATTTCACCAATGAAGTCTAACCCCCATTGCTGAAATGGATTTTCAGTTGATATAGGCTTCAAAGGTAAGGGCAATAGTTTCTTTTTCCCTTCAAAAATTTGGCATTTGTGACAGGAGGTAACAAATGTTTTAACATCAGAAAATAAAGTTGGTCAGTAAAAACCAGCTCTCAGTATTTTGTCTACTGTACTCTTTCAGTATAGGTGGCCTCCATAGCCACCTGTATGAAATTCCTCAAGAATTTTGTCAGCCTCAGATTTTAATAAACAATTTAGTAAAATTCCACTATTTTATTTCCAGTAAAGTGCATTGTTTAAGATACAAAACCTCATTGCTTTCTGTTTGTAGAATCTTGTTTTGGTTTTAGTTAACCCAGGAGGAGCTTGTAAATGTGTTAGTACAAAGATAATATCAGAGTACCATGGTGATTCTAGATATGCCTCACTGATCAATGGAGTCTCCATCTCCTCCTGGTCATCTATTTGTGCAATGAAATTAATATATAAAGCATTGCAATTGGATTCAGCAACCAATCTGGAAATCCACTTTCCTCTCTTACTATCAGGTCCATCTTGTGTCAGAATATATTTGATTTCTGCATTAGGGACATATGCAATGATGTGGGAATGAAGTATGTAAACTTTGAAATCCTTTATGGCTTTAACCAGGGCTAAAGCGTGTTTTTCCATTATATTTTACTTTAGAGGTGAATCTCTGAGTGCTTTACTAAAGAATGCAATAGGTTGTTCAAAACCTTGATTGGTTTTCTGCAAAAGAACTGCAGCTATGGTGTGTTCAGATGCAAAGGAAAAGATTATGAAATATTTTGTATAATCTGGGTTGATGAGGACTGGTGCTTTTTTCAAGGCCTGTTATATGGATTCGAAAGATTGTTTGGTCTTTATTTTCCACTTTATTGCAGAGTCCTTTTTAAGCATATTGTTGAGATCTTTTATGATTTCAGCCAGATTAGAGATAAATCTTCTTAAAAAATTGATTTTACTCAAGAATTCTTGAAGTTCTTTTATGTTTCTTGGTGGTTGAATGTTCAAAATAGCTTCAATTCTTGCAGGGTCTATTCTAATGCCTTCCTTGGAGATTATGTGATCTAACAATTTTCCTTCTTCTAGTCTGAAAAGAGTCTTTTCAGGATTGAGGGATATACCATATTTTCTACACTTGATAAAGACTTGTCTCAGGTGATCCAAGTGTTCATCATTTGTTTTTGAAAGTACAGTAATATCATCAAGATAAATAACTAAAAATTCATGGATCTCCTTAGCAAAGACAATATCGATGGCACTCTGAAAAGTGGCTCCTGCATTTTTCAATCCAAAAGGCATTTTCACATACATGAAAGTGCCCCAAGGAGTGGTAAATGAAGTTTTAGTTTGATCATCTTTATGAACTAGAATTTGATTATAACCAAAGAAACCATCTAATAAAGAAATTCTTGAAGAACCTACCACCCTCTGCAAAATATGATCCATTTTAGGCAAGGGGTAATTTTCTTTCAAGGAAGATTTATTGAGGTTTCTAAAGTCTATACACAGTCGAATTTCTCCTGTTTTCTTTTTGGTGGGCACTAAATCAGATACCCAATCAGAATACCTGACTGGTGTAATTATTTGTGCATCAAACATTCTTTTAACCTCTTTATCGATTAAGGGTAACAAAATTGGATTAATCCTTCTTAGCTTTTGTTGAAAATGTTTTTGATTTTATTTCGAGGGAATCTTATGTTGAATTATGTATTTGTTGTAGGTTTTCAGATCTTCATAACCCCATGCAAACACATCCTAATATTCTTTCAAAAGTTCTATGTATTTAACCTTTTCTTCTAATGATAAGGACTTTGATAGTTTGATCATTTTTGGTTTTTCATTTGTTCCTAAGTTACACTCTTCTATATCAGACCTGACTGGTTCCATTTTTGGCCTTTTGGGCCCATCATTGGAATCAAACAAGTCCTCTAGGGAGTTAAACCTCTGGGTAAAATGTTATGTTTTAAATCAATCAATTCTGGTTCATCTTCCATCATTTCCTCTATATCTACTTTTTCCAAGTTATCTATGTCACTCTGAGTAAATATAGTAGGTCTATCAAAATTATGTACATCTAAATCATCTATTTGAAAAAAATTTGAATCTATATTACAAGGTGAATCTATATTACAATCATTATCAATTTGGCAATTTTGCAATTCTTGCTCATTGTTCAAAAAGTGATAAAATTTTTCATCTTCTGAGAAAATTTTCCAGTATTTTACATTATTTGGGACAATAGGTCTATGTTTGATTTCAACAGTGTATTTTTGTATTGGTGAAAATGGAAATTTGCAAGTGCTGGCAAAGGTTTCTAAACAATGGGCTTGCAGATTCTGTTTTCTAGGGATGATAGCAAACTTGCTTTCTAACAAATCCTCAACCAAATCATGTGATGTGTCCTAGTATCTGGCCAATCTGGGATTGTGAACAGAGTATTCTGTGTTTATTTGCTTGATAACTAACTCTGAATCTCCCATGACTAATATTCTTTGTCCTCCCAATTTTCTGATGATTTGAAGACCTAATATTAAAGCCTCATATTCAGCCATGTTATTGTTACATTTGAAATTCAATCTAAAGGCATGTCCTTGGGAATGGCTTGTTTCAATGTTGGTAATCCATACACCAGCTCCGGCTCCTGATTTATTCATTGATCCATAAAAATCCAAATGCCATAAAGCTTCATGACCAATATAATCATCCATTATTTTAGGCTTCTTATCATTGAGTTCAGTTTGGATGTTATTATGATAAGAGTTACAGAGAATAAAGGAATCAAGATCAGTAGGAGTTGAATAGATTGGGTAATTGGTAGGTTTTTCAGCATTGTTGATCATAAACTTCATTAAGGTTTCTCTGTAAAGCTTTTTGGGCTGCCCAAATACCGAGATAGTGGCATAACTCATGTCAAGTTGTAGAGATCCCTGCAATTTAGCTCCCCATGAGCGAGAAAGAAGCATGCCATACTTTGGCGTGATATTAGCTACCACAACATCCATGATCATGCTTTTACCAGGATATTGGACCAAGTTCACACACAAATCTTTATTCAATCCTATCCATTGGACTTTAGATGAATCAAATGAGAATATATCTTTATAAGGCCGAGTTATGTCTAGATTCAGAGTTTCCATTATTGCTCGGGGCATTAGATTATGGGAAGCTCTAGTATCTAGCATTGCATTGTGTAATATTTGATCATGTATAGTAAGACTTAAGTAAAATGGAGGTACTGACCCATCTGAATGCTTACCATATACATTTGGACCAAAGATTAATTCAGGTCTATCATCACTCATATTAATTGTATCCTCATTTTCATTTACATTTAAAGTTTCATTAATAATAGATCTATACAAGTCATTTTTAGCCAATTCAACTAAGGGAACAACTATCTTTAACTTGGATATTTCAGATTGAATGTTAAATGTTGACTGAAATTTGATGGCTTGAATTATTTCATCTTTTGGAACTGTTGTTTGGGATGATTTTTCTTGTGTTTCAGCAGTTTTACCTTTAGCCTGAGATTTTCTTTTATCTTCTGTTTGAGTTTCCCGATTTATGCTATCTTTGATTGTTTTTCACGAACAGTTTGAGTGTTAACAAATGCTTTGTCAGATTTGGAGTTCTCAGTAGAAGATTTAGGATTTGATGATTTTGAGTCAGCTGGATTCTTTTTTGGATCAGTAACTGTTGCTGAATTGGTGGCATTTGTGCTATTAGCCTTTTGGGCATCTTTGGAAGATTGAGCCACCTCATCAGTAATATCTAAAATCTTTGGACTAGGATGTTTTTTAGGACTGGGTGGGTTTGAATTTTGTTTATTTTCTCTGGGAAGAATCTGCAAAAGTTTCGTTTTGGGAGCCTCTATATTCTTTTTTTTTGACTTTTTTGAGTTGGAGCATTGTTTTTTGTAGTAGGCTCGTTTGTTTTCTTGATCCTAAGGTTATATTGGCTGTGAATTTCATTGATTGCGAAGTCATAACCTTGCTTATAGTCGAAGGATTCACTAGATTCCACTTTGAACTTTTGTAGCTTAAAGAGTTCTTGATCCTCCTGAGTGAGGAAAATTATATTGCTTTCATCTATCCCCATAACTATGTTGATGTCTTCCTCATCCTAAACATTGTTTTGAGAACTCTCTGCAAAGTTCTCTTGGAATGGGGATCTAATGTTCTGATCTGGGGAAGGTTCTTTACCTTTCCCAGGATTGTTGTTTTTTCTGTAGTTGGGATTTCTGATTTGGGATTGATTCTCCCATTGCGGTTTTATTTCAATGTGGTCTAATCTCTCAACTACCTTTTCTAATGTTTTGTTAATAAAATCAAATTTACCATCTAAGCTTGAAGCTTCTGCTTTGATGGTGACCCTTCTCTCATTTCTAAGTCTGGCTTTTTTGGCAAGGATATTTATTTCTACACCAACAACATTTAGCTGCATTTGTTCTAGGGTGTCTGCATCCCTTTCCCTAAGTTGATAGGCCATGTCTACATCAAAAAAATCAGGGAATTTGAGCAGCACAGAATATGGAGTGGGTTTGAGGTCTGCAGGAATAGAATTGTAAACACTATTGTATCTAGTGCAAAAGTCTTGGACAGACTCATTGGGAGCTCTTTCAGCAATATCAAACTCAGATAATATTTGTAGGAGATTTTTCTTCTTTTCCCATTTATTTAGGAAAGATCTATGGAATGCAGCTAAGTCTACTATAGTACCAGCACCTAAATTTATAAACCATGTTTTTACTTCTCCAGTTAAGCTTTGTGCAAACAACCTCATTCGGACATCAGACTCATCTATCTCATAAATTTCCCAAAAATCATTCATTCTGGTGATATGTTGTTGTGCAGTAATTTGTGAACAATTATCAAATAATGGGATATCCTTTTGGTAATTTTGGGGCATGTCATGGAGGTTTTGAGGTAAGACCAAGGGAGCATATCTAACTGCCATGGCTTGGATTTTTGCTAAACTGGGAGGTACAGTAGTAGTGGTAGGGATAGTGCTGGTTACAACAGTAGATGTGTTGAAGGTTGTACTTGAAGAGCTTGGAAAAGGAGATGAAAAATAAGTGGTATGGCTAGGGAATATAGATGAAGTTCTTATGAAGCTAGTGGGTGGAGTGGTAGTGATTATAGTGGACTTAGTAAATGATGGAAATACTACTTTAGGCTGAAACGACAGCTAAGCGATGAATGGTCATGTGGATGAGCTGGTTCTGGATTGAAGATATGATGAATATATAATCCTAGGCTGCAAAGGCAACTCGGGACTAATAGGCTCTGGGGGTGAATTGACTGTGGAATCTATAAATGAAGTGGCAGCATATAGAGTAGAATCTGCTGCTGGAAAGATGGTGGTGGATAATTGAGAAACTGGAGGTTTAAATTGAGACAAAAAAATTGGCTAACTTGATAGCTTCATCAATGTCTTTAATTCGTGTAACACTTACATCTCTACTAGACTTTGAATTTCAGTTTTGTCTGATTTATTAGGTGCTGAAATAACTTTATGTTTGTCATTCACAAAAGAAGTAAAAATAGGATCTATAACAATTTCCTTTCAATCAGTTTCAGACTTAGTTCTAAATAATGATTTTTAAAACTGTAAATCAAATTCCATATCTGATAAGCTTACTAATTACTTGGGTAAAGAATCAACCTTTCTTAGGGTTACTTCAGTTTCTGAACTAACAATTTGTTTTTTTTTTTTTCCTATCTGATCTGGATTGTCTACTATATCTGCAGGGTTGGGATCAGGGTTGGATCTAGTATAATATACTTTCTTTGGAGCCAGAATGATTATTGTATAAATACCCACAACCTTTAAACTTAACCTTAAATAGAAAAGATATGTTTAAATATTCCTCAAAGATTAAACTTAAAACTGGAGAGTGGTTACTTTCCCCAATGGAGTCGCCAGTATCTTATCACCCTAGTAATTGTTAGGTTGTGGGATTTTGGTTTATAGTTAAAGAAAACCAGGGCTAACCAAGAACCTCTTTTAGATTTCAGGATCTAGCCTTCCTGAATTCCGGAGAGGGATCTCTCCTTATTATTTAACTTTGTTTTAATTATAAGATTTTAGGCTACGTATGATTGGACAATTGGTTTGTTTTGAAAGTTTGGTGGGAATAAAAGGTACTTCAAGGTAAAACACAGAGGGATCTACCAGACCATTGGGTTATGGAGTCAACTTCTTGGCAAGCAGAGCTAGGAAACAAGGTCTAAAGAGAAAATGTACTAAGGGCAGCGTAGATGACCTTCAAAGGGTTTTGAAATAAGATTTTTGATGAAATGGGTGAAATCTGAACAAAAGGGAAATTAAGAATCCTTAAGTTACAGAAATGAAGACGAAAGAGAGGAGGTAAAACATGGACTAAGAGCATTTAAGAATTCTTAAGTCCGGTTATCAACAGAAAACATATCAATGAATAACTAGTAAAAAACAGGGAGCTTTTTAACACTAATCCTATTTAAGTTTTCCTAGTCAATCATTAAAGACATAAAACATTTAAATGTATGTATGGAACTTTGAAAGATAAACAGTGAAAACAAGAAAATACTTGACTTATCTGATAAGCACAAGAATCCTGAGTAATGATGTCTTTAATCTTAGTTCCAGTTTGCTGGTTTACAAATCGACTCACACAAACTCCAATGTATTCAGCAAAAATGTCTATAGTAGTCTTGAAAAATTTTATTCCACCCAAAATACTTCAAAGAGAGAAGTATTTATACAAAAATTATTACAAAATATCGGAGAGACATGTAGGAATATCTCTAGGCAAAAATAAAGTTTATTACATAGAAAGAGGGACATCTGCAAAACAAATTGGCAAGCTGTCCTCTTATCAATAAAAAATAGGACTACTTATCTTAACTTGTTGCTAGGTTTTAGCTACTGGAAATGCTTGCTGGCATTTTTTTGGAAAAAGATCTTTTGAAGATATCTTAAAAGACACTCTTTCCATTTCACATCCTTTAACCTGTGCTTTATCACTGATACTCTTTACGCTATTTCTTTACTGCTTCACTATTGTAAAATAAATAATAAACTGCAGTAAAAAGGCATTTTGACTGGTACTCTTTGACTCTGTTTCTTACCCTGATACACTTTGACTGCAAATCTTTCTATCAAATCAGTAAATTCCTGCCATTGTTCTGCACTGGGAATTCTCATATTTTTCAATTTTCTGTAACTTTCATTTGCCTCTGTATACTTAGAAAAATTGGGCTTAACAATGAAAATATGTTTGATCTCATTTTGTAGAAAGAACAAGTTCTCAAAATATTCCAAAATGACTTTACCAGTTGGAGACCCTTGTGGTAAAGGTTTTCTGACTTGCTCTTTGGCATAGGCCCTAATTTTGTTGTCATAATCCTTCTGTGCCATTAACTTTTCGTTCAAAGCATGAATGTCTAGAAATCCTTCTTGTGTTAGTACTGTGTATTTGGCCCCAAAATCTTGTGATTGTTAAGCTGATGTCTTTACATTTGTCCTCCAAATTATTCATCATATTTCTCTTATTCAGGACTTTATTGATTTGTATTATGCTCTCAGTTCTATCCTGAATTTTTAGCTCTTTAAGCTCCTTTTTGTGTTTGCTATTCATAAATGTAATAAGATTCAAAGCTTGAGTAGGTTTGTCAGCCAATTCTTCTTTGGTTTTCTGAATTTCTACTTGTGCTGCTTTTTGTAACTCTTTTTGTTCATAAATAATTTGGATTGAGGGCCATTGTAAATGTATGCCTTGAATGATGTTGTTCCAAAGATAATTCTTGATATAAGATACCTGCTCAGTGAGGTTAACCTGTTTTTGTAGAATCTTTACCTGTTCCTGCAACCTGTTGGCTCTCTGTTCATGTCCTTTGGAAGTAATTAATGCATCTCTATTAGATGTTTCAATATTTCGGGTGGTGCCTTTCAAATTGATTATCTCTTTATCTTTTAAGGACATGTCTTCCATAGCCTTGACTATGGTAGCTGTTTCACCTGTTTGATTTACATGTGATGTAGATGATGAAGTGGCAGAGATATCTTTAGAATTAATTGACACTGCAGTTGCAAATAATCCTTTCGGTGTCAAATGTTCTGCCAATGTAGAGGGAGCAACTGTACCTACAGTTGGAATAACTGTGGGAATGGAGACTTCATGAGCTTTCTTCAATGTTTCATTTTCTTGCATTAGAGATTCTATTTGATTTTCCATCTCTTTAATCTGAGCTGTCATCTTCAACACTAGCTGCATAGTTTCATCCTTTTATGTCTTTTCTTGAAGAATTTCTTTTGCGTGTGGGTGCTCACTCTGTGGCAATTTGAGTTGCTTTCTTAAGGCAGCAATATCCTCATTCTTCTGGCTTATCAACATCTTAACAACTTTAGTATTAGAGGGATCCACTCCATTTTCTATAACCAAATATTCTAAGGACTTGATCCTCAAATCCTTAGCATGTAGAGATGATTTATCTAATTTCATTTGAGTTTGCAAATTATATACAGTCTTTTGAAGCATGGTAGCACTCATGGTTTTGCTTACTACCTTTGAATACAACATCGTTGAAGCACTTCTGTGGAACTCTATTTGGTCTAGTTCATGTATAGTATCAACATTCACTTCAAACTATGTTTTCCTGTAGTCTGTGGCTGACTTTGGATCTATTACTACTGGTTGGAGAAAAGACATGATCATTTTATTTGTTGAGTAATCAAAGGCTGTCACAATTCTGTCTTTATCTCCTGGCTTTTCCTTCAGAAGTTTAGAATAAACTTCATTCTTAATTTCCTCATTTGTTTCTCTGATCTGCTTGAAAATTTTCTGAATGTCAGAATTAGTTTCTTCCGCTGCTTTAGAGGAAGAGGAAGCTTCTATATTTATATCTGCTTCAACCATTTGTTTGCCTTTTCCCTGTGCTTGTACTTGTTCATTCTAAATTTCCCTGAGTGTTTCATTAACAATCATTGTGGCCTCATCATCTGTTTGCTGATCATTATTATCATATTCATCTATGACTCCTTATTTTTCTAGAGTAGTCATTCTGGCCTTCTTGCTGTAGACTGTTTTAAATTTATTTTCAATAATTGTCTCTGCCAAATAGCCTTCTTCTTTTCTAGGCATTTTATTAGACACCTCTGCTTGTTGGTTAACTGTAACCACCTGTGTACTGTCTATCTGATTTTCCTGCAGGCTATCTGTTTTCATCTCCCGAATATCATCAATTAAAGTGTTTGCAACCCATTCCATTTTATTAGCATACTTTTCAATCAGTGGCTTTGACTCATGGAGGAATGGAGTTAACTTACATTTGACCCTGAGGTTACTCAAAATACCTTGAGGGTCATAGTTCCAGTAAAAGCTTTCTTGGAACTTGAATGCTGATAATTGGCTGATTACCTCCTTCAAAGTATCTCTGCTGTTGACTATGAAGGGGCCAATTTGACTTTTTAACTTGAATTGTGCTTTCTTTTTGGAGGCTATGAAGTTCACTACATCTGCATTCAAAATCTGTCTCAAGTATTCCAAAGCAAAAATCATGGTAGTTAGAAACTTTGGTAATTTGTAAGGAGCCAGGATTGCACCATACACTCTGATTTCTGTGTGATTTTTATACAAATACCAATCTCCAACTTTACAGTTTTCAGACAACTGTAAAATTCTTTTGATTTCTTCAATGATCCTTGGTGGCTCTGCTTTGTTCAACAAACTCATGGCAGGTATGATAAACAAATCATTTAAATGCCTGTAGCTTTACTCACTGCTATTTTTCCTGAAAAGAGAAGTCCATAATATCATTGAAAGAGGTTTACCCTCCATATCCATCTTCTGTAATGCAATTGGAAAATTATCTACCTGAGAAAATAGGAAGAGATGTAACAAATATGATGTATATTTGAACACTCCTTCATCAGGTAATTTTATTAACTGATAATGCATATTATCAGCAATGAATTTGGCAAAGTTGAACACCAATTCTGACTGTTGTCCTGGAGATAAGGTAGAAAGGAAATCTAGGGTGGAGGCATCTGTAAACTCATCATTAGCATAGCCTAGAATGAATGACAGCATGGAAATTATTTTGCTGGAGCCCTCAGGGAAGTCGAAAGTATCATAAGGTGGATTTACCTTAGGAAGGTTGAGATGATTAGGCATGAAATTTTGAAGGATCTCAAACTTCCTAGGAAAATCCAGATCCAAATACATCTGAGTCAAATCTTCAATTAACAATGATACTGCTCATGGATCATGGCTCATTTGGAGCATATCATTGATGGCTTCAGCAGTTATGTAAAACAGGACCTCACTATCTTTGTTTACCATGCACCTCTGGTCAGGAATATAGTGCAACTGACATAACCTAATGAAATCTTGAGCTTGGTGGGTGATGGGAACCACATATTTGGCCAAGTTGGAGTCCCATACATGTATATCATTGGCCTCTTTCTTCTCAATTTTTTCCTGACATCAGCTATGTACTTCAAGAAGATAAAATTCTAAGGTAGCATCAGTAATTATATAGTCTAAGTCAATCAAGGGATTGTTTTCTTCAAAGGTAACAGGTGGCTGCAATGGTCTAACTACCTCAGTAGAATCTGCAGTTAGGACAGGAGTAGGTTTATCAATTTTGGAAGATTTGGGGTTTGGAAGCTTGATGGAGGCAGGCTTCTCTGGTTTGGTACCTCCAGTCTTAGGGGTGATCTGATTTTTAGTCATTTTTAATGAAACTGAGCAAGATTAGACTGTTTGCTCAGCTTTTTATGGAAACATAAGGTCAATTAAGTTTCTTTTGGGGAAGATTTCAGAAACTGGGCGAGGGTTTTATGAGGAAAATGCAGATTTGCAACGTGTAGAAGGTTGGAAAGGGATTTTGATGGATTTTTCAGTAATTCAGAGATATTTTAACCATGGAAATAGTTTTTTGATGGTCAAAACTCTTAAGGCGGAAGTGACAAATTCTAGGAAAATTTTGACAGGGTTTCCCCTGTTTCTTCAAGATTATAGGACTTTCAAAGGAGTATTTTTGGCTTATATATTCAATGGGTTCCAATTTTGTCCTTTGAAATTTGAAATTTTGCAGGTTGGATTACGAGAAATACCTTGAACAGGTATGGTTGCAGTGGAAGAAGGTTTCCAGGTTGTACCAGTCTTCGAATTGGTTGCAGCTATTTGGTAGGAGGCACTGAGAGTCTTCGGAGGTGAAATTAAGAAAGGAAATGGCTTTTAGAATTATGAACTGGTTCGAAAATAGCTCTGAAATGGTGTGTGTGAGTGTTTTCTAAAAGGGAGAAAGCATAAATGCATGCAAAAAATAAAAACTAAGGTTGAAACCTTAAGTTTTATTAATACACATGACATTAATTACAGGTCGGAATTAATGGCGGGAGTGGTTTTTGTGTTTGAAGGCGAAACCATTAGTGTTTATCGCATTTCTCTTGGGCGGTAAATGGTTTTTCTCTTTTTCAATGCGATCCAATAAAAATAAGACACGTAGTGGATGGTGGTTTGGAGAAACAAATTTTATCGCAAAATTTTTTGCCAACTTCGCCCGATCACTTTTATAATGCGATATTGAATACGCGCCATCGGATTTGATCGCCTGGTGCGAACGATAGAGATTTCTTGGGAAGCTGTAGGGATATGGAAAGGTGGGACCCAAGTTAAATATTAGCCGTTGATCTAATAGGGATAATCAACGGTTACAGGCTAATGCGATGGAAATGGTGGGGGCAGGGGAATGATTTATCGGGTTTAGTTTAGACCGTAGGATTTAAAGGGATTAGGATGATCAGAGGGTTGGGAATGAATGCAAAGATGCTTCGTTTTTTTTTAATGAAATTTATGTATAAAAGGGGTTTATACATAAAATGGGCGGTTTATTAAAGGTATATCAAACCAGGGTTTAGACTGTGATAAAATGATATGTATCGGGAAAATGGGATAAGGTTAAAGCTTTAACCATGGGTAAAGCTTATGAGGGGAAAGGCGAATAAAATCTTTTTCTTCATTGTTTTATATACACAATGTGTAAATAAATTGTGCATTTTCAATATTATTTATATTATATAGTTTCAGATTTATCAAAGGTCTAAAACTATAGGGGAGAGGGGATATTTTATTATGGATAAGTTTCATGTCAAAGGGTAATTTTGGGATGTTTTTCAACATGTGTTTAATATCTTTGACATAAAAAGTATATAATAAGAGGGTTTTGGGGATATTAAACAAAAGGGAGCTATATTAATAGGAGTAGGATAATTGATAGGGAGTTAATAAAATATGTTAAGTGTTAATATGAAAAAGGACAATGAATACTCAAAATTCATAAATAAAACTAAGGAAAGTGAAAATTAAAACAAAGCTTCATTATCATAACTTAATCACTTTTATTTAGGATATCATTTTTTTGAGGGCTTTATGTCTTGTAAAATGGAGGAGGTTAATCAAATGGGTATTTATGTAACATTTAAGTAAGAAAAGAGGTCCCACTTATGAAGTTAGATGGTGATGAGTACATGAAGGGGTAAATGATGAAAATTTCTGGGATTAATATAGAAACTTAACATTTTCAACTAATTAGTCATTGAGCCTTGGGTCAAGTCCCAACAGAAGTCAAGGAAATGCCTTGAGCCTCTCTGACTGACAATCTAGAATATCAAATTTTCTATGGGGAGGTAAAATTAGTTATTTGTAGCATGGTAAAAGATATTTACAATGATTTTCCCCACCTTCTTCTACCTACCCAATCATTATCTTCTAACATTTTTTCCTTCTATTTTAATCAGGTGCATTTGAACTAGTAACCTTACAACATTTTATTCTTTTTGAAAGTAGTAAACTATCTAATTCTACACTTATTGCATCCAAGAATCCAAATTAAATTGTTGGATTCTTTTATTCTCTACCTAACTACTGAATTGTCATGATTAAACTGTAGGACAATTGTTTATTCTCTATCTACAACATTTGAAATTGAAAAAATGACGAGTCAAGATTAAATTGTTCAACTCATCACAGATTATGGCATTTATTGACACTCTGCCATAATCAACTGCAAAAAGCAATAGTAGTGGCATTTAGACTTGCACACTTTCATGTTTTATTCATTTTTTTTTCCTTGTGGGGTATATTATTTTTCGAAGCCCTTTGATTTTTCTTTTAGGAATTTTTACCCCTTTTGTTTTTTTGTTTTTTAATAAATATGAGAAAATAACTTGCAGAAAGAAAAGTCTGTACATATTTACCATTAGTCAAGTCAAAATTATGAATCCTATATTTATAGGTCACTAACATCGGCTTCACTGGGGGATGGAATTTCCTAGTGGAATGTCAAGAACTCTGAGATCAATAGCCTTCATCTTGAGCTTGGTGATCCTGTAATTGTCTTCTGGTTACTGCAACAATTCATACTTATGACATTTGATACTGCAAAGCTTAGGGCCTTCCCTTTGGGCTTCAACTTCGTAGATAAAATTTCCAATCCAATCTACACACTTGCAATGAATATTTACAATGACAATGTAAATCAATCTAAATGTTGAATGACTCTAAATAATAGTAGTGTTTTAGCATCCTACCAGTCACTGGTCCTTCTTGAAGTTCAGTTCCTTCCAAATTTCTAATGAAAAAATAATTGTTACCTTTGTAACCATATATCACATAAGGTCCTTGCCATAGAAAGACAAACTTTCCATGTTTGCCTTTATCCTCTCTCCGTGAATCCCATCTCAAAACTTTATCTCCTATGAAAAAATCATCTTCTTTAACTCTTTTATCAAAAATCTTTTTGATTTTATCATGTAAAACTTGTGATTTTTCATAAACTTCTTACCTAGCATGTTGAATATGTATGGTTTCAATGATTCTTCGTTGAATATCATTTGTTTCCGCCTGTGATTCCTGGATAATATTCATGACTGGAACACCCAAGGAAGAGGGGAAAACTGCATCTATTCCATAGAAAATCTGATAAGGTGAAGTTCCAATAGAATTTTTTGTGGTAAGTCTATCAGCCCATAAGGCATAAAATAGCTTTTTGTTCCAGGTCTTTTTGTTTTCTTGAAGTAATTTTTTGATGATATTGATTAAGCTTTTGTTTGATGATTCGGCTAAACCATTACCTTGGGGATAATAAGCAATGGAATGTCTTAAGGTAATATGGTATTTATGACAGAAAGAAATCATTTTCTTGGATTTGAATGCAGTTTTATTGTCAGTAATAATCTTATGTGGGCATCCAAATCTTGATAAAATATTACTTTCTATAAATGAGATTATAATTGAATCAGTGGCCTGCCTAGTAGGAATGGCTTCTATCCACTTGGTAAAGTAATCTGTCGCAGTTAAAATCCATTTATGTTGGCCTTAGGATGGAGGATGGATTTCACCAATGAAGTCTAACCCCCATTGTTGAAATGGATTTTCAGTTGATATAGGCTTCGGAGGTAAGGGCAATAGTTTATTTTTCCCTTCAAAAATTTGGCATTTGTGACAGGAGGTAACAAATTTTTTAACATCAGAAAATAAAGTTGGCCAGTAAAAACCAGCTCTCAGTATTTTTTCTGCTATACTCTTCCAGTATAGGTGGCCTCCACAGTCACCTGCATGAAATTCCTCAAGAATTTTTTCAGCCTCAGATTTTAATAAACAATTTAGTAAAATTCCACTATTTTCTTTCCAGTAAAGTGCATTGTTTAAGATATAAAACCTCATTGATTTCTGTTTGATGAATCTTGCTTTAGTTTTATTTAACCCAGGAGGAGCTTGTAAATGTGTTAGTACAAAGATAATATTAGAGTACCATGGTGAGTCTAGATAGGCCTCACTGATCAATAGAATCACCATCTCCTCCTGGTCATCTATTTGTGTAATGAAATTAATATATAAAGCATTGCAATTGGATTCAACCATCAATTTGGCTAAACCCTGTCCTTTAAAGAGTTTTGTTGGTTTGATTTCCAGATCGTATTCAAGGATAGTGGCAATCCACTTTCCTCTCCTACTATCAGGTCCATCTTGTGTCAAAATATCTTTGATTACCGCACTAGGGACATATGCAATGATGTGGGAATGAAGTATGTAAACTCTGAAATCCTTTATGGCTTTAACCAAGGCTAAAACCTGTTTTTCCATTATATTGTACTTCAGAGGTGCATCTATGAGTGCTTTACTAAAGAATTCAAGAGGCTGTTCAAAACCTTGATTGTTTTTCTGCAGAAGAACTACAGCTATGGTGTGTTCAGATGCAAAGGAAAAGATTATGAAATCTTTTGTATAATCTAGGCTGATGATGACTGGTGCATTTGTCAAGGCCTGTTTTATGGATTCGAAATATTGTTTGGCCTTTATTTACCACTTTATTGCAGAGTCCTTTTTAAGCATATTGTTGAGATATTTTATGATTTTAGCTAGATTAGAGATAAATCTTCTTAAAAAATGATTTTACCCAAGAATGCTTGAAGTTATTTTATGTTTCTTGGTGGTTGAATGTTCAAAATAGCTTCAATTCTTGCAGGTCCTATTCTAATGCCTTCCTTGGAGATTATGTGACATAACAATTTTCCTTCTTCTAGTCTGAAAAGAGTCTTTTTAGGATTGAGGGATATACCCTATTTTCTACACTTGATAAAGACTTGTCTCAGGTGATCTAAGTGTTCATCATTTGTTTTTAAAGAGACAGTAATATCATCAAGATAAATAACTAAAAATTCATGGATCTCCTTAGCAAAGGCAATATCCATGGCCCTCTAAAAAGTGGCTCCTGCATTTTTCAATCCAAAAGGCATTTTCACATACATTAAAGGGCCCCAAGGAATGGTAAATGAAGTTTTAGTTTGATCATCTTTATGAACTAGAATTTGATTATAACCAGAGAAATCATCTAGTAAAGAAATTCTTGAAGAACCTGCCACCCTCTGCAAAATATGATCCATTTTAGGCAAGGGGTAATTGTCTTTCAAGGAAGCTTTATTGAGATTTCTAAAGTCTATACACAGTCGAATTTCTCCTATTTTCTTTCTGGTGGGCACTAAATTAGATACCCAGTCAGAATACCTGACTGGTGTAATTATTTGTGCATCAAACATTCTTTTAACTTCTTTCTCGATTAAAGGTAACAAAATTGGATTAATCCTTCTTAGTTTTTGTTGAAAAGGTTTTGGATTTTCTTTCAAAGGAATCTTATGTTGAATTATGTCTTTGTTGTAAGTTTTCAAATCTTCGTAACCCCATGCAAAAACATCCTGATATTCTTTCAAAAGTTCTATGTATTTAACCTTTTCTTCTGATGACAAGGATTTTGATAGTTTGATCATTTTTGGTTTTTCATTTGTCCCTAAGTTATACTCTTCTATATCAAACTTGACTGGTTCCATTTTTGGCCTTTTGGGCACATCATTGGAATCAAACAAGTCTTCTAGGGGAGTTAAACCTCTGGGTAAAATGTTATGTTTTAAATCAATCAAATCTGGTTCATCTTCCATCATTTCCTCTATATCTACTTTTTCCAATTCATCTATGTCACTCTGAGTAAATATAGTAGGTTTATCAAAATTATGTACATCTAAACCATCTAAATCATCTATTTGACAAAAATTTGAATCTATATTACAATCATTATCAATTTGGCAATTTTGAAACTCTCGCTCATTGTTCAAAAAGTGATAGATTTGTTCATCTTCTGAGAAAATTTACCAATATTTTACAATAGTTCTTTGTTTGATTTCAGCAGTGTATTTTTGTATTGGTGAAAATGGAAATTTGCAAGTGTTGGCAAAGGTTGCTAAACAATGGGCTTGCATGTTCTGTTTTCTAGGGATGATAGCAAACTTGCTTTCTAACAAATCCTCAACCAAATCATGTGATGTGTCCCTGTATCTGGCCAATCTGGGATTGTGAACAGAGTATTCTGCGTTTATTTGCTTGATAACTAACTCTGAATCTCCCATGACTAATATTCTTTGCCCTCCCAATTTTCTAATGATTTGAAGACCTAAGATTAAAGCCTCATATTCAGCCATATTATTGGTACATTTGAAATTCAATCTAAAGGCATGTCCTTGGGAATGGCTTGTTTCAATGTTGGTAATCCATACACCAGCTCCAGCTCCTGATTTATTCACTGATCCATCAAAATCAAAATGCCATAAAGCCTCATGACCAATGTAATCATCCATTATTTTAAGCTTCTTATCAATGAGTTCAATTTGGCTATTATTATGATCAGAGTTACAGAGAACAAAGGAATCAAGATCAGTAGGAGTTGAATAGATTGGGTAATTGGTAGGTCTTTCAGCACTGCTGATCATAAGCTTCATTAAGGTTTCTCTGTAAAGCTTTATGAGTTGTCCAAATACCGAGATAGTGGCATAACTCGTGTCAAGTTGTAGAGATCCCTGCAACTTTGCTCCCCATGAGCGAGAAAGAAGCATGCCATACTTTGGCGGGATATCAGCTACCACAACATCCAAGATCATGCTTTTACTAGGATATTGGACTAAGTTTACACACAAATCTTTAATCAATCCTATGCATTGGACTTTAGATGAATCGAATGAAAACAGATCTTTATATGGTCAGGTTATGTCTAGATTCAGGGTTTCCATTATTGCTCTGGGCATTAAGTTATGGGAAGCTCCAGTATCTAGCATAGCATTGTGTAATATATGATCATGTACAGTAAGACTTAAATAAAATGGAGGTACTGACCCATCTGAATGCTTACCATCTACATTTGGACCAAAGATTAATTCAGGTCTATCATCACTCATATTAATTGTATCCTCATTTTCATTTACATTCAATGTTTCAGTAATAATAGATCTATACAAGTCATTTTTAGCCAATTCAACTAAGGGAACAACTATCTTTAACTTGGATATTTCAGATTGAATGTTAAATGTTGACTGAAATTTGATGGCTTGAATTATTTCATCTTTTGGAACTGTTGTTTGGGATGATTTTTCTTGTGTTTCAGCAGTTTTACCTTTAGCCTGAGATTTTCTTTTATCTTCTGTTTGAGTTTCCCGATTTATGCTATCTTTGATTGTTTTTCACGAACAGTTTGAGTGTTAACAAATGCTTTGTCAGATTTGGAGTTCTCAGTAGAAGATTTAGGATTTGATGATTTTGAGTCAGCTGGATTCTTTTTTGGATCAGTAACTGTTGCTGAATTGGTGGCATTTGTGCTATTAGCCTTTTGGGCATCTTTGGAAGATTGAGCCACCTCATCAGTAATATCTAAAATCTTTGGACTAGGATGTTTTTTAGGACTGGGTGGGTTTGAATTTTGTTTATTTTCTCTGGGAAGAATCTGCAAAAGTTTCGTTTTGGGAGCCTCTATATTCTTTTTTTTTGACTTTTTTGAGTTGGAGCATTGTTTTTTGTAGTAGGCTCGTTTGTTTTCTTGATCCTAAGGTTATATTGGCTGTGAATTTCATTGATTGCGAAGTCATAACCTTGCTTATAGTCGAAGGATTCACTAGATTCCACTTTGAACTTTTGTAGCTTAAAGAGTTCTTGATCCTCCTGAGTGAGGAAAATTATATTGCTTTCATCTATCCCCATAACTATGTTGATGTCTTCCTCATCCTAAACATTGTTTTGAGAACTCTCTGCAAAGTTCTCTTGGAATGGGGATCTAATGTTCTGATCTGGGGAAGGTTCTTTACCTTTCCCAGGATTGTTGTTTTTTCTGTAGTTGGGATTTCTGATTTGGGATTGATTCTCCCATTGCGGTTTTATTTCAATGTGGTCTAATCTCTCAACTACCTTTTCTAATGTTTTGTTAATAAAATCAAATTTACCATCTAAGCTTGAAGCTTCTGCTTTGATGGTGACCCTTCTCTCATTTCTAAGTCTGGCTTTTTTGGCAAGGATATTTATTTCTACACCAACAACATTTAGCTGCATTTGTTCTAGGGTGTCTGCATCCCTTTCCCTAAGTTGATAGGCCATGTCTACATCAAAAAAATCAGGGAATTTGAGCAGCACAGAATATGGAGTGGGTTTGAGGTCTGCAGGAATAGAATTGTAAACACTATTGTATCTAGTGCAAAAGTCTTGGACAGACTCATTGGGAGCTCTTTCAGCAATATCAAACTCAGATAATATTTGTAGGAGATTTTTCTTCTTTTCCCATTTATTTAGGAAAGATCTATGGAATGCAGCTAAGTCTACTATAGTACCAGCACCTAAATTTATAAACCATGTTTTTACTTCTCCAGTTAAGCTTTGTGCAAACAACCTCATTCGGACATCAGACTCATCTATCTCATAAATTTCCCAAAAATCATTCATTCTGGTGATATGTTGTTGTGCAGTAATTTGTGAACAATTATCAAATAATGGGATATCCTTTTGGTAATTTTGGGGCATGTCATGGAGGTTTTGAGGTAAGACCAAGGGAGCATATCTAACTGCCATGGCTTGGATTTTTGCTAAACTGGGAGGTACAGTAGTAGTGGTAGGGATAGTGCTGGTTACAACAGTAGATGTGTTGAAGGTTGTACTTGAAGAGCTTGGAAAAGGAGATGAAAAATAAGTGGTATGGCTAGGGAATATAGATGAAGTTCTTATGAAGCTAGTGGGTGGAGTGGTAGTGATTATAGTGGACTTAGTAAATGATGGAAATACTACTTTAGGCTGAAACGACAGCTAAGCGATGAATGGTCATGTGGATGAGCTGGTTCTGGATTGAAGATATGATGAATATATAATCCTAGGCTGCAAAGGCAACTCGGGACTAATAGGCTCTGGGGGTGAATTGACTGTGGAATCTATAAATGAAGTGGCAGCATATAGAGTAGAATCTGCTGCTGGAAAGATGGTGGTGGATAATTGAGAAACTGGAGGTTTAAATTGAGACAAAAAAATTGGCTAACTTGATAGCTTCATCAATGTCTTTAATTCGTGTAACACTTACATCTCTACTAGACTTTGAATTTCAGTTTTGTCTGATTTATTAGGTGCTGAAATAACTTTATGTTTGTCATTCACAAAAGAAGTAAAAATAGGATCTATAACAATTTCCTTTCAATCAGTTTCAGACTTAGTTCTAAATAATGATTTTTAAAACTGTAAATCAAATTCCATATCTGATAAGCTTACTAATTACTTGGGTAAAGAATCAACCTTTCTTAGGGTTACTTCAGTTTCTGAACTAACAATTTGTTTTTTTTTTTTTCCTATCTGATCTGGATTGTCTACTATATCTGCAGGGTTGGGATCAGGGTTGGATCTAGTATAATATACTTTCTTTGGAGCCAGAATGATTATTGTATAAATACCCACAACCTTTAAACTTAACCTTAAATAGAAAAGATATGTTTAAATATTCCTCAAAGATTAAACTTAAAACTGGAGAGTGGTTACTTTCCCCAATGGAGTCGCCAGTATCTTATCACCCTAGTAATTGTTAGGTTGTGGGATTTTGGTTTATAGTTAAAGAAAACCAGGGCTAACCAAGAACCTCTTTTAGATTTCAGGATCTAGCCTTCCTGAATTCCGGAGAGGGATCTCTCCTTATTATTTAACTTTGTTTTAATTATAAGATTTTAGGCTACGTATGATTGGACAATTGGTTTGTTTTGAAAGTTTGGTGGGAATAAAAGGTACTTCAAGGTAAAACACAGAGGGATCTACCAGACCATTGGGTTATGGAGTCAACTTCTTGGCAAGCAGAGCTAGGAAACAAGGTCTAAAGAGAAAATGTACTAAGGGCAGCGTAGATGACCTTCAAAGGGTTTTGAAATAAGATTTTTGATGAAATGGGTGAAATCTGAACAAAAGGGAAATTAAGAATCCTTAAGTTACAGAAATGAAGACGAAAGAGAGGAGGTAAAACATGGACTAAGAGCATTTAAGAATTCTTAAGTCCGGTTATCAACAGAAAACATATCAATGAATAACTAGTAAAAAACAGGGAGCTTTTTAACACTAATCCTATTTAAGTTTTCCTAGTCAATCATTAAAGACATAAAACATTTAAATGTATGTATGGAACTTTGAAAGATAAACAGTGAAACTAAGATGTATGTATAGAACTTTGAAAGATAAACAGTGAAAGATAAAGATGTTAGTAACCTATAAATATAGGATTCATAATTTTTACTTGACTGATGGTAGTCTTGTAAATATGTACAAAATTTTCTTTATGCAAGTTATTTTCCCATATTTTGTAAAAAATTAAAAAAATCAAAAAGAGGGTAAACAGTCCTAAAAGAAAAATCAAAGGACTTAGAAAAAATAATATACCCCAAAAGAAAAAGATGAATAAAACATGAAAGTGTGCAAGTATAAATGCCACTACTTTTACCTTTTGCAGTTGATTATGGCAGAGTGTCAATAAATGCCATAGTCTATGATGAGTTGAACAATTTAATCTTGACTTGTCATATTTCAATTTCAAATGTTGTAGATAGTGAATAAAGAATTGTCATACATTTTAATCATGACAATTCAGTAGTTAGGTAGAGAATAAAAGAATCCAACAGTTTAATCTGGATTCTTCGTTGAAATAAGTGTAGAATTACATAGTTTACTGCTTTAAAAAAAAAAAAAATGTTGTAAGGTTGCTAGTTCAAATGCACCTGATCAAAGCCCATCGGGCTTTGGTCTAGTGGCAAGCGAACATGCTGCTAAGACGTTTGTGTCATGGTGCAGGTCACGAGTTCAAGTCTCGTCTTAACCGAGGGGCTATTGTTGCAGGCTCAACAGTTTCCTCCTAGGAGTATAGGGGTAACCAGCGGGATTTGACCCCATGTCACGCGAGTACGATACCGATGACGTTGCCGATTCTTCTAGTTACAAAAAAAAAAATGCACATGATCAAAATAGAAGGAAAAAATGTTAGAAGATATGATTGGGTAGGTAGAAGAAAGGTGGGAAACATCAATGTAAATATATTTCACCAAGCTATAAATAACTAATTTCCCCTCTCCATAGAAATTTGATATTCTAGACTATTAGTCAAAGAGGCCCAAGGCATTTCCTTGACTTTTGTTGGGACCGGACCCAAGGCTCAAAAACTGATTAGTTGAAAATGTTAAGTTTATATATTAATCCTAGAAATTTTCATCATTTACTCCTTCATGCACTCATTACCATTTAACTTCATAAGTAGGAACTCTTTTCTTACTTAGATGTTACATAAATACCCATTTGATTAACTTCCTCCATTTTTACAAAGCATAAAACCCTCAAAAGCGTGATATACTAAGTAAAAAGTGAATGAGTTATGAAAATAAAGCTTTACTCTTATTTTCACTTTCCTTAGTTTTATTTATGAATTTTTGAGTATTCATTGTCCCTTTTCATATTAACACTTAACATATTTTATTAACTCCTTACCAAATATCCTAGTCCTATTAATATAACTTATTTTTATTTAATAACCCAAAAACCCTACCAAAAACCCTACTATTATAAGCTTTTTATGTCAAAGATATTAATCACATGTTGAAATAACATCCCTAAATTACCCTTTTGACATAAAACTACCCTAATAAAATACTTTCGATCCCGTATAGTTTTGGACTTCCCAATAATCTAAAACTATATAATAAAATAAAAATACTAAAATCAATTTTCATACATATTTTATATGTTTGGAATAAAATAAATTTTTCCCGCTTATCCTTTGTAAATACTTTCATCATTCTTCTCGCACAAGCTTTAGCCAAGGTTAACGTTTTAACCTCACCCCTTCCCCCCAATATATATCCCCTTACCATAAGATTAAACCTTGGTTAATCATTTAAACCCACCCCATTCTATGTATAAACCCTTTTTATGCATAAGACTCCATAAAAAACTATGCGCCCTCACAGTCATTCCCAACCCTTCGATCATTTTTATAATCCTAATCCAACGATCTGCATTGAGCGCGTTCATTGAGCCTCACGCCCCACCATTCCCTATCGCATTAAAACATGACCGTCGATCTTCTCTTACTAAATCAACGGCGCATAATCAAAAAACCTGGTCCCACTTTGTTTCCCCACATCTTTTCGATGCATCTCAGCCATTCGCATCACTCAATCAAATCCGACAATGCGTATCTCATATCGCATCACAAAAGTGATTTGGCGAAGTTGGCAAAAAAAATTCGATAAAAGTTGTTTCCCAAAACCACTATCCGCTACATGTCTCATTCCTACTGGATCACATTGCAAAAGAAAAAAACCGTTTACTGCCCAGGAGAAATGCAATAACCACTAATGGTTTCGCCTTGAAATACAAAAACTGCTCCCGCCATTAATTTCTCCCTGTAATAAATGTCATGTGTATTGATAAAACTTAAGGTTTCAACCTTAGTTTTTATTGTTTGCATGCATTTAAGCTTTCGCCCTCTCATATATTACTCACATACGCCATTTTAGAGCTGCTTTCAAATCAGTTCATCATTCTTAAGTCATTTCCCCTCTGAAATTCACCTCCGAAGACCCTCCACGCCTTCTACCAAACAGCTGCAACCAGTTTGAAGACCGGTACAACTTGGAAACCCTCTTCGACCGCAACCATACCTGTTCAAGGTATTTTTCGTAATCCAACCTGCAAAATTTCAAATTTCAAAGGAAAAGATCAAAATACTTTGAAAATATACCCTTCCGAAAGTACTCAAACCTTAAAGAAACAGGGGAAACTCTGTCAAAATTTTCCTAGAATTTTCCACTTCTGCCTGAAGAGTTTTGACCATCCAAAAAATATTTCTACAGTGGAAATCCATTTGAATTACCAAAAAAACCATTGAAATCCCTTTCCAATCCTCTGTATATTCAAAATCTGTGTTTTCATCATAAAACCCTCGCCTAGATTCTGAATTTTTCCCAAAAGTAGTTTAATTGACCTTATGTTTCCAAAAAGAGCTGAGAAAACAGTCTAATCTTGCTTAGTTTCATTCAAAATGACAAAAAATCAGGTCACCCCTAGGACTGGAGGTCCCAAACCTCAAAAGACTGCCTCCAGCAAGCTTCCAAATCCTAAACCTTCAAAAATTGATAAACCTACTCCTGTCCTGACTGCAGATTCCACTGAAGTATTCAGACCGTTGCAGCCACCTGTAACCTATGAAGAGAACAATCCCTTGATTGATTTAGATTATAGAATTGTTTATGCTACCTTAGAATTTGATCTACTTGAAGTACATAGCTAGTGTCAGGAAAAATTTGAGAAGAAAGTGGCAAATGATATACCTGTATGGGAATCCAACTTGCCTAAATATGTGGTTCCCATCACCCATCAAGCTTAAGATTTCATTAGGTTGTGTCAGTTGCACTATATCCCTAACCAAAGATGCATGGTAAACAAATATAGTGAGGTCATGTTTTATATAACTGTTGAAGCCGTCAATGATATGCTCCAACTAAGCCATGATCCACAAGCAGTATCATTTTATATTGAAGATTTGACTCAAATGTATTTAGACCTAGATTTCCCTGGGAAGTTTATGATCCTTCAAAACTTCATGCCTAATCATGTTAACGTTCCTAATGTAAATCCACCTTATGATACTTTTGATTTCCCTAAGGGCTCTAGACAAATCATTTCCATGCTTTCATTCATACTAGGCTATGCTAATGATGAATTCACAGATGCCTCCATTTTAGGTTTCCTATCTACCTTGTCTCCAGGACAACAGCCAGGATTGGTCTTCAACTTTTCCAAATTCACTGTTGATAATATGCATTATTAGTTAATTAAATTACCTGATGAAGGAGTGTTCAGTTATTCATCATATCTGTTACATCTTTTCCTATTTTCTCAGGCAGACAGTTTTCCAATTGCATTACAGAAGATGGATGTGGAGGGTAAACCTATTTTAGTGATATTCTGGACTTCTCTACTTAGGAAAAACAGCAGTGAATACAGCTACAGGGACTTCAATGATTTTTTTATTAAACCTGCCATGAGTTTGTTGAAAAAAGTAGAGCCACCAAGGATCAATGAAGAAATCAAAATAATTTTATAGTTGTCTGAAAACTGTAAAGTTGGAGACTGGTATTTGTATAAAAATCACACAAAAATCAGAGTATATGGTGCACTCTTGGCTCCTTACAAATTACCAAAGTTTCTAACTACCAGGATTTTTTCTCTGGAGTAATTAAGGCAGATTTTAAATGTAGATGCAGTGAACTTCATAGCCTCCAAAAAGAAAGCACAGTTCAAGCTAAAAATTCAAATTGGCCCCTTCATAATCAATAGCAAAGATGCTTTGAAAGAGGCAATCAGCAAATTATCAGCATTCAAGTTCCAAGAAAGCTTTTACTGGAACTATGACCCTCAAGGTATTTTAAGTAACCTCAGGGTCAAGTGTAAGTTAACTCCATTCCTCCATGAGTCAAAGCCACTAATTGAAAAGTATGCTAATCAAATGGAATGGGTTGCAAACACTTTGATTGATGATATTCAGGAGATGCAAACAAATAGCCTGCAGGAAAATAAAATGGACAGTACACAGGTGGTTACAGTTGGCCAACAAACAGAAGTATCTAATAAAAGGCCTAGAAAAGAAGAAGGTTATTTAGTAGAAACAATTATTGAAAATAAATTTAAAACAGTCTACAGCAAGAAGGCCAGAATGACTAATATAGAAGAAGAAAGACTCATAAATGTAGATGATAATAATCAGCAAACAGATGATGAGGCCACAATGATTGTCAATGAAACACTTAGGGAAATTTAGAATGAGCAGGTACTATCAGAGGGAAAAGGAAAAGAAATGATTGAAGAAGAGATAAATACAGAATCTCCCTCTTCCTCTAAATCAGCAGAAGAAACCGATTCTGATATCCAGAAAAAGTTCAAGAAAATTAGAGAAAAGAATGAGGAAATTAAGAATGAGGTTTACTCTAAACTTCTTAAGGAAAAACCAGGAGATAGAGACAGACTTGTTACAGCTTTTGATTATTCAACCAATAAAATGATCATGTCTTTTCTCTAGCCAATAGTTACAGATCCAAAGTCAGCCACAAATTACAGGAAAACATAGTTTGAAGTGAATGTTGATACCATACATGAACTAGACCAGATAGAATTTCATAGAAGTGCTTCAGAGATGTCGTATTCAAAGTTAGTTAGCAAAACCATGAGTGCTACCATGGTTCAAAAGACTGTATCTAATTTGAAAACTCAAATGAAATTAGATAAAGCATCTCTACATGCTAAGGATTTAAGGATCAAGTCCTTAGAAGATTTGGTAATAGAAACTGGAGTGGATCCCTCCAATATTGAAGTTGCTAAGAAATTGATAAGGCAAAAGAATGAAGATATTGCTGCCTTGAGAAAGCAACTCAAATTGCCACAGAGTGAGCACCCACAGGCTAAAGAAATTCTCCAGGAAAAAATAGAAAAGGATGAAACTATGCAGCTAGTTTTAAAGATGACAGCACAGATCAAAGAGATGGAAAATCAAATAGAAATTCTAATGAAGGAAAATGAATCATTGAAGAAAGCACATGATGTCTCCATTCCCATAGTTATTCCAACTATCTGTACAACTGTTCCCTCTACATTGGCATACATTTAGCACCAAAAGGAGTATTGGCAACTGCAGT
>CM076578.1:177261306-177523901 GCA_034641835.2 Pinus albicaulis
CAATTCTTGGATGATACAATTCACAAAACCTCCTTTCTATATATATAGGAGTCCATGGGGCCATAATGTAATCCTAGTGGGCCACAATGTAATCCTAGCCGACCTAACAATAATAATTTAAGGGCACAATAATAACAAAATGGGGGTTACAAGGGTACAACAATAACAATAAGGGGTTTACACTAACAATAATAAGGGGTTATACTAGTGATATAGGGACCTAACATGCCCCTCTCCTTCAAAAAAAAATGTTGTCCTCAACACTTAAGTAGCTCCGGGTGCTTCTGTATAAAATTCTCATCCTCCCATGTAGAATCTTCAGTGGGTAAGTTCTTCCACTTGATGAGATACTCTGAAATTGATCGATTCCGTAGTTGTCGAGTTCTTTTTTCCATGACTGCTTCAGGTTCCAATATGATTTTCCCTTCCCCATCAAGTTCTGGCAATATTGTTTGAACTGGAAGATTTTCACCTATAACCTTCTTTAAGCATGAAACATGGAAAACTGGATGTACTCATGAAGAAGCAGGAAGCTCCAATTTGTATGCCATAGTACCAATCTTTTGCAACACCTTGTAAGGACCATAGTACTTTGGTGATAATTTATTATCCTTCTTAGCTTGCTTGAGGGAAATTTGTTTGTATGGTTGTAGCCGTAAAAATACCCGATCTCCTACATCAAAACTTCTCTCGCTGCGATGTTGATCTGCCTGTTGTTTCATTTGATTTTGTGCCAAATTCAGGTTATCCTTTAAGAGTTGGAGAACTTCTTGCTGATGCTCGATGTGATCTTCCACTGCTTGAACCTTCGAATTTTCTCTTAAAGATGATGTGGTGGATGGTGGATGATATCCATAAAGTGCCATAAATAGGGTCATTTTTGTTGCAGTATGGAAGGAAGTGTTATACCACCATTCAGCAAGAGGTAACCACTTGACCCATTGTGTTTGTTTATCAGATACAAAACAACGAAGATATCCTTCCAAACATTTATTTACGATCTCAGTTTGACCATCAGATCGAGGATGATAAGATAGAAAACTCTCGACCGAGAGTTTATAAAACTCTCGGTCAAGAGTTTTCTAAACTCTCGGCCGAGAGTTTTATAAACTCTCGGTCAAGAGTTTTCTAAACTCTCGGTCGAGAGTTTATAAAACTCTCGGTCGAGAGTTTAGAAAACTCTTGACCGAGAGTTTATAAAACTCTCGGCTGAGAGTTTTCTAAACTCTCGGCCGAGAATTTTATTGAACAAACTCTCGGGGTGCAAACTCTCGTCCGAGAGTTTTTAAACTTTCAGCCGAGAGTTTGCCCGAGAGGTTAAATCTAACTTTAGGCGGGTTAGACTAGTTTCAAATTTCTCGGTCGAAAGTTTTAAAAATTTCTCGTCCGAGACATTTTCTCGGCCGAGAGTTTCTGGTCAACGAAAAACTCAAACAATTCTGCAGTTTTAAGAAACCTGCAACTTTGGAGGGACAGAACACCTACAAAAACAAAATGTTTTATGTCGGACCAAGTACCATTAGATTCATCTCTAAATCTAGTTTTTGATGATGTAAGATTTATGGAGTTTCGCTAAAAAATTCAATTTTTTATTTATTTTTTACTAAACTGTGTCACTATGGAATTTCATTGTTCGAAAAATTGCACTGAATGAAAATTCAATAAATTTCAAATGAGGACACCAAAAAATTCAAAAAAATCATACTGCACTTCCTCTCCCTATCTACTTCAAAAGGGTACTCTCATTTTTCTTATTGATGATCACATTGAAAAGAAAATCAAAGGATGATAAAATGTACTGAAACATCACTGTTTTTTTGTCTTCGTCCATTTCAAAAAATAATAAAAAATAGTGATTTAATCTGAAAATTACCGAAAAATAGTCTATGCACTAGTGCAATATATGCATATTATGATGGTATGGTTTTTTTCCAAAAAATGAATAACCTTCCCTAAAAAGAGTAAAGGATGATAAAGTGACTATTTATGTTTGCCTGAAAATTTCAAGTATATGCAATTAGTAAACAAGCAATTTACCCCTCTATATGTCAATATCTTTTTTTTTTTTAAATATGGGTATGGAGGTAAGACAATTCTCTACAATTCTTGTTTTTATGTCAAAGCATAATTTTCAATAAAAATATGAGTTCAGTGGAGTTGAAGTTGAAAAACATAGAAAATTAAAATTTTCAACGTCGAAAAAGGGCAAAAAGTGTTTCCCAACTTCACATTTTCACCCATAACCCAACATCTTTGTGACCCATTTTTGCTGCTCTTCTGAAGATAGTTTTTGTTCCAAAAAGTGTTTAAGACTATCATGATCAGTTTTTACCTTGAAGTGTCTTCCCATTAGGTAAGTTTGCCATTTCTTTAGTGCATGCAGTATTGCTAACATTTCCTTCTCATAAATAGGTTTCTGTAAATACTTTCCTTTGATTGGACGACTTTAAAAAGAAATGGGTCTTCCTTCCTGCATTAAAACAACACCAACTCCATTTCCTGAGGCATCACATTCCACAATAAAGGTTCTTATGAAGTTTGGCGTAGCTAAGACAGGCGCTAGGCACATTTCCTCTTTAAGATGTTCAAAGGGGTTAGTTGCTTCAGGAGTCCATGAAAATGCATCTTTCTTCAATAATGTTGTTAGAGGTGCTGCTATTCTCCCATAATTCTTAAAAAACTTGCGATAATACCCTGTTAACCTGAGAAATCCTCGCAACTGCTTTATGGTTATGGGAACTTTCTATTCCTTAATGGATTTAATTTTGTTAGGGTCTACTTTAACAGCCTCGTGACATACAATATGACCCAAATATTACACCTCTTGTACTCCAAAGAAACATTTGGATGTTTTTGTATATAATTGTTTCTCCTGCAATAGTTTGAGCACCCTATCAATATGTTCAACATGATCCTTCCAAGACCTGCTGTAGATTAGTATATCATCAAACAATACTAGCACAAATTTTCTAAGGAAGGGTTTGAAAATGTAATTCATCAACCCTTGAAATGTAGAAGGTGCATTGGTAAGGCCAAAAGGCATGAAAAAAAATTCATAATGACCCTCATGAGTTCGAAATGCTCTTTTTGGAATATCTTCAGTCTTCATTCTAATTTGATGATATCCTGAACGAAGATCCAACTTGGTAAAATAAATTGCTCTATGTAATTCATCCAATAATTCATCAATCACAGGAATGGGAAATTTATCTTTAATGGTGAGCTTATTGAGCTCCATATAATGTGAACACATTCGCCATGATCCATCCTTCTTGTGTACCAATACTACAGGAGCAGAGAAAGAACTTTGACTAGGTTGAATTATACCCGCCTCTAACATTTCTGCAATCATACGTTCAATCTCGCTCTTTTTGACGTAAGGATATCTATAAGGCCTGATGTTTGGAGGAAAACTTCCTGGAATCAAATGAATAGCATGATCATGATAACGAATAGGTGGGAGTCCTTTGGGAGTTGCAAACACCTTGGAATGATTGTCCAAGACTTGTTGGAGATCTGCAGGAATAGATGATTTTGATGTTGGAACTTCTAGTGAGCATAATTGTGCAATTACGCCTCGTTTTCTTTCTTTAGAAGCTTTGTCATGAAATTAGAGCTTATTATCCTTCCAGGCTTCCCTGCTATACCTCGTAATTCAACTTCCTTTCCTTCTGAAAAAAATTTCAAGAAAATTTCTTGAAAATTAAAAGCTACCGTCCCCAAATATTGTAACCATTGTACTCCTAGTACAACATCAGCACCTCCCATAGGAATGGAAAGAATTGGACTAGTAAATACATATTCCCCCATGGTTAGCTTGATATTATGGCATTTTCTAGAGCAATTTATAGTTCCTCCATTTGCAACCATCACTTGACATTTTGGTGCTAGGTATAGGAAACAATTTAATTCCTTGGCTACCTTACAATGAATAAAATTATGGGTGCTACCTGAATCAATCAACACTATTACCTTTTTCTTCTTGATTTGTCCTTCTATCTTGAGATTTTGAGGAGTGGTAATTCCTGCCAGTGCATTACACGATATGGTTGGATTCATTTATTCCTCTTCTAGGGTTGGTTCCTGGTGTATATCCTCTTCTTGTTCATTTTCTTCTTCCTCTTCACAATCTATGTAAAATAATTTCTTCTCAGCACACTTATGACCTTTAGTGTATTTGCTATCACAACTGTAGCAAAGCCCTTTTGCTCTTTTTTCTTCCAATTGTTGTGGTGTCAACCTTGTAGGTTGTGGAAATCTAGGCGTAGCAACACTTCCTTCTTTATAGAATTGAGTGGTAGGCTTCCTTGTCGCCATAATTTTACATTCAACTTTTCTTGCCAACCTAAATGCCTTCTCCAATGAATCAGGTTCCAAAACGCGAACTTCATGTTGGATGTTATCCTTTAAAGTGCCTAGGAAGAGATCAATCCTGTGTCCCTCTGGAATATCAGTTACCCTTATATTCAATTTTTGGAAGTCCTCAATGTGCCGCCCCACTAAACCCTTTTGTTTGAGATTTATCAATTGGCTAAAGAAGGTGTTGCTCTTTGTATCCTCATAATGTGCTATCATTTCCTCCGTAAAAATTGACCAAGTGACAATTTTTTTACGGGAGCAAAGCCATCGATACGATACAAATGTATTTTGTTCTAAATGTAAATTTTCCATGCGTACCTTTTCTATCTTTTGCACGTTATGGAGATCAAAATATTGCTCCATCTGTAGTATCCATGTTACAGTATCCTTTCCATCAAATTTTCTCATATCCATCTTTGGAATATGGTGGTTCTTCCCGCCAACATTAGAGTTTATGAAATCATGATTAACATTTATTTTTTTCACATCATGAGGTTCTTCTACTATCTTTTCACCATTAGGAAATGTTTCTTCTATGAACTTTGTCAAACCTTCCATGTCTTCTTTTAGAACATTCTTCATGTTTTCCATTTTCTCATCGATCTTAGCTTCCATGTCATCCATCTTAGATTCCATGCCAGCCTCCATGCCATCTATCTTAGATTCCACGCCTTTCTTCAAACCATCCATATTAGTTTCCATGCCTTTCTTCAAAACTTCCATGTCATTTTTTTTGCTCTTTGCGAGAGCGAAATTTGTTGCACTTACTCTTGTAATTTTGATATGTCATGTTGCTATTCTTCATCTTCATGATTCATAGTAGAGCTTTCCAAAGGCTTAATGGGTGTTGAATTCTCTTTAGGGGCCATTTTATAATCCAATACTGATATCTATTCTACAATATGCCCTTTCAATCAATTCAACTTGATTCTTCAAACAATACTTATGCAATTCGGAAAAAAATTACACACCTTTTACTTGCTTTTGAGGAGCTCGATATTGAAATTGGATTATCTCTATGATTGCGAATCTTCAATATCTAAAATTACGCACTGCAGTCACCTTCTAAATTCTCTTTTGAATGGCACAGGTCTGACTTGATTTGGATCCTCCAAGACAAAGTTATGTCCAATATCCCACAATGACCTAATTATGTACTGGTTCAGTATATTGAACTTGTACGGCTTGCTAGGTGTCACTGTTTCATCCTTCACCTCTGAAATTGATAGCCAAGAAACTAAAGTCCGTTTACTTGCAACCAATTTTTACAGCACTCCAATCCGATTCTCAGAGAGAGAGTTATTGAAATTTTCCCATGATCACCTCTTTGAGATGAAATTCGGGAGCCTCAAAAAGCACTACCTTCCACAGATCATATCTCCAAAAATATTGTGAACCAAGCTCTAAAATTTTTTGACGAGTTTCCTTAGGATTTCAAATTCGCACCATAAACATTTCAAATTCTGAACATTAGTAGAAAAAACTTTATAGCGCAAATTCCACGATGACCTGTTTAGGAGCCTAAAAAAATACCTAACGTCCACAGATCATATCTCCGAAAATATTGCGAACCAAGCTCTAAAATTTTTAGAAAATATTCCTCAGGATTTCGACTTCGCACCCTAAAAACTTCAGCTTCTGAAACTTCGTAGAAAAAAATTTATAGCGAAAATTCCACGATGACCTATTTGGAGTAGCGAAACCCTAGAATCCAAAGCTCTGATACCAAATGTTGTGAAACCAGCTCCAAAAAGAGAATAAAAGAGATATCAACGCCTTAGAAATAAGCCACTTCGAGGGGTAAACCTCCAATACATTACATGAATGAACAATTCTTCGATGATACAATTTACAAAACCTCCTTTCTATATATTGGAGTCCATGGGGCCATAATGTAATCCTAGTGGGCCACAATGTAGTCCTTGCTGACCTAACAATAATAATTTAAGGGCACAATAATAACAAAATGGGGGTTACAAGGGTACAATAATAACAATAAGGGGTTTACACTAACAATAATAAGGGACTATACTAGTGATATAGGGACCTAAAATTTTATGCACTTATAAAAAACATGCTTTAAAGTTAATGGGAGAAAGCCAACATGACATGTACATGCTTTAAAAACTTTGCCTAAGAATTTATGGGACAAATGATACATGTACATAGTTTTCTTTAAAGTGGTTGAGGTTTATGGATATTAAAATGAAGAACTTATATTTAGATCTGTTACAAAGATTGACTGTAGGGGCATTTACTAGATATGTCACCTTTATGAAAATATGAGATTCAGAGGCTACCTGGCCCTTTACAGACTCTGCCTTTAGAACTTGTAGAATTTAACACTTAATAGATAGACTAAAATCCTATAGAAGTTCAAAATTACATGAGAGTTAAGCCAATTTAGGTTCAATTTTTAGGCCTTTAAGCTTGAGAGAAATGACATTTACATGCTTTGCAAATTATTTTATGCACTTACAAAAAACATGCTTTAAAGTTAATGGGAGAAAGCCAACATGACATGTATGCTTTAAAAAAATTTCCTAAGAATTTATGGGAGAAATGACACATGTACATAGTTGGCCTTAAAGTGCTTGTGTTTTATGGATATTAAAATGAAGAAATTCTATTTAGATCTATTCCAGAGATTGACTGTAGGGGAGTTTACTAGATATGTCACCTTTCATAAAAGATGAGATCTAGAGGCTACCTGGCCCTTCAAATACTCTGCCTATAGAACTTGTAGAAGTTAACACTACCTATCCCAATTATACCCTATGAAGGGTGTAGGAGAACCATGGAATCACTCACACTACTTTATGTAGACATAAGGGTGTATAAGAATACATGTGTTTTACATTGAATATTTTTCATTTTAAATTCAAAATCTATTTGAAACAATGACCTATATAAGGTTAAAACCTATCTTTTGTATGAAATCACTTTTGGTTTCAATGGGAAACTTTTATGGCTAATTTCTTTTTTCTCCAAATGTGATACACCCCATTAAAACGAGAGATATATTGAAATGATTCCTATGATGTAATAAAATAGTTATAGTTTCATGTAGTTTAAAAATATAGATGAAAAAATTCAATGAGCATAGTTTTGTGATATAAAAGTCCAAAATGGAAGATTTGTTTGTGAACAAATATCAGTGGATCACTATCGATATATGTGTTCCATTAAAAGGGATTTTTCTAAAAGGATGTCCACTAAGTGGGAAGGAAGGGAAAGTATCACAATTATATGTAAATGTGCATGTGTTTTACATTGAATATTTTTCATTTTATTAAAAATCTACTTGAAACAATTAAACTATATAATTGTAAAACACATGCACATTTACATATAATTGTGATACAATTATATGTAATATGTTTTACAATTTACATTTACATTTTAATTGTGATAATTGTGATACACCCCATTAAAATGGGAGATATATCGAAATGATTCATGTGGTGTAATAAATTAGTTTCAAGTAGTTTAAAAATATAGATGAATAAATTCAATGACTATAGTTTTGAGATATAATTGTCCAAAATGGAAGAGTTGCTTGTGAACAAATATCAGTGGATCACTATGGATATATCTACTTCATTAAAAGGGATTTTTATAGAAGGATGTCCACTAAGTGGGAAAGAAGGGAAAGTATCACAATTATATGTAAATGTACATGTGTTTTACATTGAATATTTTTCATTTCATTAAAAATCTATTTGAAACAATTAACTATATAAGGTTAAAACCTATGTTTTGTATCAAATCAATTTTGGTTTCAATGGGAAAATTTTATGGCTAATGTGTTTTTCTCGAAATGTGATACACCCCAATAAAATGGGAGATATACCAAAATGATTCCTATGGTGTAATAAAATAGTTTCAAGTAGTTTAAAAGTATAGATGCATAAATTCAATGAGCATAGTTTGGAGATATAAAAGTCCAAAATGGAATAGTTGTTTGTGAACAAATATCAGTGGATCACTGTGGATATATCTTCTTCATTAAAAGGGATTTTTCTAGAAGGATGTCCAATAAGTTGGAAAGAAGGGAAAATATCAGAATTATATGTTAATGTGCATGTGTTTTACATTGAATATTTTCCATTTTATTAAAAATATGTTTGAAACAATTAACTATATAAGGTTAAAACCTATGTTTTGTATCAAATCACTTTTGGTTACAATTATAGGAAAATTTTATGGCTAATGTATTTTTCTCGAAATGTGATACATCCCATTAAAATCGGAGATATATCGAAATGATTCCTATGGTGTAATAAATTAGTTTCAAGTAGTTTAAAAATATAGATGCATAGATTCAATGAGAATAGTTTTGAGATATAAAAGTCCAAAATGGAAGAGTTGTTTGTGAACAAATATCAGTGGATCACTATGGATATATCTACTTCATTAAAAGGGATTTTTCTAGAAGGATGTCCACTAAGTTGGAAAGAAGGGAAAGTATCACAATTATATGTTAATGTGCATGTGTTTTACATTGAATATTTTTCATTTTATTAAAAATCTATTTGAAAAGATTAACTACATAAGGTTAAAACCTACGTTTTGTATCAAATTACCTTTTGGTTTCAATGGGAAACTTTTATGGCTAATGTGTTTTTCTCGAAATGTGATCCACCCCATTAAAATGGGAGATATATCGAAATGATTCCTATGGTGTAATAAAATAGTTTCAAGTAGTTTAAAAGTATAGATGCATAAATTAAATGAGCATAGTTTTGATATATAAAAGTCCAAAATGGAATAGTGGTTTGTGAACAAATATCAGTGGATCAGTTTGGATATATCTGCTTCATTAAAAGGGATTTTTCTAAAAGGATGTCCACTATGTTTGGAAGAAGGGAAAGTATTACAATTATATGTTAATCTGCATGTGTTTTACATTGAATATTTTTCATTTTAAATTAAGAATCTATTTCAAACAATTACGTATATAAGGTTAAAACTTATGTTTTGTATTAAATCACTTTTGGTTTCAATGGGAAACTTTTATGACTAATATGTGTTTTCTCGAAATGTGATACACCCTATTAAAATGGGATACATATCGAAATGATTCCTATGGTGAAATAAAATAGTTTCAAGTAGTTTGAAAATATAGATGCATAAATCCAATGAGCATATTTTTGAGATATATAAGTCCAAAATGGAATAGTTGTTGGTGAACAAATATCAGTAGATCACTATGGATATATTTTCTTCATTAAAAGGGATATTTCTAGAAGGATGGACTAAGTTGGAGAGGAGGGAAAATATCACAATTATATGTTAATGTGCATGTGTTTTACATTAAATATTTTTAATTTTATTAAGAATCTGTTTTCAAGACAATTAACTATATAAGGTTAAAACCTAAGTTTTGTATAAAATTACTTTTTGTTTCTAAACACTATGTGTTTTACATTGAATATTTTTCATTTTATTGAAATTCTATTTGAACCATTAAACTATATAATATTAAAACCTATGTTTTGTATCAAAGCACTTTTGGTTTCAATGGGAAACTTTTATGGCTAATGTGTTTTTCTCGGAATGTGATACACCCCATTAAAATGGGAGATATATCGAAATGATTCCTATGGTGTAATAAAATAGTTTCAAGTAGTTAAAAAATATAGATGCACAGATTCAATGAGCATAGTTTTGAGATATAAAAGTCCTAAATGGAATAGTTGTTTGTGAACAAATATCAGTGGATCACTATGGATATATCTTCTTTATTAAAAGGGATTTTTCTAGAAGGATGTCCACTAAGTTGGAAAGAAGGGAAAATATCACAATTATAGAAAGCATTGCATATTTTACATTGAATATTTTCTATTTATTAAAATATGTTTGAAACAATTAACTATATAAGGTTAAAACTCATGTTTTGTATCAAATCACTTTTTGTTGGGCAATAGGAAAATTTTATGGCTAATGGCTCTTCTAAAATGTATAATCCCATTAAAATTGGAGAGAATAAATGATTCCTATGGTAATACTATTAGTTTCAAAGTAGCTTTAAAATATAGATGCATAGATTCAATGAGAATATTTTGAGATATGGAAACCAAAATGGAAGAGTTGTTTGTGAACAAATATCAGTGGATCACTATGGATATATCTACTTCATTAAAAGGGATTTTTCTAGAAGGATGTCCACTAAGTTGGAAAGAAGGGAAAGTATCACAATTATATGTTAATGTGTATGTGTTTTACATTGAATATTTTTCATTTTAAATTAAGAATCTATTTGAAACAATTACCTATATAAGGTTAAAACCTAATTTTGTATCAAATCACTTTTGATTTCAATGAGAAAATTTTATGGCTAATGTGCTTTTATTGAAATGCGATACACTCCATTAAAATGGGAGATATATCGAAATGATTCCTATGGTGTAATAAAATAGTTTCAAGTAGTTTAAAAATATAGATGCATAAATTCAATGGGCATAGTATTGAGATATATAAGCCCAAAATGGAAGAGTTGTTTGTGAACAAATATCAGTGGATCACTATGGATATATCTGCTTCATTAAAAGGGATTTTTCTAAAATGATGTCCACTAAGTTGGAAAGGAGGGAAAATATCACAATTATATGTTAATGTGCATGTGTTTTACATTGAATATTTTTCATTTTATTAAAAATCTATTTGAAAAGATTAACTATATAAGGTTAAAACCTACGTTTTGTATCAAATTACCTTTTGGTTTCAATGGGAAACTTTTATGGCTAATGTGTTTTTCTCGAAATGTGATCCACCCCATTAAAATGGGAGATATATCGAAATGATTCCTAGGTGTAATAAAATAGTTTCAAGTAGTTTAAAAGTATAGATGCATAAATTAAATGAGAATAGTTATGATATATAAAAGTTCAAAATGGAATAGTGGTTTGTGAACAAATATCAGTGGATCACTTTGGATATATCTGCTTCATTAAAAGGGATTTTTCTAAAAGTATGTCCACTATGTTTGGAAGAAGGGAAAGTATCACAATTATATGTTAATGTGCATGTGTTTTACATTGAATATTTTTCATTTTAAATTAAGAATCTATTTTAAACAATTACGTATATAAGGTTAAAACTTATGTTTGTATTAACTCACTTTTGGTTTCAATGGGAAATTTTTATGGCTAATATGTGTTTTCTCGAAATGTGATACACCCTATTAAAATGGGAGACATATAAAAATGATTCCTATGGTGAAATAAAATAGTTTCAAGTAGTTTAAAGATATAGATGCATAAATTCAATGAGCATAGTTTTGAGATATATAAGTCCAAAATGGAATAGCTGTTGGTGAACAAATATCAGTAGATCACTATAGATATATTTGCTTCATTAAAAGGGATATTTATAGAAGGATGGACTAAGTTGGAAAGGAGGGAAAATATCAAAATTATATGTTAATGTGCATGTGTTTTACATTGCATATTTTTAATTTTATTAAGAATTTGTTTTCAAGACAATTGACTATATAAGGTTAAAACCTAAGTTTTGTATAAAATTACTTTTTGTTTCTAAATACTATGTGTTTTACATTGAATATTTTTCATTTCATTAAAAATCTATTTGAAACAATTAACTATGTAAGGTTAAAACCTATGTTTTGTATCAAATCAATTTTGGTTTCAATGGGAAAATTTTATGGCTAATATGTTTTTCTCAAAATGTGATACACCCCAATAAAATGGGAGATATACCAAAATGATTCCTATGGTGTAATAAAATAGTTTCAAGTAATTTAAAAGTATAGATGCATAAATTCAATGAGCATAGTTTGGAGATATAAAAGTCCAAAATGGAATAGTTGTTTGTGAACAAATATCAGTGGATCACTATGGATATATCTTCTTCATTAAAAGGGATTTTTCTAGAAGGATGTCCAATAAGTTGGAAAGAAGGGAAAATATCAGAATTATATGTTAATGTGCATGTATTTTACATTGAATATTTTCCATTTTATTAACAATATGTTTGAAACAATTAACTATATAAGGTTAAAACCTATGTTTTGTATCAAATCACTTTTGGTTACAATTATAGGAAAATTTTGTGGCTAATGTATTTTTCTCGAAATGTGATACATCCCATTAAAATCAGAGATATATCGAAATGATTCATATGGTGTAATAAATTAGTTTCAAGTAGTTTAAAAATATAGATGCATAGATTCAATGAGAATAGTTTTGAGATATAAAAGTCCAAAATGGAATAGTTGTTTGTGAACAAATATGAGTGGATCACTATGGATATATCTACTTCATTAAAAGGGATTTTTCTAGAAGGATGTCCACTAAAGTGGAAAGAAGGGAAAGTATCAAAATTATATGTTAATGTGTATGTGTTTTACATTGAATATTTTTCATTTTAAATTAAGAATCTATTTGAAACAATTACCTATATAAGGTTAAAACCTAATTTTGTATGAAATCACTTTTGGCTTCAATGAGAAACTTTTATGGGTAATGTGTTTTTCTTGAAATGCGATACACTCCATTAAAATGGGAGATATATCGAGATGATTCCTATGGTGTAATACAATAGTTTCCAGTAGTTTAAAAATATAGATGCATAAATTCAATGGACATGGTTATGAGATATATAAGCCCAAAATGGAAGAGTTGTTTGTGAACAAATATTAGTGGATCACTATGGATATATCTACTTCATTAAAAGGGATTTTTCTAAAATGGTGTCCACTAAGTTGGAAAGGAGGGAAAATATCACAATTATATGTTAATGTGAATGTGTTTTACATTGAATATTTTTCATTTTATTAAAAATCTATTTGAAAAGATTAACTATATAAGGTTAAAACCTATGTTTTGTTTCAAATTACCTTTTGGTTTCGATGGGAAACTTTTATGGCTAATGTGTTTTTCTCAAAATGTGATCCACCCCATTAAAATGGGAGATATATCGAAATGATTCATATGGTGTAATAAAATAGTTTCAAGTAGTTTAAAAGTATAGATGCATAAATTAAATGAGCATAGTTTTGATATATAAAAGTGCAAAATGGAATAGTGGTTTGTGAACAAATATCAGTGGATCACTTTGGATATATCTGCTTCATTAAAAGGGATTTTTCTAAAAGGATGTCCACTATGTTTGGGAGAAGGGAAAGTATCACAATTATATGTTAATGTGCATGTGTTTTACATTGAATATTTTTCATTTTAAATTAAGAATCTATTTCAAACAATTACGTATATAAGGTTAAAACTTATGTTTTGTATTAAATCACTTTTGGTTTCTATGGGAAACTTTTATGGCTAATTTGTGTTTTCTTGAAATGTGATACACCCTATTAAAATGGGAGACATATCGAAATGATTCCTATGGTGAAATAAAATAGTTTCAAGTAGTTTAAAGCTATAGATGCATAAATTCAATGAGCATAGTTTTGAGATATATAAGTCCAAAATGGAATAGTTGTTGGTGAACAAATATCAATAGATCACTATGGATATATTTGCTTCATTAAAAGGGATATTTCTAGAAGGATGGACTAAGTTGGAAAGGAGGGAAAATATCACAATTATATGTTAATGTGCATGTGTTTTACATTGAATATTTTTAATTTTATTAAGAATCTGTTTTCAAGACAATTAAATATATAAGGTTAAAACCTAAGTTTTGTATAAAATTACTTTTTGTTTCTAAATACTATGTGTTTTACGTTGAATATTTTTCATTTTATTGAAATTCTATTTGAACCATTAAACTATATAATATTAAAACCTATGTTTTGTATCAAAGCACTTTTGGTTTCAATGGGAAAATTTTATGGCTAATGTGTTTTTCTTGGAATGTGATACACCCCATTAAAATGGGAGATATATTGAAATGATTCCTATGGTGTAATAAAATAGTTTCAAGTAGTTTAAAAATATAGATGCATAGATTCAATGAGCATAGTTTTGAGATATAAAAGTCTAAAATGGAATAGTTCTTTGTGAACAAATATCAGTGGATCCCTATGGATATATCTGCTTCATTAAAAGTGATTTTTCTACAAGGATGTCCACTAAGTTGGAAAGAAGAGAAAATATCACAATTATATGTCAATGTGCATGTGTTTTACATTGAATATTTTTCATTTTATTAAAAATTTATTTGAAATGCCGGATGCAGGTGGGCATTAAGTTTGAGGTGGTGGCCAGACTGGTGACCAACACCTGGCTTGGCCACACACAGTCGTTTCAGAGCAGTAAACGCGCCATTAAAACCGGGAGAATGAATGACTTGGCCTTCAATTCTCACTCGCCCTATCATAACGCTGCCTGTAATGGTTCTATTTTCCCCTCACATTCTTCAATGGAGGCACGCTCCATAGACCTATATTCTTCCGCGCCTTCAACCAAGCTTCTGAGTGTCTTCCGCTCCATCTCAGCTTTAGGCTAGCTTTCTAGATCGCCTGTGTTCCTCGTCCCTCTGGTGGTTCTCTTACAGCCTCGGCTGAGCTCTCCCAGCTTCTCTCGCCCCTTGTTCATCTATCTTCCCCGCATTTTCTCAACCCTCATCTACAGTCACCCCCGCTTTCTCCTTCATCTGCTCCTTCGAACTCGCCGTGCTCTATTGGCCTTCACACATAGTCGACTCCGTCTCCATTGGCTCCTTGCCCTCTGCGTTCTCCTCCTTCACCCACTGAGTCAAACTCCTGGCATTCACTTGTTAATTCCTGGATCATCATGCCACACCGGCATATGATGCGTTGCAAAAGGGGGGGTAGTGGTAGGGGTGGTGGTGGTAGGTGCGCTAGTTCCTGCTTGCCACTGTCTATCCATGACTCTAGCAATCACCTTTCTCTGGCTAGAATTACTACCCAATTCCACTTTACAAGTGCCATTGATCGACCCCATATCACTGCAACTATCTCAGTCTCTTTTCAGGAAGAAATGCAGGAGGGAGGAGCCTCGGGTCCCAAAAAGCGCCGAAAGCCCACCATCTCATACCAGCACCCTCCGAATACCAGAAATAAGGTTTCTCTTCGCATAAAGGTTGGAATTACGAGCTCCAGTGGCGATGGCGCAAGCACAAGTGATAGAAGTTAGGGACGTGAGAAGACAAAGCTCCACAACGACTCTGACTCCTCTTCAGCTTCGGAGAGACCTTCGCAGCATTCCAAAGAAGCAGATGAGGATGCGGATTATTACAGCTATCCAATAGTGGAGGAGAATCCTCCTCCACACACTAACAACTAGTTAGTTGTCAGGTTTTCTATCCTTTTTTCTGGACTACTGTTATGTTTTGTTTCAGGCTTAAACACGTTGCCTGCGGCTTCAATATAAGCATTTGCTGCTATTTTTGTAAACATTATGCTACTGATAACTCTATGACTGTTGGTTTCCCAATAATGGGCAGCAACTTTTGGGCTGGTTTCCCTGTTATGGGCAGCTCCTTTTCTTGTTTTTTGGATTTTTTTCTTAGGACGCCCATTGGTGTTGGCTAGATGGGAAACCCACGTGGCTAGTCTCGCTATGGAAACTATGTTCAATATTAATAGATTAACACAACTCAGAAATATATATATATATAGATATAGATATGAAACAATTAACTATATAAGGTTAAAACCTATGTTTTCTATCAAATCACTTTTGGTTTCAATGGGAAACTTTTATGGCTAATGTGTTTTTCTCGAAATTTCATACACCCCATTAAAGTGGGAGATATATCGAAATGATTCCTATGGTGTAATACATTAGTTCCAAGTAGTTTAAAAATATAGATGCATAAATTCAATGAGCATAGTTTTGAGATATAAATTTCCAAAATGGAACAGTTGTTTGTGAACAAATATCAGTGGATCACTATGGATATATCTGCTTCATTAAAAGGGATTTTTCTAGAAGGATTTCCACTAAGTTGGAAAGAAGGGAAAGTATCACAACTATATGTTAATGTGTGTGTTTTTACATTAAATATTTTTCATTTTAAATTAGGAATATATTTGAAACAATTACCTATACAATGTTAAAACCTATGTTTTGTATCAAATCACTTTTGGTTTCAATGGGAAACTTTTATTGCTAATGAGTTTTTCTCGAAATGTGATACACCCCACTAAAATGGGAGATATATTGAAATGATTCCTATGGTGTAATAAAATAGTTTCAAGTAGTTTAAAAATATAGATGCATAAATTCAATGAGCATAGTTTTGAGATATTAAGTCCAAAATGGAAGAGTTATTTGTGAACAAAAACCAGTGGATCACTATGGATATATCTGATTCATTAAAAGGGATTTTTCTAAAAGGATGTCCACTAAGTTGGAAAGAAGGGAAATTATCACAATTATATGTTAATGTGCATGTGTCTTACATTGAATATTTTTCATTTTATTAAAAATACATTTGAAACAATTAACTATATAAGGTTGAAACCTATGTTTTGTATCAAATTGCTTTTGGTTTCAATGGGAAAATTTTATGGCTAATGTGTTTTTCTCGAAATGTGATACACTCTATTAAAATGGGACATATATCGAAATGATTCCTATGGTGTAATAAAATAGTTTCAAGTAGTTTAAAAATATAGATGCATAAATTAAATTAGTATAGTTTTTAGATATAAAACTCCAAAATGGAATAGTTGTTTGTGAAGAAATATCAGTGGATCACTATGGATATATCTACTTCATTAAAAGGGATTTTTCTAAAAGGATGTCCACTAAGTTTGGAAGAAGAGAAAGTATCACAATTATATGTTAATGCGTGTGTTTTACATTGAATATTTTTCATTTTAAATTAAGATTCTATTTCAAACAATTACCTATATAAGGTTAAAACCTATGTTTTGTATCAATTCACTTTTGGTTTGAATGAGAAACTTTTATGGCTAATGTGTTTTTTCTCAAAATGTGATACACCCCATTAAAATGGGAGACATATCAAAATGATTCCTATGGTGAAATAAAATAGTTTCAAGTAGTTTAAAGATATAGATGCATAAATTCAATGAGCATAGTTTTGAGATATATAAGTCCAAAATGAATAGTTGTTGGTGAACAAATATCAGTGGATCACTATGGATATATTTTCTTCATTAAAAGGGATATTTCTATAAGGATGGACTAAGTTGTAAAGAAGGGAAATTATCACAATTATATGTTAATGTGCATGTGTTTTACATTGACTATTTTTTATTTTATTAAGAATCTATTTTCAAAGAATTAACTATATAAGGTTAAAACCTATATTTTGTATCAAATTACTTTTTGTTTCAAAATACTATGTGCATATATATAAATATATATAGTAGTTGTAAATTGAAGAATAGTATAGGTAGGAAGAAGGTCGATGAAGCAGATAAATGTGTCAATAAAAAATTGGGAAAATCACAGTAGATCGCGCAACCCCAAACACAAGGAGTCAGTAATTCGTTAGTCAAACTGGCTGATCTGACTGATCTAGCTGACTGGTCTAACTGGCTAGATCCCCAGTGAAATATCAACGCAACTAACAAAATTTTATTGGCTGACTTTTTTGGTTGGCTATGGAGGAGGCAGTCTACGGTGCCTACTCGTTATGAGGGGTATAGTCTAAAAAAGGAGTGGTTGCATCTACGAAATGTAAGTAAGTCATATCCCCAAACTATCCATGCACCCACTTCCTCTCGTCCAACTCAGAGTTACTCACTCATTTGCTAATACAGAAACTTACCCACTTACTGATTAATGAAATGAAAATTGAGACATACATGCCACTTCCCATCAGCCTAGTGATGTATTATCGTAGATTTTCCATAACTGCTAAATGCATTAAAGAATGGGAGGCCCCAGGGCAGTGGCTTCATGCTCAATTATCTAACCAGAGTGAGCGACTATGAATAGAAGTCATAAAGCTTGGTGCCATTCCTTGTTGGTAGTAGGAGGAATCCGAGTGATTGTGACTTCTGGTCTTGAGTGGATTCCGGGTGCTATTTCTTGTTGGTAGTAGGAGGAATCCCGTGAATGTGAATTTGTGTAATTGATTGAAGGCAAGGGCTTGTAGGGTGCCCAATGGATTGTAAGTAGATTGTGTTAGACAGTAGCTTTAAATTGAATTTATAGATTACAAGAAATTATATAAATTACAGAATAGTAACTAGTGCAATTACAAAATACAGGAAATTATATAAATTATATAATAGTAATTACAGTAAATACTATAAATTAAAGAATAATAAGTACAAAAAATTCTATAAATTACAAATAGAATTATAAATTATAATAATTTTATAAATTACAGAATACATAAAATTCTATAAATTACAGAATAAAGTGAATTCATGATACATACTTGGAAAGTCACAGAACTTCGCATACAAACCCAGGAAATACTCGAAGACACTGAAGATGTCGTGGAAGACAACCAAATTCCTACAAACAAAAAAATCAAATTAAAATCAAATTTAAAAAAAAACAACAACAAAAAATAAAAGAAAATTAACAGAATTTACCTCAGTGTCGAGGCGCAAATCAACAACACTCCCCTCCTCATCGCAGCACAACACCAAATCAACTAAAATCAATGAACAAGACCTCGTCGTGTGAGACACCAAATCAACTAAAATCAATGAACAAGACCTCATCGAGCGAGACACCAAATCAACTAAAATCATTGAACAAGACCTCATCTCGCGAGACAGATGTGAACGAGAAACCTGCAATAGTTGGCGGGCGATATATTTATAAAATAATAGTTTGGTCGAACAATTTTAAAATTTTGTCGAAACTAATAGTTCCGGTGAACATTTGTTGTCAGTTTTCCAATCTCCGCCCAAAAATCTGTTTGCCATTTTCGTCAGTACATCGTCAATGTAAACGACAGAATGAGTTCGATCGAACTAATTTCAAAAGTTCGACCAAACTATTGAGGAAAAAAATTTCCGCCTCCGACTCTCACAAAAGTGTTACCCATTTTTGCATTTTTACCCATACCCAACACTATAAAGGTAGTGGAATTTCATAGTGAGGTAAGAAGTGAAAGAAAAATCGATGAATGTGTTAAGAATTGAATGGCCATGTAATGTTGAGGGAGTGATAATTGGGATCATGAGTATTATAAATTAATATGGGTATTATTTTGTGAAACTTCTTGCATTTTTCATCAAGATAGTAGTTGAAGTAGATGATGACATATGTATAAGGTGATTGAGGATAATATTAGAGGGGAGAAGCCAATTGAGCTCTAGAAAGACAAATCAACAACATTAGTGAGGGGAGGAAGTATCAAATATATCTATATATCATGCATTTTGAACAACAATGTTGTGTTAATAAATGCATAACCAAAAAAACATCTAGTACCAACAAATGGGAAGCATGTGGAACTCATAGAGTGTGGAAAGCGTTTAATATCATTACCAATGAGTAAATATGAAGATTCTCCTAGATTAAATAGGTCATTACCATAAAGTGACAATGCTCTGTTAGTTAAATTCCAACTTAAATCATCCTTTTGGAAGTTCAACTTTCTTGTCATCCATGGGAAAGAGTAGAGGGAATACCTTATGTATTACATGCAACTAATTCATTCATTTAACTCCCCTATAAGATAAATGTATCTAATAGCCAAGAATTTTGTATTTCAAGTTGCGAATCTTTGAAATAAAATGTGACAATGTTTGTAATCACATAAGGTGATGAGATTGGAGGGAGGTAGAATCTACCAAATAAAAATTTCTTGGAACGAGGTTCCCTTTCCATTGACATCCATAACAACCTTGTGTGAAAATTTGGCACTAAATTCAATTGAAGGTAGCTAGATTTAATCTTTGTGAAAATATGTGACCAAACGAAAGCCTGTTAATCCTATCAAATGTTCTAGTATATGCATTATCGATAGGAATATTATTGGAAGATAAGTGTAGATTTGTATTTCTTTGATGTGTTTCAAAAAACATTATTGGGTCAATGTTTCTCCTTGCATCCTCATATGGGTTTGGAATGAAGAATAATAAACCACTATGAATCCACACTAACTTCGATGGAGCATCACTAGAACTTGGTCTTTGATGTATTAAGGTAGAGGATGGGGGTTATGCCATGGTTTGCACAAAATTGTGAGGGAAATCATGAAGAGAAATTATCCCACTCCACACGACAACATATTTTCCTTACTTTCTTTGACCCTTTTGAGCCTATTCTCCTTTATGTCCTTGTACTTGATTCTAATTATCCCTTCATCTATGTAAATCATTTCAAGGAGAACTAGTAGACTTTTCTAGAACTATCAAGTTTAGATCTTATATTGTGTATTCTTAAACCTTATAATAAGTGATTTATAATAGGTAAAGCACACCATTTTTTATTAATAAAACTTAAAGAGACCACAAAAAGCACATGGGCTTGCAAGTTTTATTAAATCCCCACATATCGAAATTATAAGAACACTACTTATTCAAAATTTAATGAATTTTACTCTATAAATATATCAAAATTAAGTAAATAAACCATTTTACATTTTAGGTTGACAATCTTTTTTTCGACATCCACATGTTTTAATTAATTAATTTCATTTATTTTTCAAAGAAAAATATCTGTAAAATGTTATCTATTATTACTAAGATTTTGAGAATGATCTAATTTCTAAATCAAGATATTGAAAAGAACAATGATTTTCACATTTACACACTCTATTTTCTAAAGATATTTAGGATGCTATAAATATGAGGAGTTGAAAGTAATTTGTGTTATAAATTTGTTGAGTGTGTAATATAATATTTAAAATTTCAATATAAATATTTTTAGTACAGATATTTTTAATTTCAATATATATGGTGCATTAGAATGACTTGGGATGCCAACTTGGAAACCATACCGAACACAATATCCAACAATCCAACATAGGCTAATTAAAATGTGTTGGTGAAGAAAAATGTAACTTATATAAATGATAAAAAGGTTTTGTTTCCTAGCAATTGAACTAGTAGTTACACATGACATGCATATAAAAAGGAACATAAAATAAAAATAAAAATAAAAAAAATTGTTTCCTTTTCTGTGAACAAATGTGTTAATTTCATAACACTATGGAGCCTTATTGTGTTGGAGGAGGCTGCTCACATATGTGCACAATGATGGGTTCCATGAGTTGCAAGTGCTTGTCCATAATCTAATAGAAAAGGTGTAACTCCTCCATGAAAAGGAGGACCTCATCACAACTCTTCTTTCATTCAAATAACACCTTTCCCAATAGATCCTTATGGTACCAATAGAGGTAAATTGTGAGGAGATATCCCTTGTCTTTGGCCAGGTCGTGAACCTAATTTGAAATTAACTCCATTAAATCAAAGTCTAAAACATATTATCTTTCCTCGACCACGTAGTGCTCAATATATTCGATTTCCTATTGCACAACCAAAGGAGTATGGTCGTTGTACCTAGTTGTTGATGCATCTTCTCAACCATGAGCTTGGGCATCGTTGATGCCATCACGACCTCCTCGACCCCTTGTTCAACATGCTTTATGATGGGGCATGAATACTAAATGTGGCGAGAAATCGAGTAAAGCACATAACGTGGGAAAATTAACTATGGAAGGGAGGAATAATAGACTAAGAATAAAAATTAAGGCTTTAGAAATCATAGAGTATAAACAACATCAATAGGCAAGAGAGCTAGGAAATTATAGGACGAAACAGGGAAACATTTGCAAATTGAAAGAAAGGGGAGAGTGATACCTTAAAATCCAAGTTATCCATAGATTGGAGAGGATCTCGAGTCTATGGCTTGGTTATCCAATTTAGGAGACAAAGACACCCTCACTTTGTTGAGGCCTGAAGGAGTAGAGCTAAGAGAAGCCACAAAGGCTTTCACATCATCCATGATTGAAACTCTACGGTGACTTCACTTTCCTGAGCACATCCGAAAACAAAGAAAATAACTAGATATAATGAAAGTGAAGGAAGGAACCAAGCTATGAGGTCGTGACCCTTCCAATGGATTTTATTTTGCATGAAACCAATGTAAGTCTGAAAAATCATACAAGTTTAGGAACCTATGTTTATACTGCTAGTGGATGGTGAAAAAATATATAAGGAATGGAAATATTATACCTCCACATTTCACAGGGGGTTCATGGCACAATAAATGCAAAGGTAAGAGCTACCAAGCTGGGGGATTAAGTCTAGGCTCCACTTCGGCAATCAACAAATGAAACTCCTCTTCAATCACTAGACCTATCCTCCCATCACATGTGGAATTTAGGGTAGCCAGTTGGGCATTGCAAGTTCCCTCCCTCCCACCTTCTCGAATAGTCTTGAGCACTCTTTAGGCCACCCCATCCAGAGACATTTAATTGATCATTATAATTAGATAAATATATTTTTTCATATTATAATGATTGTATTATATTAATGTGTTTTGAAAAATATTTTTTTATATTTTTTTACAATAAGATTGATTTTTAAAAAAATCTCTATTTTATAAAAATGATGTGTATTTATAATAATAAAAATTATATTTTTAAAACTATATTGAATTTACTATTTTTTTTTTAAATTTGAAATGTTATAATTATTAAATTTCAAAATTAAATGCTAAATATTATATATATACAATTTAAATTAATTAATATTTTAAAGTTTTTAAAATTTAATTTATTAAATATAATAAAATAAATTAGTTTCGAAAATAAAATTTTGAAGATTCTCTTGACTGATCTTTATACAACATTTTATTATCTTTTGATAGTGTAAAGAGTAATATATAGTCATTGGACTTTCGATATGGCCTAACATGAGTATCATGTAATCGTGATGAGCAATGTTCAAGGCAACATTAACGGGAAGAAAGAATATTTTAGAAGTATGGGAGCAACGTATTGGCTTACTTTATAAAGAAATCAAAATTGTATTTTGTTAGTATAAAGAGTAATATAGGGTTATTGGACTTTGGAGAAGGCCTAACATGAGTATCATGTAATTGTGATGATCAATACGGGAATCAAGGATATTTAAAACTATGGGAGCAATGTATTGGATCACCTTATTTTGCTAAATAATTTACTTAATATAAAGAAAAAATTGAGTGATTTAAAAATGGATGGATATATGGTAATGCTTTTAAACCTATGGGAGAAATGTATTGGATTACCTTACTAGTTGTTGCCTGCTGCGGCATGGGACTATTATTAATCATTTTTTTAGTCTCGACAGTAATATGTGCGAGTCTAACCTAAAGTTTACCTTTCTGGTTTAAAGTATATTCGTCCAACATATCACATATATTACATGGAAGTATTGATTTCCATGACCAATAAGATTTTTTATCATCTTATGTGGTCTCTTTCCAAGAAAAATATGTTATAATATTAGGGTTAATTATATTTTTTAATTGATATTTTTGAAATTGAAACTAATGCTAGCATTAGTATTAGTTCTTTCACATTAAATGTTTTTTGTTTTTGTTTGCTAATATATGTATGTATCTTATTTTCAAGTAATATGGACACAACACAACATATTTGGTTACGTAATATAGACACACCACAACACATGTCGCCAGACAATGCTAGACCACGTGACTATTTGCATGTGTATGTGAACCATTTGTCTATGAGTCTCACATAAAACTGTGAACATTCCAGAAGGTTGATCATTTTCTGAAATCTACAAGCAACCTTTAGTTTGGAACTATTTCTTGTTGCTCAGTGACTGGTCTATTCCCTCAGTGAATGCAGGTGCATCACAATATGCTATAGAAATTAGATATACAACAAATTTGATTTAGCACAAACATATATATGATTCTTAGATATATAGAAAATTTGAATGAACACAAACATATATCAGATTCAGAAAAGGTTAGTGATTTTTATTTTGCAAGTCTTAATACAATATGCTATCGCTATCAGATATATAAGAAACTTGCATCGCTATTAGATATACAACAAACCTACACCAGATATACAACAAATGACGAATATAGTTTTATTATCTAAAGCTAGAGTAACATAATAAAACTTAAATGGTGTAAAATATAGTTGGGATAGAGTTCTAATCATTAAAGATAACCTCCTCTTATTATATGGAAAGCATGACACTTCTAACAGAAAACGAAGAGTCTTTGAGAGAGGTTATCGATTGCTTGAAAAAGACATTAATTTATACATGAATCATTAGGGGAATTTTGAGGTCTAAAATGGACCTCCTAAGGAAATTATAAACTGGTAGTAGAAATAATAAAATAAGATTAGATTACATCATCAAATTTTATAGGGAAAAAATAAAAAAATACTTTTTCAACTTATCTCCTTATGGGTTTACTCAAATTTTGAGCGGGAACATTCGCTGGATGCATAATTTAGTTCCTCATCCAAGGATCACCCGTGTTGCATACTTTCTATGGACTCTGCTACATGAAAAAAGAGATATACATGAGAAACGTGATTGCAATCACATTTTTTCATGTATTTCTATTTTTTCATGTAGCAGAGTCCATCGAAAGTATGAAACATGGGTACTCCTTGGACGAGGAATTAAATTTTTCATCCAATGAGTACCCCCAATCGGAATTTCAGTGAATTATTACGAAGATAAGTTGAAAATAAAAGTTGAAAATGTAGTTGTATTATTTTATTATTTTTTAATCTTTTTACTTTTTTACCCCAAAACTGGTTAATCTTCCCCTGTCATTGACATCATCAACTTGAATCCTATTGGTTCTTATGAAGTTAATTTTGGTTGTACATTTTTCTTAGGAGGCCCATTTTAGACCTTAAAATTTCTCTAATGGAAATCATAAGAATTATAGCAACTGCAATTATTTTCATATCTATATCAACTACTCCCATCGACTCCCACTAGCAGACACATACAATTCATTATCATGAGAAAATTCATAGTCGGTATTGTGATTAATATTCTAACACCTCCCCTTAATCACGACCTTAATTATTAACTTGCATGCTGGTCTAAGTCTCAGCTAGGCTCACAATGATACATTTCATTTTTGCCTTCTTGCTAAGTGATCCATGCTTGTTCATTTGTTGATGCACTTTCATATTCACCTTTCTTGCCATAAGATAGTGGAAGACTTGAACTCTTAATCTTCTCTTTCTTGCTCTTGATTTTCGGCTAACAGTATTTGCATTTGACATTTTTGCAGGTTCTTGGAACTTATAATTGTCCTTTGCAAGTTCTTCAAGTTTTATTGGTTCTTCTTGACTGTCAATATATGCACAATTAAAACTAATGTTAGAATTATATGAACGATCATAAAAAGAACCATACTGATTTTTTAATCGTGCTCTTTCAAGAGAGATTTCCTCCCTTCATCTTTAATAGTTGGTTGATTCATGTCTTCAACCTCTTTAATCAACTCTGCAACTCCAAACATGTCCTGCATTTGATTTGTGTATGGAGATAGGCATATCTTCTTACCAAACAAAAACTCATCAATAAGATGATTTTCATGCATTAAATTGAACCACTCTTCATGGGACACATAATTCCCATCAAATTTGACTTCACAAGTTTTGCATCACAGTGAGTTTCGTGACTATCACATGCTACTCTATTGTCAACTGCCGACATACTTTCAGTCTTCATCCCAGTTATGATACTTTCAACACAATCACTATTTTTTTTAAAACTTCATGAGCTTCACCTTTCTCACTCCACTTCATACTATACTTCATTTCAAGAATATGCCAAAACATGTTTTCATCAAATATTTCACCAAATTCATTTAAAATGTTTGACAATATGTTTTCATCTAGAGCTGATATAATAAGAAGTAATGCTAGTGCACCTCAACTCTTTTACTGAGAATTCATAGAAGTTTCTTGGAAAAATTTCCATAAATAAACTTAACCAAGTAGTCCCTCCATTTTGATTTCTCAAAGCTCAAAATTTTTACCTGAGAATGATCGCAGTAGTCGCATTAAGCGCTTCAATATTGCATCAGTTTCTTCAAATTCTTTCGGCTAATCCAAATCTGTATTTGGATTTATGTCTTAATTATGCATTTATTCTATGGTGAGAAACAATGCATATTCTTCCTTTTTCCTCTCATTCCTTCTCTTTAGCTGTTTCAATCTTCTTTTTAGACCCATCACTGCTTTGCATAATCTTTTCTGTGACCACAATGATCTAACAAAAAGTTTAGCTGTCCTCTTCGTCCAAATCCCCGTGAAGACTCCTCAGACTCAGATATGCCACACCAGATCTCAACAATGGCTTCTAAACTCTTTAATCAGCATGGATTCACTCTAATATAGTACTGAATACCATATCGAGAGCTCCAATTTAAGCACGATGCAAATATGGCCCCTTTCCTTCTATACCAAGGATTTTTCTGCAGTATTTTCCCTTTCCACTAATATACCCATTTCCATTCAAACAATTATGATTGTCCTCCTGCATTTAAAACCCACTCGAATATTAAGTGATATTTAGAATATAACAAGCCAAAGCTAACACACAGGCTTTCAAGTATACTTTTTTATTTTATTTTGAGAATCATACAACAAACTAATGGAATAATTCATCCACAAAGGGTGTGGCATGATTCCAAGCTTAAGGGCTCTATAATGCACAGATAGGGGTACCATCAATCATAAAAATTACACTTACAAGATTTTTTTTGACTCATTCAATTGATGGCGACGACGGTTTCTGCAAATAAAAAATCTTCACTACTCCTTACAACTGCCCACACTTCTCCTCTGGTCCATGATCACAACTACAATGAGACAAAAAACCCTCACAGGTTTAGGCCCTCTCACATCAACCATGCCTTCCTCTCCCTAATCTTCCCACTGCACCCCACTATGCAGGGTCACAGGTGCTCTATACCCATGGCCTGCAACTACAATTATTTTATTATCTATATCAACTACTCTCGCCGACTGCCACTCACAGACACAGACAACTCGCCGTCATGGGAATAGTCACAGTAGGCATTGTGATTAATATTCTAACAACTTCACCACCTCTTGACCTAGGCTTGGGATGGTCTTAATGAATGCTTTGTGAGAATTGTTTCACAACAGTTTGTTGTAAGAAAATTTGAACAAAAATTTGTTGTAAGACCATGCGCACACTATTATTAGTGGCATTTATTGTCTTTACAAAGAATATAATTATATATTTTTGTAAACTACTAGTTGTATAAGTTTTCCGTTATAGCTACAAAGTTCAAATACTCGCCGGAATTGCCTTACTCATAGAATGAGAACTCCCTTTGCCTTTATTGGGTTAATAGCTGGAACTGAAAACTGGAACTAGAAGAGATGGTAAGGGGACTGCAGTGATGGATTTGAGGGGAATAAACATTCTCTACCCAAGCAAGTAACACTAGGTCCCCTAGGCCTTGTGTCAATTCTTGGAGGAACTAACAACGAAGCAAAGGAGTGGGACTACCAGTTATTCATAGGGATTCTTTGAAGATTGAAGGGAGACCATTAGAGGAGACTATTGTTGTCCACTGGATGGAGGACACAACAAAGACATGGTGGGGATGCTTCGCTATGAATACTAAATTAGAGAAATTGAAATGGCATCAATGAAATGAATAGGTCCTCAAAAAGGACTACGATAAGGCTTGTGGTTGGTTAACACCTATCGAGAACCTACTCGTAGTTGAGTCGATGATGGATCTGATAGCCCCTCCTCATATTGTTGACCCTGGCAAGAGATCCTTTAATAATTCCTTTATTTCCCCCTACTTTCACTTCACTTATATACTTTGATTTCTTCTACTATCTAGTGGTAAAAAATCCCAAACCAGTCGAGAATATCAAGATTTTATGCCTACAATTCTCGCTAAAAATACATTTATTTCTTCTCCTTTAATAGCTAGCAACATTCATTTCTTATGCCTTAAGGCATCACAATTATTTTCATTTTCCATGGCGATGATGTTCCTCTGACAATTCATTTAACCAACCACTACCCATATAAAAGAAATAATAAAGAAAAAAAATGTTGGAAATTAATTCCAACTGCAATCTAAAACAGGAGGATAGAAATATGATTTCTGTTGATATTTTAGAAGGACGGATGTCGCAAAGTCGTGTTTCATTTTTTCACTCCACTGTGCATTATTTTTTTTGGGTTTAAATCCCTTCTACAACCCACTTTTTTTTTTCCAAAGAGCACCACGTTACCCCAACCTCCTTACTGCATTTAAAGGATGATAAGAACAAAAGATATTTTATTATTTTAATGTTTTAAGTCATATGTGTTTTTCAACATATATATGTAATAGACAGCAGTAATTTTAAGGTTAGACAAATAGAGAATCAAAGACATAGGCAGAGAAGAAGACAAAGAGCAAAAAACAAAGGAAGTTTGGAACGCTGTGTTTTGAAGTAGCATAGCAACTCTGTGTGTTGCCGCAACTGGCTGGGTGTTGCTGCAAATGGATCTGTGTGATGCCGCAACTGACTGAATGTGTGTTTCCGCAACTGACTATGTGTCTAAAACAGTAGAGGAACACTCTCTGTGTTGCCACAACTGGAACAGGGTGTTGCTGCAAAGGAGATTGTGTGTTGCTGCAACTACAATCTGTGCAAAAACAGAAATTGTAAGACACAGTAAGGAGTATTTTGTTTATTCCAGAACTATAGTTCTGATGAAATTTTGTATTTTTTGATAGTCATTTTTATGGTTAATGAAATACATCTTTACTCCATATCTCTGTCCACATCTCTATCATTAAATCTCTGTGTTTAGTTGAGGAACTTTGTTTCCTTTGTTTTGTTCGAAATATTCAGAAATTTCCAACATGGTATTAGAGCTAGTCTAGGCACTTGGTGAGACAAAACATAGATTTTTTTTCCATTGCAGGAGCTATAAGAAGCTTATTGAGCAGATTTTCTCGAGCAGAGAAGGTTCTTGCTTGTTTTATTATAAATTTAGTATCTTTTCGTTACTTGTACAGTTAAGATGGCAGATGCTGGAACTGGTTTGACAAATTCCCAACTTCCATAGTTTAATGGGAAGAATCATAGTTATTGGTCCATAACTATGAGAGCCTTGTTTTCTTCTCATGGATTATGGGAGCTAGTTGAAAATAGCTACCCTGAACCTGTAGATGCAGTAGCGTCGGCTGCATTGATAGTAGCAGAAAGAGACCTGTTGAAGAGCGAGAGGAAAAAGGACTCCAAAGCCCTCTTTTTTCTCTTTCAATCAATACATGAGAGTGTTTTTGATGCAGGGGCATTAGACACTAGCCAACAATGTAGGAAGTTTTGTCCACATGTTGTGGCTAGGAGGGTTCAAAACATTTGAATTGTAACAGCTAGGTGTCAATACCTCAGCTAATTGTATCATTTAGATTAGTTAGATTTGTAGAATTCGAATAGTTCAGTTTGATCCATCTGTCACATTTCAGTTAGTTGAATAATTGTAATTAGGCTTTTTTTTTTCTAAAATGGTCCTTGCAGAGGAACCAAAGAGTCACACTATAACGTATATAAATTGAATCCTCAGATGTATTGGGAGAGAGAGAAGAAGAGAGAGGAGATTTCTACAATAAAAACTTTGTGTGTTGACGATTGCTTCCAGTTAAATGAATTTCAGTTCGGTTGATTATCCAACTGTCTTGAGTCGTTATTTGTGAGGATATTCGTTTGATTATGAGGTGATTGGACATTGTCTTGTATATAACTGTTGAATTGAGTCATTGTGCTGTTTTTGTATCTCTGTGTTCGTTGTTTCCTTGAATTGTTTGAATAATTGAAATCTCAACCGTGGACGAAGCATGGGTGTAAAACATGGTCGTTGAACTCTGGTTAACGATAGCATAATTCTTGTTTAATAAAGATAATTACATTGTTTGTCGTTAATTAGAAATTCCTACCCGGGTTCAGACCTTGACTTAATAACAGAGAGTATATGAAGGAGAACGCAACCCCGACATGAACCTTGGTTAGTCACTATTCAAAACCCACGAGCGGATTTACGAAGGTAGATTGCCCATATTGCACTGCTTTTGGTGTGTAAGCAGTATTTTCAGGTCGCGAAGTGATTCCATAGATCTGTCGACACGTGGCGAGGTGGACCCCCGGAAAACCACCGTTCAAATCACGCCATCGCACGTTATCATTTGTACCAAGATGCCGAGCGATATGCATACATGCCATTGATCTGAGAAAGAGCCATCGGACGGTGGTCGCTTGCTATAGATGCGCGAACAATAAACGAGGTACGGTGCATGCGTTTGATTGGTCTATTGATTATAGAGGTGGGGCCAGAGCCAATGGTTTATTATAATCCCTTTGTTTAAAAGGCGTAGAGTATTAATATAAAGTCCGAAAGGATTAAAAAAAAATTTATAAAGATTCGGACATAAATATATAATCCGGGAGATATAACTTAACATTTGAAAGTTGTGAATGGATTTATTTGTCAATTTCTTTGAAATTGATAAATAAATTAAGAAGAGAAATAAGACCACGTGGAGCAAAGAACGGGGTTTGAGAAGGGAAATGTTGATAGAGCGATGCTACAGTTGACCATCTCTCCTTAGGGGTCCAAAATTTAGTTTTGCTGGTGTCATTTGTGGTATCAGAACCATTGTTTTAAGATTGTTTTTGCAGGAAGCTGACATGGAAATCCGAATTGGTAGAGGTGCTGGCAAAAGGAGACATGTTGCCAACACAGAGGTATTGGATATTTTGCAAAGGTTCGAAGCCAAAGTGGATGCCGTGGAGCGAAGATAGACTAGAGATCCTGAAGACATCAACGAACCTGAAACAGAAGAAGCTAAAGAAAATGTTGAGATTACTCCTGACATGAGACTCCTTAGAACTGTTCTGGGGTCTGCAGTTAAGCCTAGAATTGAAGTGTCGAGTTATGCAGGGGGACTGAATCCAAAATAACTAGTAGACAGGATTAATGAAATGAACAAGTGCTTCGACTATGAAGAGATAAGTGAGGATAAAAAGGTCAATTTTGTGGTGACAAAGCTGAAAGGACATGCTGCACTTTGGTGGGACGAAGTGCACGTAGAAAGAAGGAGAGTTAGCAAGCAACCTATCAAAAGCTGGACCAGAATGATGGCTAAATTAAAAGGTAAATTCTTTCCTAGTGATTATCACCTGACATTGTATAAGCAAATGCAGAACTTGAGACAGAGGTTGCTGACAGTAAAAGAATACATAGAGGAATTCTACAGAGTAAGCATAAGGGCTGGGCAATTCCAAGACACACCAGAGAAGACTGCCAGATATGTGAATGGTCTCAAGCTGGAGATCCAAGATGAGATTGGTCTCCTGTCTCCTAAGAAAGTGGAAGAGGCCTATCAGATAGCCTTGAAAGCAGAGGAGAAACTCCTGAGGAAAAAATCTGCGAAGAAGAGAGGTAACTTCCGTGGAAAGGGAAGTATGGGTGGTAGAGGAAAGCCTGCTACACCCAAGGATGCATCTACAGAGGATGATGCATCTAGCTCACCTCAGAATGCATCTAAAGAGGATGATGCAAGGGGCAGAAGGGGTTCTTACAGAGGAAACGGAAGAGGAGGCAGAGACAGAGGCATGGGTAGAGAGTTGAGGTGTTATAGGTGTCAGCAAGTGGGACATAAGCACTATGAGTGTCCAGAGAATGCAGGTGCTGGTCCAAGGAATGTTGTTTTTTCCTAGGCTAGAGAAGAGGCAGAAATTGAAGAAGAAATTCTTCCAGAGAGGGGAGAATCCTTGGTGGTAAATAAGGTCCTGTTAAAGCAAGCTAAAGAGGTTACTGAGCCTGCACAAAGGAAGACCTTTCTTAGGAGCATATACAAATTCCAAGGGAAATGCTACCATCTAGTCATTGATAGTGGCAGCACAGACAATCTGTTTCCACTGAGGTAATAGAAAAGTTGAAGTTGAAGACAAGGGAGCATCCAACTCCCTACAGGGTGTCCTGGCTGCAAAAAGGGCACCAGCTGGTTGTAAAAGAGGAATGTGAGATAGAGCTGCAAATGGGAAAATACAATGATAAGGTCCTATGTGATGTAATGCCCATGGATGTGTGTCATATACTGCTGGGCAGACCTTGGCAGTTTGACAGAGCAGCAGTGCATGATGGCAAGAAGAACACTTACAAGTTCTTCAAAGATGGGGTACATCATACATTAATACCCATGGAAGAAGGAGAGCCATCCAACAGAGTGATTGATCCAAAGACCTTGTTGCTGAGTGGGAAGGAATATCTGCAGCAGATATAAGAAGAAGAGGTAAGTTTTTCTTTAGTTTGCAAACCTAAAGTAGTTCTTAATTCTAAAAATATTTTTGATTTGCCAGTAGAAATCCAAGAGATGTTAGATGATTATTGTGACATTATTGTGGATGATTTACCTGATGAGCTGCCACCTGTGAGAAAGATCAGTCATCGGATAGATTTTATCCCTGCTTCAAACCTGCCAAATAAGGCAGCCTATAGAATGACTCCTAAAGAAAATGAGGAAATCAGGAGACAAGTACAGGAATTGGTGGACAAGGGGCTGATCAGAGAAAGTTTGAGTCCATGTGCAGTACCAGCAGTATTGAGCCCAAAGAAAGATGGAGGCTGGAGGATGTGTATTGATTCTAGAGCAATCAATAAGATCACAATCAGGTACAGGTTCCCTTTGCCCAGAGTTGAGGATTTGATGGACTGTTTGAGTGGTGCTAAATATTTCTCAAAGATAGATTTGAAAAGTGGATACCATCAGATTAGAATAAGAGAGGGTGATGAGTGGAAAAATACCTTTAAAACAAATGAAGGACTGTATGAATGGATGGTAATGCCTTTTGGGTTGTCAAATGCACCTAGCACTTTTATGAGACTTATGAATGAATTATTGAAAGAATTCATTGGAAAATTTGTGATAGTTTATCTGGATGATATAATTGTTTTCAGCAGAACTAAAGAAGAACATTTAAGGCATCTTAATCATGTCTTGAAGAAGCTGCACCAAGAGAAACTGCTGATAAATCTAAAGAAATGCTCATTCCTGAAGGACGAGTTGGTGCATTTTGGTTTTGTTGTTTCTGCAGAAGGATTGAAGATGGACCAAGAAAAGGTTAAGGAAATTGTGGAGTGGCCTTCACCCAGGAATGTCTTTGAGGTAAGAAGTTTCCATGGACTTTCTAGTTTTTACAGAAATTTTATAAGAAACTTCAGTAAGATCAATGCACCCATAATTGAGACAATAAAGAAGAGCAAACAACCATTTAAGTGGACTACTGATGCAGAAAGAAACTTTAAAATTTTGAAGCAAAAGATAACTAAGAAGCCTGTTTTGATTCTGCCTGATTTTACTAAACCATTTCAAGTAAAATGTGATGCCAATGGAGAGGCCATTGGAGCTGTGTTGAGTCAGGATGATAGGCCTGTGGCATATTTCAATGAAAATTTGAATGACACTAGAAGAAGGTATTCCTCTTATGAGAAGGAATTCTATGCAATTGTTCAGGCATTGAAGAAATGGAGACATTACTTGATGTCCAGGGAATTTGTATTATATTCTGACAATCATGCTTTGCAGTATATTATACAGTAGCCCAAGTTGAAACATAAGCATGCTAAATGGGTTGAGTATCTCCAAGGCTTTAATTTTGTTTTGAAAAATATAAGTGGCCAAGCCAATAAAGTAGCTGATTCTTTGAGTAGGAGGCATATGCTTGTTCAAGAAACAAATTTTGAAGTTGTAGGATTTGATTTTCTGAAAGAATTGTATAAAATAGATCCAGATTTTAAGGAAGCATTTGAGGCATATAGCAACCCTGTTTTAACAGATAGAAGCCAGTGGCTGGATTATTTCCTGCAGGAGGACTTGTTATTCAGAATAAGCCAACTATGTGTACCAAGATGTTCCATGAGAGAAAATTTGATCAAAGAGAAGCGTAGTGGTGGAATTGCTGGTCACTTTGGTACTGATATAACCTATGAGCAGCTGAGTCATTTCTATTACTGGCCCAAGATGAGAGAAGAAGTGGACAAGTTTGTGAAGAATTGCAAAATCTGTCAGTACGCTAAAGGAAGGAGCCAGAATGCAGGATTATACACTCCGTTGCCTATTCCAAACAGGCCTTGGGACATGGTGAGTATGGATTTTTTTCTAGTATTACCCAAGACTCGGAGAGGCAATGATGCAGTCTTTGTTGTGGTGGACAGATTCTCCAAAATGGCACATTTTATTCCATGCTATAAAACTAGTGATGCCACCCATATTGCTAACTTGTTCTTCAAAGAAGTTGTTAGATTTCATGGGTTGCCCAAGAGTATTTATTCAGACAGAGATACCAGATTTTTGGGTCATTTTTGGAGGACACTGTGGAAGAAACTTGGTACCAAACTGAGTTTCAACTTAGCTTATCATCCCCAGACTGAGGGACAAACTGAGGTAGTGAATAGGAGTCTGGGAAATTTGTTGAGAAGTCTTGCAAGAGAGCATCCCAAGCAGTGGGATCATATTTTTCCTCTGGCAGAATATGCATATAATGACTCACCAAACAGGAGCACAGGGTAGAGTCCATTTCATATTTTTTATGGAATGCACCCCAGAGGAATATCAGAGTTAATAAATCTGGGAAAGGTAGAGCTAAGGAATGCAGATGGTGAGGAATTTTCTTTAGAGATCCAGGCCATACATGAACAAGTGAAACAACAACTACAAGGCAGCAACATCAAATACAAAAACAGAGCAGGCTTGAGCAGAAAAGAATTTCATTTTGAAGTAGGAGATCTAGTTTTGGCACACTTTAGAAAGGAGAGATTCCCAAAGAAGAAGTACAAAAAATTGAAGTTCAAAAAGATTGGGCCATGCAAGATACTTAGGAAGTTTTCTGCAAATGCTTATGAGATTGAATTGCCACCTGATGTTGGAATATCTCCCATTTTTAATGTTGCAGATCTATACAAGTATGAAGATGATGGTGTAGAAGAAAGATCAGCAGACAAGGAACAGATTGAGTGGAAGGAAAAGCTACCTCCAGAGCAACCATTGCAGCCAGAGAAGATATTGGATAAAAGACCGTTCAGGAGGACCAAAGGACAAGAGTACTTTTAGTACTTGATCAAATGGAAGGAAAAGCCAGAGGAAGATGCCACTTGGATGACTGAAGGGTTGTTGCAGAAGATAGCCAGATCAGTGGAAGAGCTCATGGACAGGAGCCCATGAAGAAAATTTCCCTCGGGAGTCTGATGCAAGGGCATTAGACACTAGCCAACAATGTAGGAATTTTTGTCCACATGTTGTGGCTAGGAGGGTTCAAAAAATTTGAATTGTAACAGCTAGGTGTCAATACCTCAGTTGACTGTATCATTTAGATTAGTTAGATTTGTAGAAGTCGAATAGTTCAGTTCGATCCATCTATCACATTTCAGTTAGTTGAATAATTGTAATTAAGCTTTTGGTTTTCTAAAACGGTCCTCGCAGAGGAACCGAAGAGTCACACTATAATGTATATAAATTGAATCCTCGGATGTATTGGGAGAGAGAGAAGAAGAGAGAGGAGATTTCTGTAATAAAAACTCTGCGTGTTGACGATTGCTTCCAGTTAAATGAAGTTCAGTTCGGTTGATTATCTAACTATCTTGAGTAGTTATTTGTGAGGAAATTCGTTTGATTGTGAGGTGATTGGGCACTATCTTGTATATAACTGTTGAATTGAGTCATTGTGCAGTTGTTGTATCTCTGTGTTCGTTGTTCCCTTGAATTGTTTGAATAATTGAAATCTCAACCGCGGACGAAGCATGGGTGTAAAGCCTGGTCGTTGAACTCTGGTTAACGATAGCAAAATTCCCGTTTAATAAAGAGAATTACATTGTTTGTCGTTAATTAGAAATTCCTACCCGGGGTTAGACCCTGAGTTAATAACGAAGAGTATACGAAGGAGAACGCAACCCTGACATCAACCTTCGTTAGTCACTATTCAAAACCCACAAGCAGATTTACGAAGGCGGATTGCCCATATCGCACCGCTTTTGGTGTGTAAGCGGTATTTTCTGGTCGCGGAGCGATTCCATAGATCTGTCAACACGTGAAGAGGTGGACCCCCGAAAAACCACCGTTCAAAGTGCACCATCGCACGTTATCGTTCGTACCAGGATGCCGACTGATATGCATACATTTCGTTGATCTGGGAAAGAGCCATCGGACGGTGGTCGCTTGCTATAGATGCGCGAACGATAAACGAGGTACGGTTCATGCGTTTGATTGGTCTATTGATTGTAGAGGTGGGGCTAGAGCCAACGGTTTATTATAAGCCATTTTTTTAAAAGGCGTAGAGTATTAATATAAAGTCCGAAAGGATTAAACATCTGTTATAAAGGTTCGGAGATAAATATATAAGCCGGGAGATAGAAATTAACATTCGAAAGTTGTGAATAGATTTATTTGTCAATTTCTTTGAAATTGATAGATAAATTAAGAAGAGAAATAAGACCATGTGGAGCAAAGAACGGGGTTTGAGAAGGTTAATGCTGACAGAGCCACACTACAGTTGACCATCTCTCCTTGGGGGTCCGAAATTCAATTTTGTTGGCGTCAGTTTTCCCACGGAGTGTAGCAGCAAAAAAGTCTAAAGAGGCATGGGATATTCTCGAAACTGCCTATCAAGGCATGGAGAAGGTGAAGACTGTAAAGTTGCAGATGTTAAGGAGAGACTTTCAAACACTCAGCATGAAGGAATCTGATACAATAGATTCATTCTTCACTCATGTTATTGGGTTGATATCCCAGATAAGATCCCATGGTGAAACTCTTGAAGAGAGAAGGATTGTAGAGAATATCTTGAGAAGTTTACCCTCAAGGTTTGAAGCTATTGTGGTAGCAATAGAAGAGACAAAGGATCTCTCACAGTTCACTGTAGATGAACTGAGTGCTTCCCCTATATCTCATGAACACAGACTGAGTAGAGGAACAAATTCCTCTTTGGAGCAAGCATTCAAGACTCAGATGTCATTCGGCCGAGGTAGAGGTCGTGGTAGAGCAAATAATAGAGGTCGTGGAAGAAGCCAAAACAAAGGCAGAAATAATCCTGCTAGCACAAGCGGAAGGAGCTATAATCAAAACCAAGATGAAGGTTCAAGCACACAACAAGCTCATGGACAAAGGTATGACAAATCCGAAGTCCAATGTCATTATTGTAACAAATATGGGCACTATGCCAATGAATGTAGGGAAAAAAAAAATGACATGAATAATAGGCAAAATGCTAATTTTTCAAATGAAGAAGATAAGAACCCAAATATTGTGCTGTTAACAGGTAACATTGCACAAGACAAACAAGAAGATTTTTGGTTCTTAGACTCATGTTGTAGTAATCACATGACTGGAAACATAGCAATGTTTGCCAATCTGGATGAAAATGTGAAATATGAGGTAACAGCAGGAACTGATAGTAAGATATCTGTCAAAAGCAAAGGCAGAGTTAGTATCCTAGAAAGAAATGTAGAGCAGATGATTGTGCCAGATGTATACTATGTACCTCGTCTGAAATGTAATCTTTTGAGCATTGGACAACTCATTGACAAAGGTTACAATGTGTTCTTCAAAAATGATGTGTGTACAATCAGAGATATACCTCCAATTAAGAAGATCATTGCAGAGGTGAAAATGACTAGAAATAGAATGTTTCCTCTCAAACTCAGAGCATATTTGAAGGAAGGAAGAAATATTGTAGCTATAACACAAGAATTCTTTCAAGAGCAAGTGAAAGATGAGAACTGGTTATGGCACTTGAGATTTCGACATCTCAATTTCGGAGGCCTGAATTTCTTGCATAGAAATGAAATGGTAAAAGGTTTACCATTGATTGAGAAACCAAACAGCCTTTGTGAAGGTTGCATCTTGGTCAAACAACACAGAGAAATTTTTCCAGCAGGAAAGAGTATAAGGGAAAAAGCACCCTTGGAAATCGTTCACTCTGATGTGTGTGAATCGATGAAAATAACATCATTTGCTAGAAATAAATATGTTTTAACTTTCATTGATGATTACACCAGAAAGACATGGGTGTATATGCTAAAACAGAAGAGTGAAGTGTTTGATAAATTCTTCCACTTCAAAACTCTTGTTGAGAAGCAGTGTGGACATTATATCAAAGTGCTCAGATCAGATAGAGGTGGAGAGTACATCTCCAAAGACTTTTTGCATTTTTGCAGAGAGAATGGCATACAAAAGCAATTCACCGCGAGGTATACACCTCAGCAAAATGGTGTTGCAGAAAGGAAGAATAGGACCATTTTGGACATGGTCAGAAGTATGCTAAAGGAAAAACACTTGCCGCATGAGTATTGGGCTGAAGCTGTCACTTGTACAGTTTACATCTTGAACAGATGCCCAACTAAAGTTGTGATGAACAGAATACCAGAAGAAGTATGGAGTGGAAAAAAGAAAACTGTCACTCACATGAGAGTATTCGGCTGTGTAGCATATGCACATGTACCGGATCAGCTAAGGAAGAATCTTGATAGCAAGGGGAAGAAGTGTGTCTTTATTGGCTATTGTGATGAGTCAAAAGCATACAAACTTTATAATCCATCCACCAAGAAATTGATAGTAAGCAGATATGTGCAGTTCTGTGAAGAATAAGCTTGGGATGGAAGTCTAGAAAAGACTGTGAATGTGAAGAAAACTCTGTCTCATGAAGAAGAAGAAGAAGGAACAGCAGCTAATAACCCTTCTTCGGTGGTCCCTCCTCCACCACCGCAAGCACAACAAACCAGACCACAAGCTGGAATTCGAACAGCCTTGAGAAGTCAAGGAAATGCTACTCCAAGCACATCGCTGGGATCAGAAATGCCCTCAAGTTCGAATGGAACTCCAAGTACACTAAGAAGACCAAGATTCAGAAATGTGAGCGAGATTTATGAAAAAGGAGAGGTAAGTAACAATACCGGTCTGAATTCATTATTCGCTTTGTATTGTCATATTGATGACCCAATCCATTTTTAAGATGCTGTAAATGATGATAAATGGATTGAAGAAATGAATGAAGAAATTTGTTCAATTGAGAAGAGTAAAACATGGGAGTTAGTGGACCTCCTTGAAGGCAAAGAAGCCATTGGAGTTAAATGGGTCTACAAGACCAAAAGCAATGCTGAAGGAAAGATTGAAAGGCACAAAGCAAGACTTGTTGTGAAAGGCTACAAGCAGCAGCCAGGCAGAGACTATGATGAAACCTTTGCACCAGTTGCAAGGATGGAAACAGTAAGAACATTTCTATCCATAGTAGCACAACACAAATTGAAGGTTTACCAGATGGATGTGAAATCGGCATTCTTGAATGGAGTGTTAAAAGAAGAGGTATATGATGAACAACCTTCAGGATATGAAGTTGAAGGCCAAGAGCACAAAGTTTGCAAGTTGAAGAAAGCTCTTTATGGGCTGAAGCAAGCACCAAGAGCATGGTATAGCAGAATAGATGCTTACCTGATTGAGAATGGGTTTGATAAGTGTGATGGAGAATCCACACTCTACATAAAGGAGAATGACAGTAAGATTCTTATTGTTGTTTTATATGTAGATGATTTTAAAGAAGTCATGAAAAATAAGTTTGAAATGACGGAATTGGGCTTCTTAAGATATTTTTTGGAATTGAAGTAGACCAAAGTGAAAATGGTGTTTTCATTTCCCAAGTTAAATATGTAGAAGCGGTGTTGAAGAGATTTAACATGCAGAACAACAAGGCAGTTGTGACTTCAACTGTCATGGGGTTGAAATTGAGTAAAGAAGACAGTAGCAAGGATTTTGATCCAAAGTTGTATAAGAGCATAGTTGGCAGCCTCATGTACTTGACTGCAACTAGGCCGTATATTATGCATGCTGTGAGTTTAATCTCCAGATTTATGGAAAGACCCAAAGAAATTCATTGGTAGACAGCCAAGAGGATTCTAAGGTATGTGAATGGAACGAAGGGGTTTGGTATACTTTACTCATCTTTTGAAAGTTTCATGTTGACAAGTTATAGTGACAGTGATTGGGCTGAAAGTGTTGATGATCGGAAGAGCACATCAAGATATGTGTTTCATTTGGGATCGGCAGCAATTTCATGGGCTTCCAAGAAGCAACCAATGGTGGCTTTGTCAACAGCAGAAGTAGAATATGTAGCAGCAACAGCAGCAACATGCCAGGCAGTATGGCTGAGAAGAGTTCTTAGAGATTTGTGTCATGAGCAAGAATAGGGTACAACCATTTACTGGGATAATAGCTCAGCGATAGCTTTATCAAAAAAAATTGTTTTTCATAAAAGGACAAAGCACATTGACACCAAATTTCACTTCATATGTGAATTGGTTAACAATGGTGAGATTTTTTTGCAACATTGCAGAACAGAGGATTAGTTTGCTAACATCTTGACAAAACCATTGGGAAAGAAAAGTTTTGATTTCCTGAGAGAATGTCTGGGTATGCAAGATAGCAGCAGTTGAAATTAAGAGGGAGTGTTGGAAATTAATTCCAACTGCAATCTAAAACAGGTAGACAGAAATCTGATTTCTATTGATATTTTAGAAGGATGGATGCCACAAAGTTATGTTTCATTTTTGCACTCCACTGTGAATTAAATTTTCTGGGTTGAAATCCCTTCTACAGCCGACTTTTTTTTTCCAAAGAGCACCACATTACCCGAACCGTCTTACTGCATTTAAAGGCTGATAAGAACAAAAGATATTTTATTATTTTAATGTTTTAAGTCATATGTGTTTTTCAACATATATATGTAATAGAGAGCGGTAGTTTTAAGGTTAGACAGATAGAGAATCAGAGATAGAGGCAGAGAAGAAGACAGAGAGCGGAAAATAGAGGAAGTTTGGAACGCTATGTTTTGAAGCAGTAGAGCAACTTTGTGTGTTGTCGCAATTGACTGGGTGTTACCACAACTGGATCTGTGTGTTGCTGCAACTGACTGACTGTATGTTGCCGGAACTGACTGTGTGTCTGAAACAGCAGAGGAACACTCTGTGTGTTGCCGCAACTGGAACAGGGTGTTGCCGCAAAGGACACTATGTGTTTCTGCAACAAAAGACTGTGTGTTTCCGCAACTGAAATCTGTGCAAAAACATAATTGTAAAACACAATAAGGAGTATTTTGTTTATTCTAGAACTGTAGTTCTGATGAAATTTTGTATTTTGTAGTAGTCATTTTTATGGTTAATGAAATAGACCTTTACTCCATATCTCTGTCCACATCTCTATCATTAAATCTCTGTGTTTAGTTGAGGAACTTTGTTTTCTCTATTTTGTTCGAAATATTCAAAAATTTCCAACAAAAAAGTTGCAGGATAAGAAAGCATAACATAATCAAGGACAAAGGGAGTTGTTCATGAGGTCGTGAAATACATACCTTCATCTAATAAATAGATACCAACCATTCTTGGTGCTCTCTATGAAAAATCTACCTCTATTTCTCATGTCGTTTATGCATGAAAATTATAGGAAACTTGGCATAGTATTTCTGACTTGTTCTTCACATTCTTTTTGGAAATTGACATGCTTCGATTCTAGAACCTTACGAAATTTTATTTTAATTTTTTATTTCCTAAGTTAAAATCTAATTAAATAAATAAAATAATTTAAATTTTTAGCTCAAGCCTCGACTCCTTCATTTAACTTTAATTAAGTAGAACGAAATATTATACACCTTCTTCATTTAGCTTTGATTAAGTAGAACAAAATATTATACCCCTTCCTCATTTACCTTTTGATTAAATAGAACAAAATATTATATTGGAAAGATGGAAATAATGTGAGAACGATGGTTTCTCTATTTTGTTCGAAATATTCAGAAATTTCCAACAAAAAAGTTGCAGGATAGGAAAGCATAAGATAATCAATGACAAAGGGAGTTGTTCATGAGGTCGTGAAATACATACCTTCATCTAATAAATAGATACCAACCATTCTTGGTGCTCTCTATGAAAAATCTGCCTCTATTTCTCATGTCGTTTATGCATGAAAATTATAGGAAACTTGGCATAGTCTTTCTGACGTGTTCTTCACGTTCTTTTTGGAAATTGACATGCTTCGATTCTAGAACGTTCCGAAATTTTAACTTAATTTTTTATTTCCTAAGTTAAAATCTAATTAAATAAATCAAATAATTTAAATTTTTAGCTCAAGCCTCGACTCCCTCATTTAACTTTAAATAAGTAGAACGAAATATTATACACCTTCTTCATTTAGCTTTGATTAAGTAGAACAAAATATTATACCCCTTCCTCATTTACCTTTTGATTAAATAGAACAAAATATTATATTGGAAAGATGGAAATAATGTGAGAACGATGGTTTCTCTATTTTGTTTGAAATATTCAGAAATTTCCAACAAAAAAGTTGCAGGATAGGAAAGCATAAGATAATCAAGGACAAAGGGAGTTGTTCATGAGGTCGTGAAATACATACCTTCATCTAATAAATAGATACCAACCATTGTTGGTGATCTCTATGAAAAATCTGCCTCTATTTCTCATGTCGTTTATGCATGAAAATTATAGGAAACTTGGCATAGTCTTTGTGACGTGTTCTTCACATTCTTTTTGGAAATTGACATGCTTCGATTCTAGAACCTTCCGAAATTTTAACTTAATTTTTTATTTCCTAAGTTAAAATCTAATTAAATAAATCAAATAATTTAAATTTTCAACTCAAGCCTCGACTCATTCATTTAACTTTAATTAAGTAGAACGAAATATTATACACATTCTTCATTTAGCTTTGATTAAGTAGAACAAAATATTATACCCCTTCCTCATTTACCTTTTGATTAAATAGAACAAAATATTATATTGGAAAGATGGAAATAATGTGAGAACGATGGTTTTGATTAAATAGAACAAAATATTATATTGGAAAGATGGAAATAATGTGAGAACGATGGTTTAAAGTATGTAATGTAATTCAAAGACTTCGTAATGAGTTGTCGAAATGGTGTGATTAATGGGTTAGGTGTTTTAGTTGGCCGCACATTCTTCAACGATCTCTTCTTCTTTTTTACAAACATTTTTTTTCTTTTGTGCGATGTCGAGAGCCTTCATTACACTAACTTTCATATACACTGTAAGTTTGCCATGCCTCGTATTGGACTTCGACGTAGGGCAATCAAAAGTGATGATCGTAGTGAAAAATGAGACTCCAAGGAGTCTGCTCTAGTAATCTTGGGATTGGAAAAGTGTCTTGTTTTATTTTATTTGGTCTTTTTAGTGAACTGAAAACTGAAAGAAAAAAAATGGAGCATATTGTTTTTCTAAATATTACAAATGAGTTAAATAAGATTATATTACCTATATTAATATTAAATGATTGTAGTTATACACAATTAAAATTAGATTAAATAAAATTAAACTGAGCGATTTAAATAAAAACGCTTAACAGATAATTGGTATTAGATTCTCCAATATAAATGCCATTATGATATCTATGAAGCAGAAGCTTCACTTATGACGTATGATTCTGAAAACGGCTAAGGTAAGAAATACAAAACTCGTTTCAGGACATAGAGGTCTCTTATTCCCACTTCTAAGTATTGTTATCATTAAACACATAACCCTGAACCTTTACTTATATCATAAGCTTTCAATGGGAACAACGGACTAAGGGGTTTATCCTCACAGAGCCCATATAAATTGAGCATTCTGGACTCAATTAGAATTCATGTTGATACAATTTCAAATTTTGGTTTTATTCATTACAAGTGTAGTATAGTTTACAAAATTCATTGCTCCGGCACTTAGACCTTTCATTGGTATTACCTTTTAAAACCTACCTACCTACAATCTGCGCTTTCAACCACTTTAGTAGTAATCAAGAGATTCTACGGCTGGACGAATGATACTGTTGTTGTGTCACGGCTGCTATAGGGGTGATAACAAATATTATACGACTGCTATGGAGCCTGTCATTTAGCAATATATCAACATATAGTTATCAATCTCAATCGATCGATCAAATAGGAAACCCATTGTTGAAGGCCCATGCAGGAAAACTATCAGATGAAGCCCCCGCCCGTCAAGGCAGGAACTTGCTTGTTAAATAATTTACTTAAGATAAAGAAAAATTATGAGTGATCTAAAATGGATGGATATATTGTAAGGTTTCTAATTATTACAGAATGTTAATATTAATCCATTAATATATAAAAAAATTAACTAACATATATTTTTTATTATTATACCTTTTACAGTTTATACTTATTAAATAAATCTACTAACATGAAATAATGCTATTTAAAATTATAAATTATAGTAATAATGTATTAAATATAGTGAAATCCTTAAGTGCATTTTTGTTGGTGATTACCCTCCTATGAAGTATTGTGTAAATTAAAATATACAAGATTCAAATTTTCTGAAAGTAATCAGGTCTACAGAATGGAGGAGTGGTATAGTGATACGAAGTATCTTGTAAATTAAAATATACAACATCCGTCACTTGAATATTAAACCTTTCGAAATTCCTTTAGTTGCATTAAAAAAAGTATTAAAGATATTTTCTGTATTTTTTTAATTTTATATATATGTAAATAATTTTTAAATTTTATATATAATTAATAAGCACATAAAATTTAATATTTAAGATATAAGGAGATGTTTAATTATGAATATTCACTCTTATTTATTAGTTTTTAAATAAAATTTAGTACAATATGATTGGCTAATAAGATGATCTATCAATACCACATAGTGGAAACCATAACTCATTTCAAAATCAAAATATTATATACATATGTTTTTTTAAATTTTATTTTATAACATTTTTTAAATTAAAACTTTATATGTAAAAAAGAAGAAGAAGAAGAAGAAGCTACATTATAACAAAATTCTTAACCATGGATATTCATCTCCATTTTACATTGGTATTATTAATTTGTAAATAGACTTTGTTACAATATCATGATCCAATATCAAGACTTATCAATACCACTTTCCCAAGAGCCATATCTCATTTGAAAATCAAGAAATTTTATAAGTATTTAATTTTAATTTGATTTTATAACAATTTTTAAATGAATTCTAAAAGAGAAAAGGTGCATGGAAATGTTGTAGTAACGTGTAAATGTTCGTAAACATTTACATGTGGGCTAAATAAAAAAATAATAAAAGTTTAAAAGTAATTGCTTAGAAAGACACTCTCCAAGTTAGTATGTAAACATGTTATAATGTCCTATAAACCTTTTGACTTGGTTAAAATCAAATAAAAAATAAAATAAAATTAAGAAAATAATAATGATAATTATCAATAAAACATTTTGACTAGGTTAAACTACATAAAACTAAAAATAAAATATAAAATAATATTTATATTTTTAATTATAGTTAATAATGAAACTAGCCTACATCCATCTTTGGATCTACCAAGCCCCTAAAGTATTAAATGTGTTGAAATTCAAACATCTTTTAAAGTGAAAATATATTTGATCTCTCTCATTATTTAGTAGATTTGTAGTTAAAATGGATGTAAGCTAGTTATATAATTAAATGAGTTACTACAAACTGAAAATATATTGTAATATGAATATAAAAAAAAATTATTAATGGAAAAAAAATGACAAATAAACTTATTATCTATTAGCTATATTTAAAAAGAGTAAACTAACTTATAGACTAAATAACTTCTTTTTGCATACTCTCACTATACAATTTAAGGCAAAATTGTGAATTTTTGTTATTTAAAATACATTTTTGAGTGCCTAAATGTGTTGGGCACATTGAAAAAATGGTATTGTGAAAAAAAACATTTTCTCCAAGTTAAACTAGATGTATTTTAAATTATTTATGACATTAAATATATTAAAAATGTTTACCCAATTTTTTAGTGTACTTTTTAGAAAGTTTACTGATTCACTTTCAAATTTGATTTGTCTAAAATCAAATAAAATTTCATTAAAATCACAAGTTTAACAAATGAAATCTTCACATATAAAATATAGATTTTCAAATTTCAACTATTTCATCTTGTAATATACAAGACAAGCAAACATCAACCCATAAACAAAATCACAAGTTTCACTTTCTTAAATTTGAAACCATTATATACTTGCTCCAAGAACCATAGGAAGCCATCATTGCCACAAATTTAATGTACTCAAAAATACCATCTGTTTCCAAACGCGTCACTTAATGTTTGCAACAACAATGATGTGATGTGATAAATTTTCACTCTATGTCAAGAAGTCATGCATGGTTGGCAGAGCCTTATCAGATATGGGAGATATTTCAGGAAGATGCAAATACATTGTCTCAATTTTTGGAAACCAATTTAATGCCCAAAGAAGAAAAAAAGCCTTTGCATAAAGCAGGAGATTAAATGCATTGAGCTAGGTGTTGGTTGCTTATTCCTTCAACACACGGTGGAAGATTAGTCATCCAAAAAAAAATTAATAATTGTTTTCTATGAAACAGAAACCCAGAAGGTTTTAAACAAATCCTTATCTCGATCTCCGTGTGCACAGACTTTAGTGTGTACCGTTTTGTAGACTCCCATGTATTCAATTGAGACGGGTGGTTCTACCACACCTCAGTACCAGCTTCGATCACAATATTTACCCTTCCTTAGTTATCATGCCCCACAGTTCTCTTTGTCTGTGGTGACATATTCTCAATACAGACATATATATCATTATATAGGCTTTTAGGGCACTGCACAGTGATATCTATGACCTTGCAGGTCACTGTTCTTCATGAGATGATGACGCAGGAGACAATTTGTAAGGCTTCACATTCATAATTTTTCCATCTTTTAATCGTTGTTTTCTTTAACATAAGGCTCTTAAATTTGTTTGCTTCTTGTTCTCAAGTATGGTTACATTGATTAATTCAAGATATATAATGATTAGGGTATCTTCTTTTGGCTACTCATCATCACCATCGTATTGCAGATGTTGATGGGTTCACTTAAAAATGCTTGGGGAGGAGGTTGGTGATAAAGACAACACTTTGGGGCTTATCCATTTGACGAATACCACTTATTTCGCTGGAGGAGTCAAGTGAAATTAAAAGGCATTATACCTACCATGAATAATGTTGTTGCATAGATGTTCGGTGGGCGCTATCCTACCTAAGCTTATTTGTAATCGTGCATTCATCATTTATTCTCTTTACTGCATGTTGAACTTGTATTATGTTGCTTTTCACAATATTCTGTTGCGTTCTTATGTCGATCTGGATTGCAGATTCCAGAAATATATTTACTAGTCTGAGCCAAGATATGATTTCTTGTTCTTGTAGAGCAGTTTCTTGATCTTGCAAGGCTTTCTCACTTCTTCCTTGGGTTCATTGGCATCTTCCACAAGTCGTTCTTCCATGGTTAGGGAAAGGAGAGCCGTTTGTACTTCCACATTTCCTATTGTTGTCTATCCCTCTTTGTTGCATATCCCTCTTAAGCTTAAAATGTTATGACATTGTTTCAAAAATGTTGGAAATTAATTCCAATTGTTGTAGAGCGGAAGAAGGACGAAATTTAATTTTGGTGGAAATTTGAAGGACGACCGCAGCAAAAAATCTCTAGCTATGATTTGCACTCCATGCAACTCAGATCTCAACCCCATGCTCTAATCCTCAACACCTACTGCATTAAAGATTGTACCAACCACACATTACCCATCGCTTCATTCAATTTGAATTAGACATTTTGATGGCATCAAATATGAGCTGCGAAGGTCGAAGACAATCCATCGGAGAAGGTGACATCACCTTCCTCCGGACTAATGACACCAATTCCGTGGGGCAAAGAAATTGGCGAGAAGACTCCTACACACTCCGTCGGAATCAAATGTTTTGAATTTTTTTTTTTTAAATATGCGCAAGGTGTTGAAGATTGCAACAAGAAACGGTGAAGAAGGCATCTTGAAACATCATTCCTGATCCTAGTCGGAAAGTGATCACCTAGACTAGGTGGGGCCCACATAGGTGATTTTTGTCGCAAAGTCTATTTTTAGACATGTCAATCATATTCTATGAGTTGCGGGATGCTATTTGTGGATGGTTGGTCAAGTTGGAAAAACAAGATGGACTTCTATTTTTATACATATTGAGCGGAATCTATTTTTAGATTGCTAGTCTAAAATTAGATATGTCGAATATTATTAGCTCTTAATAATATTTGGACTCTAAACATTATCTTATTCTCTTGGAGCACTTCAATTAAATGCACAGATGTGGCACAATAGTTGACAGAAGGAATTACGCTATTCCTGAGGGTTTAGTGGAGCTATTGATTGGAGGACTTCAGTTAGAACTCATGTGATAGAGTTTGGTGGAGTTGTAGAAGTAGTTGGTGGAGTTGTGTTCAGTTTAACTCAATTAGACACAGTTGAGCTAGTTGTATCTAGTCTAACTGATTGATACACTAGTGAGTGGTGTGAATTAATTATTAATTAATTCACTAATTATTAACTCATTAATCAACTAAAGAATACACGCGTTAACTACAGTGCATGGACAGTTTCAGTGGAGACCAGTGGAGAGGTAGGTGAAAGAGCAAGTGTGACTATCAGTTGTGACTATAGTGTTGCATGAGTTTGCACCACACATTTATGGAGATGCCAATGAGGATTGCGTGGTCAATATAAGATGGATTCGAGTTCATTCAGAGCCATTCTTCAGTAGGGATTGCACAGTAGAGGCAGGCTAAAGGCTGGCAAAGATAGGTGCATGAATTTGCAAGATCAGGGGCTGATTAGTGTGTAGCGATTGGATTGTATTGAGAGCTTGTGAGAAGCTTTGTATGAGGATTTTTACATCATCTCTATGAAATATATTATATACAGATAGTTGGGTTTTTTAGCTTTAGGCTTTCTCGTGAAAAAAACTGTGTTAATGTGTGTGAATTTTTATGGTTTCATGTGTGCATTGTAATCTTGTTTATTTCCGCATGTGATGATCAATGGTGGAATAGATTCTGTATTGTGCATGAAGTTAAAATAGTGTGTGATCAAGAGAATCTTGGACATATGCATGTTTATTGCATATAATTTCTACACAAGGAAGTTTTATATGACTTATAATATATATTGTAAATATATATATATATATATATATATATATATATATATATATATATATATAAGCATTGTAGTAGTGTGTGCATTAACTTTGTATGCAATATATGCCTGAAGGCGAAAAATACGAAGAGCAAAAAGACAGAGAGAGCAGTAAGTTGTGTTTTGGAGCAACGTATGCGAAGGAGAAAAGAGTTGTGTCCTGTAGTAGCAGTGAAGTTTTTTTTTTTTAATGCAATCCAGAACTGTAGTTCTGAAGAAGAATTTTATTTTGTAACAGCTTATAGTTTAGTTAATGAAATAGATTTTTATTCCATCTCTGTCAAGATTTTTTATTTTTAAATGTCTGTGTTATGAGAGGAATTTTATTTCCTCTCTGTTGTTCCGGAATAACCAGAAATTCCAACATGGTATCAGAGTTAGTTTAGGCCCTTTGCATTTTCCAAAGAAGATGAAGGAAAAAGGAGTTGTTGAAGCTTTTGACCAGCAGTGTAAAATATTAGCAAAGTCGGGTATTTATCAAAACATAGTTTTGTGTTTGTTTTTAAATAATATAGTCCAAAGAACTGCAGAAGGAAGTCTCTTGAAGACAAATTTTATTTCTTAGCAGTGGGAAGGTTTATTTAAAAAACAAACACAATCAAGCTTTTAGCATAGTTGAAAAATCTAGCTATGGCAGGACCCAGCACAAGCACAAGTATGAGAAATAATCAACTCCCACAGTTCAATGGGAAGAACTATGACTATTGGGCAATCACAATGAGAGCCTTGTTTTCCTCTCAGGATTTATAGAAGCTAGTTGAAGATGGTTTAGAAGAACCAGCAGATGAACAAGCATATACTGCCTTAACACAAGCAGAGAAGGATTTGTTGAAGAGTAATAGGAAGAAGGACTCAAAATCCCTCTTTTATCTCTATGAGGCAGTGCATGAAAGCATATTTCCAAGAATTGTAGTAGCAAAGAGGTCAAAGGATTCATGGGATACCCTCCAGATAGCCTACCAAGGTATGGAGAAGGTAAATACAACAAAGCTTTAATTAATGAGAAGATATTTTGAATTTATTTGCATGAAAAAGTCTAATACAATACACTCATTATTCACATTGTTGATTGGGTTGGTCACCCAAATGAGATCTCATGGAGAGACCATAGAAGATAGTAGAATAGTGGAGAAAGTATTGAGGAGCTTACCCTCAAGGTTTGATGTGATAGTAACAATCATTTAAGAGACAAAGGATCTCTCTTTGTTTAGTGTTGATGAGGTTCATGCATCATTGATGACACGTGAACAAAGATTAGGCATAATAGAAAACTCATCTTTGGAACATGCCTTCAAGACCCAAATGTCATTTGGAAGAGGAAGAGGTCAGGGCAGAGGAAACTACAGACGAAAAGGTAGAGGTAGAAGCCAGAACTGAGGAGGAAGAAATAGCCTTGCAAATACAAGTGAAAGGGGCAGCAATCAAAGTTAAAATCAAAGCCAAGGAAACATCCAACAAGGTGGACAAAATCAAGTAAATGGACAAAGGTATGATAAATCCCAAGTCCAATGTCATTACTGTAAGAAGTATCGTCATTATGCCAATGAATGTAGGAAGAAACAGATTACAATGGGTAATAGATCCAGTGTTAATTTTACTAAGGAAAATATCAGTCAAGAAAATTTGTTTTCAGCATGTAATATGGGTGAAAAGAAAAATGAAGATATATGGTTTCTAGATTCAAGATGTAGCAACCATATGACTAGAAACATTTCTATGTTTTCCATGACTGATGAAAATTTGAAGTCTCAAGTAACATTAGGAACATATAGTAAGGTCTTTTTCATGGGAAAAGTTAGAGTAAATGTTTTAACAACAAAGGAGAAAGAAAAACCACACCAGATATATACTATGTGCCTGGTATGAAGTGTAACCTTTTGAGCATTGGATAGCTCATTCAAAAAGGCTACAATTTTTTCTTTGAGGATGATGTATGTACCATCATGGACATACCACCACAATTGCACAAGTGAATATGACAAGAAATAGAATGTTTCCTCTCAAGATGAGAGCAGATTTGAAGAAAGGAGTTGCAATGGCAACAGTGACACAAGAGGCATTCCAAAGAGAAGAAAAAGATGAAAAATGGTTATAGCACTTGAGATTTAAACATCTCAACTTTGGAGGTCTGAATTTGTTTCATAGGAAAGGAACGGTAAAGCGATTACCATTGATTGAAAAGCCAGACAGCGTATGTGAAGGCTGCATCTTGGGAAAACAACACAAAGAAATCTTTCCATTAGGAGAGAGCATAAGGGCAAAGGTACCCTTAGAAATAGTTCATTCTGATTTGTGTGGACCAATGCAAACACCATCATTAGCAGGCAACCATTATATGCTGACCTTTATTGATGATTACACAAGAAAAACATTGGTTTATTTCTTGAAGTTGAAGATTGAAGTGTTTGAGAAATTCTGCCACTTTAAAGATCTAGTTGAGAACCAAAGTGGGTAGAATATTAAGGTCTGAAGAACAGACAGAGGAGGAGAATACATCTCCAAATAATTTCTACGTTTTTGCAGAGAAAATGAGATACGAAAGTAATTTACAGCAACATATACACCACAACAAAATGGAGTTGCTAAAAGGAAAAATAGAACCATCATGGATATGGTAAGAAGCATGCCGAAGGAAAAAGATTTCCCAAATGAATATTGGGCTGAAGTTGTACATTGTGTAGCATATATTCTTAATAGATTCCCAAAAAAGAGTGTTATGAATAGAGCTCCAGAAGACGCATGGAGTGGCATAAAATAGTTTTTCACCCACATGAGAGTTTTTGGTTGTGTGGCTTATGCACACATTCCAGATCAGCTAAGGAAGAAGTTGGACAGTAAGGGGAAGAAATGCATATTTGTTGGATACAGTGAAGAATACAAGGCACACAGATTGTATAACACATCCACCAAGAATTTTATGATAAGCAGAAATGTACAATTCATTGAGGAAGAAGCTTGGGATGGAAGCATTGAGAAAAGAGTGAATGTCAAAAGATGTTTGTCTCGTGATGAAGATGAGGAAGAAATGGTTGAAATATATCCCTCATTAGCAGCACCACCTCCACCAACACAAGGACAGCAAGGGACACCACAAGTAGGTATGAGAACACCCTTGAGAAGTGATGACAGTGCTTCTCCAAGCACATCACAAGGAGAAAATTTGAGTGCTTCTACAAACACAAGTTTAGCAAGTGAAAAAGGAACCAGATTCAAAATTTTGAATGAAATCTATGAGAAAGAGGAAAATAATGAAGGTATGAACTCTTTATTTGCATTTTATTGTCATGTAGAAGATCCTATTCATTTTGAAGAAGCTGTAAAAGATAAGCAATGGATAGATGCTATGGATAAAGAAATAAATTCCATAGAGAAAAATAAAACATGGGAATTGGTTGATCTCTCAAAAGGTAAAGGAGTAATTGGAATGAAATGGGTTTATAAAACCAAAAGTAATGTTGAAGGTAATATTGAAAGGCATAAGGCCAGACCATTTGTCAAAGTCTACAAGAAGTAACAAGGAAGAGATTATGCGGAAACTTTTGCACCAGTTGCAAGGATGGAAACAGTAAGAGCAGTGTTGTCCATAGCAGCACAACACAAGTGGAAATTTTACCAAATGGATGTCAAAACAAAACTCCTAAATGGAGTATTAATGGAAGACGTATATGTTGAACAACCTCTGGGCTATGAGAAGGAAGGCCAAGAGCACAAGGTATGGAAATTTAAGAAATATATGTATGGGATGAAACAAGCATGAAGAGCATGGTACAATAGGATAGATGCCTATCTATTGGAAAATGGGTTTGAGAAATGTGAAGGAGAACCCACGTTATACATCAAAGAAAAAGATGGTAAGATGCTCATTGTGGTCTTATATGTTGATGATGTCATATTCACAGGTAATGATGCTTACCTCATTGAGAATTTTAACGCTGTCATGAAGGATGAATTTGAAATGACTGATATGGGATTGCTGAGATACTTCTTAGGAATAGAAGTAGAGAAAAACAAAAATAAATTTTTTATTTTTCAAGCTAAGTATGTTAAAGAAGTTTTGGAAATATTTAACATGCAGGATTGCAAGGCGGAAATTACTCCTACAGTGATGGGATTGAAGTTAAGAAAAGAAGACAACAACAAGGCTTTTGATCCAAGTTTGTATAAAAGCATAGTTGGTAGCCTTATGTATTTGATTGCAACTAGGCCGGATATTATGCATGATGTAAGTTTAAATTCGATATTCATGGAAAGGCCAAAGAAGGCACATTGGTAAGCAAAAAAAGAATTATGAGGTATGTGAAGGGAACAAAGAGGTAAGGAATTTTGTACACCACTTCAGAAAAATTTGAATTAATTGGATATACTGACAATGATTGGGCTGGAAGTATAGATGACAAGAAAATCACCTCTGGATATGGTTTTCATATGGGATCAGGAGCCATCTCATGGGTTTCTAAGAAACAGCCAATTGTGTCTTTATCAACAGTAGAGGTAGAGTATGTGGCAGCTACAGTAGCAACATGTCAAGCAGTATGGATGAGGAGAATGTTGAGAACTTTGTGTCATGAATAGGTAAAAGGAACAACAATTTATTGTGATAATAGCTCAACAATATCATTATCAAAGAATTCAGTGTTTCATAAGAGAACAAAGCACATTGATGAAAAATACCACTACATTAGGGAGTTAGTGAGTAATGGAGAAATTATTTTGCAACATTGCAGACCAGAAGAGAAATTTGCTGATATTTTGACAAAACCATTGGAGCAAAAGAGTTTTAATTATTTAAGAAAATGTCTGGGTATGAAAGAAATAAGCAGTTGTAATTAAGGGGGAGTGTTCGAAATTAATTCCAACTACCGTAGAGCAGAAGGACGAAATTTAATTTTGATGAAAATCTAAAAGACGACCACAACAGCAAATCTCCAGCTGTGATTTTCACTCCACGCAACCCAGCTCTCAACCCCATGCTCTTATCTGCAACACCTACCACATTAAACACTGCACCAACCCTACATTACCTATCACTTCATTCAATTTGAATTAAATATTCTGACGAAATCAAATATGAGCTGCGAAGGTCGAAGAAAATCCACTGGAGAAGGTGACGTCACCTTCCTCTGGACGAATGGCAACAATTCTGTGGGGAAAATAAATTGGCGAGAAGGCTCCTATGCACTCCACCAGAACCAAACGTATTGAATGCTTTTTTTTTTAAATCTGTGCATTGAAGTTTTATATGACTTATAATATATATTGTAAATATATATACTTACAATATATATAAGCATTGTAGTAGTCTGTGCATTAACTGTGTATGTGGTATATGCCCGAAGGCGAAAAAGACAGAGAGAGTAGTAAGCTATGTTTTGTAGCAATGTATGCAAAGGAGAAAAGAGTTGTGTCCTGTAGCAGCAATGAAGGTTTTTTTTAATGCAATCCAGAACTATAGTTTTGAAGAAGAATTTTATTTTGTAACAGCTTATAGTTTACTTAATGAAATAGAGTTTTATTCCACCTCTGTCCATATTTTTTATTTTTAAATCTCTGTGTTATCAGATGAATTTTATTTCCTCTCTGTTTTTCCAGAATAACCAAAAATTCCAACAAAAAAAATGTTGAGCTATGACATTTTTTCAAAAAAATGTTTAGCATGTTATATATATAGATGATTTCAAGAGCTGATCTTTATTTTTCTTACTTTTATGATCGTTATCTGAATATTCAATAATCGTTACATTATTTTTTAGACATGGATATTATATAGAGCATTTCACAACTGCTGTAAAAATCTCAGAGTTGTTAATTGATAATTTCCATGCTACATTATAAACCTAATAAAGATAAAACCTAAACCATAAACCTAATAAAGATAAAACCTAAACCATGGGTCTAGATCCAGCCCCAGGACAACAATTGTGTGGTTTGAAGTTCAAATTCTCTCTATAAATATTGTGAACGGTGACCTGATTCACATGGAGATTTAGTGATAGATATCTAAAATCTAGTAGAAACCCTACAGACCCACTTAGGGATTCCTCTAAAACACAAGGAAAAATAGAAAGAATAGGAAAAAAAAACAATGGATCCCTTTGGTGTCATGAAGTTATGATGAATTCATCGTAGTGTAATATACAACATTGAAGCTTACTGTATGGATATTTTCACTTTTCTTCTACTGGATTTACCCAACAGAGAGTGGAACAGTTATCTGCACAGGTGACATGACTACTCGAAATTTACTACCAATCATAAACAGGTCACTTCATATTAAAGCACCATTAGTACGTAGATCCACGAGAGGGTTTGGTCCATTTCAATCTATGTGCTACTTCAAAAAAATCAGCTTAAGATAACAAATGCCATAAAAATATCAGAGTTGTTAATTCGTAATTTTGAATTCCTAAACCTAAGGACACACCTAAAAAATGGAAATGTCACGAATTATGAAGACACCGTGAATATATGGTAATAAAAATACAATACCGATGTTTACTGTATCGATATTTTTATTTGGGGTTGTTTACTAAGGTTACAAAATCATCTCGATTGTAGTTTTTTTTTTTTGCAGAAATTTGATAAAATAAAAAATAAAAACGTCAAAATGCTAAAGTGTTTGAATAGTTTTTTTGGATGTTGGAAATATTCAGCACCATCAATAACCCTTCATCACCAAAAATTCTAAATTTTGAAAACTATAACCATATTTTAAAAAACAATTTCTCAATTGTAAACACTAATTTGTGGATTTTTTTTAAGACTAAGCTTTTTTATTTATCTCGTCCACCTTATAGAAGACATAGTTTAGCATACATAGATAGGGAAATAGTTATTTTCACAGGTGATACGTGACACGATTGTATGTGACATGAAAATCTATTTTCATTCACTTCTATATTGATATTCCAAGTACTCTCAAACACCCACCAATCATAAACATGACATTTCATATTACATCATTAGTACGTAGATCCACCATAACCTTAAGATCTATTGGGATCTATGTGCTCATTTATTAGTTAACCAATATTTACTTTGTAAATTTTGAAAGATCCTTTGCTTCTAACATTCCATAACATTCCATCATTGCATGGTGTTGCTTCTAACGAACCACTTTTAGAAAACATAAATAGAGACAGACATGCTCCAAAACTCAGCTACAGTTGCATGATTACATCAACAAATGAGAAAGCCAAGTGGAATGTTCTACCTCCACCTAATCCTTTATATTTATACAAAATATTCGTGTAGGTTACAATTAAAATAATATTTCGAGATACGATGTTTCCCCTTTTGAAACTTTTCTCGACATGGCAGTGGCCTCAGTCATGGTGGTCAGATAGTCCAGTGTAAGTGAAATAATTATTCTTACATTTTCTCACTTAATTATTTCACAAAAAATCAAAATAACAATTTTTTTCTATTACATCAAAATGTATTTACATCACTTTTATGTTTTCAGTCTCAATTTTTTTCCCAAAGGTTTTGTAAAAATGTCTCCAAAGTAGTATTTTGATCTACATAACTCCATACATATTACAGTATTGCTTACTAATTCTAGAATGAAATGATACCTTGTATCAATATGTTTACTCTTCTTATGGAAAACATGATTTCTTAATAATGTGATATCATATTTTTCATCATAGAAAATATGAGTTGATTATTTTTTTTCATGCAACAACTAAGTCAAAATTATTCTCATCCACACACTTTGACATGTTTCTGTGGTCGCTGCAGCATACTTTGCTTCTTCTCATGATAGAGTCACAATGGATTTCTTCAGTGATGCCCATGAAACTACACCTAAACAAAAACTGAACACACATGGTGTATATGCAACCTCACTATGTGTATATCGAGTTAGTTTAAAATTTGAATCACATGTATACATGATACCATAATTTATTGTTTGAGAAACATATCTTAAAATCCTTTTTCCAAATAGCCAAACTGTAATGGGTACTCTTCGGAGACTCCATGAATCTGGAAATTAAACTTACAACAAAAATGATATCAAACCTTGTTGCAGTGAAGTACATAAGACTTCCAACCAATTACTTATACAAGGTTGGATCAACATCTGAAAGTTAAGAACTCTTATTGAGTTTTGTACCAATTGTAATTGGGGTTACAATTGGCTTATAGTTTTCCATTGTGATACTTTTCAATATATCCTTTGCATACTTAGATTGACAAATGAAAGTGTCATCTTTGGATTGAGCTACTTCAATACCAAGAAAATATTTCATTAGGCCTAAATGATTCGAATCAAATTATGTGTTCATGCTTTTCTTAAAATCATCTATTGAGAAATCTCGAGTGAAAATAAAATCATCAACATACACACACACAATCAAAATTGTACCTTCCTTGTTTACTTTTGTATACAAAGTTGTCTCACTTGGACTCCTCATGAATCCATTTTTATTCATATATTAATCAATTCTACTATACTATATTTGGGGTGGTTGTTTCAATCCATATTATGATTTCTTTAATTTGTAAACTTTATCTTCTTGACCATCAATTTCATATCCACAAGGTTGTTTTACATAAAATTCTTCTTCCAAAAAACCATTTAAAAATGTAGACTTAACATCCATATGATATATTTTCCATTTATTTTGTGCAATAATAGCTAATACCATTCTTACTATGTCACATCTAGCTACAAGTGAAAAAGTTTCATTATAATCAATCCAAAGTTGTTGACTAGACCCATGAGCTACAAGTCTTGCTTTATGCTTTTCAATTTCACCTTTAATTATATTATTTAATGTAGCTATTGTAGTATTAGATTCATTATTCACCTTTGATCCTATTATTTGTTGTCCACCATAACCTCATGGTTCACCATGTTCTTGATTTCTCGGTGTTCTGAATTGTAATGGAATGACTCTTGGTGATTGGATTTCAAAGTGCTTGCAAGAGGTGTATATGGAATATATTTTCCACCATGTACTTATTGCTTATATTCATTATCATCTACATGAGATAATAAAACTCCCTCTGCAACATATTTATCTATGCTTCCATCCCAACCATCCTCTTCCTTGAATTCAAAATCTCTATTGATAATATATTTCTTGGTGATGGGATTATAGAGTCTATATGATTTAGATTCTTCACTATATCTAATAATTATACATATCTCACCTCTATCATCTAACTTCTTTCTCAATTTTTTAGGAACATGTGTATAAGCAATGCAACCAAGAATTCTTAAATGAGATATATGACAAATCTTACCATTCCAGGCTTCTTCAGGAACTCGATATTTCACACTCTCAATCAAAATTCTGTTAGGGATATAAACAACACAAGCTACTGCTTCTCTGCAGTATTCATTTGGTAGATTCTTTTCCTTTAACAAACTTCGAGCCATATTGATAGTAGTTCGATTTTTCCTTTCAACTATTCCATTTTGCTGTGAAGTATAACATGTAGTAAACTGCCTCTTCATTCCATGCAATTGACAAAACTCAATGAAGTTTGTTAGCATATATTCACCAACTCTATATGATTTGAAAATTTTAATTTTCTTTCCACTTTCCCTTTCAATCATAGTTTTAAATATTTTAAATACATAAAATGCTTTAGGTTTTTGTTTCAGAAGATAAACCCATGTTTTTCGATTGTAGTCAATAACAAAAGATAAAAGTTAAACATTACCATCCAAAGGAGGTGTTTGCATCGGTCCACACAAATCTATGTGAACAATCTCCAATGGATCTTTCACCCTATACGAAACCCCAAATACAAATTTTTGTCTATGATTCATTGCAAGTATACAACTTTCACACGTGCTCCTTGACTGTTGAATATTGGGTAATCCTTTCACCATCTTTCTCTTCTGCAGCAAATCTAGACCACCGAAATATAAATGACCATATCTTAAATTTCATAATCAAAATTCATCGAAATTCTTAGTTTTATAAGCATTCATCAAGGGAGACAATTTGTTTCTAATTATAAGAGGAAACATCATATTCTTTGTCATTTTTTCTCTAGCTATCAGTTTCTTTCTTGGATATTTGTCAATGATAGTACACACATTATTTGTAAAAAACACTCTATACTTTTTCTCTGAGTTTTCCAATGCTCAACAAAATTCATTTTAAGCTAGGTATCAGTTGCTTGCTTGGATATTTGTCAATGATAGTACACACATTATTTGTGAAGAACACTCTATACCTTTTCTGTATGAGTTTTCTAATGCTCAACAAATTTAATTTTAAGCTAGGTACATATTACGCATCATCAATTTTTCTTCTCACCATTTCTAGTATAAACACCAATCACTCCTTTACGTTTAACGTATACCTTATTATCATTACCGAGCTTGACCTCAAACTGAATAGAGGTGTTTAGATTCGAAAATAATTATTTGTTTCTCGTCATGTGATTCCTGCAACCAGTATATAGAAACCAAATATTATTGAACATTTGTGACTTACGTTACAAGTAAAAAACACTAGCTTCTGATTATCTTCAAATTCTTCTGAGATGTGTGTTAATTCCTTACCAACATATGTTTGCCTCTTCAAACACTTAGTAGCAAAATTCCCATATATTTTGCAATAATAATATTCAACTTTAGACATGTCATACCTTTGATTTCCTCGACGCCAAGTTCTATTGTTACTCCCCCTTAAATTAGAAGGATGTTGCTGAGATTTCTCTTCGTGATCAAAATTATCTCGTGGACGTCTTTGATCAGCTACTATGCCACCTCTTCCTCTATTACTTGATGTTCCTGTGCCTCTTCCTCTATTAAATTGTAGCTGAGTTTTGAAGGAATTATCCAATGTGATATCATCATATCTTGACATCCTCGACTCATGTGCAATCAGCAAACTAGTCAACTCTTCAATTTCCATTTGACTTGTGTCTTTGAACTCTTCTATGGATCCAGAAAATTTATTTGGGAAACTTCGATGGACTTTGTCTATCACTCTATTATTTGAGAGGTATTCTCCTTACTGTCTCAATTGATTAACAATACTCATGAATGGAGTCATAAAAGTATTCACAGTTTCACTCTCTTTCATTTTTAGATTCTCGAAATCTCTTCTCAAATACTGCAATTTGACATTATTTACTTTTGCTAGAACCTGATAACAAGATTCAAGAGTGTACCATGCCCTCTTTGAAGATTATAAATTTGATACTTTTGAAAGTATCATATCATCTAAGCATTATTGAATAAGGAAAAGAGTTTTATTGTCCTTCTTTCTCTTCTATCTCACTAACATCCATTCAACATTTGTAAGAGCCATATCTGATGGCTCATCAGCAAGCTCTGGATTCCCATCAGTAATAAATCCCAAAATATCATGAGAATGCAACAATGTTCTCATTTGAATAAACCACGAATCATAATTTTTCTTAGTTAAAATAGGAATTGACTAAGTATTGGTATTTGAAGTCATTTTTCCTTTTAAAAATAATGCACCTTTACCTTTATAAACAACACCATTGAAGCCCTTTAAAGTAACACTTTAACACTTTAATAAATAAAGCACTTGGACTTAATCCACTTTGTTCCTCCAAAAAAAATTAACTCATGCATAAAATAACCCACTTTAATTTTCATAAAAAAAGCCTTTTTCTTTAAATCATAAAAACTCCTTTCTTAAAGCACGTTTCAATTTATGCCTTCATGGATAAACGTATCCCTTTCAAATACTTAAAGCATAATAAAAAAACTTTCTACAACAATAGGCCATACTCAGTCAATTACTCATGAAATGGAGAATATTTTTGCTTTGTCAATATGCCATGAGATGTACAATATTATATCTCCCCTCCACCACTATTGCCTACAAAAAAAAAAATCCATGCAAGGGAAATCATTCACCACGCTGATTTTGATTTCTCCTCAATAGAATATGAAACTTTGATTGTCATTGGCACTCCCCCACGCACAGGTTGCCACTATCCATGCTATGCTCGCTACTCTACTTCACGTTCTCATATGTTCTTAACATGCATCATGACCAATTTTCGGCTTTACATGACAATATTTCACTCTTGATTGGCCATCAACATAGTCTGGGCTGCGACTCACAACAAACCACATACCAACTCCAAGCAATAAACTTTCTTCTATGACCACGGGCTCAGCGAAAACTCCAACAACTGAACAAGCTCACACTCAACCATATGAAAGCATAAAACATAGACAAACACACCCCAAAACGTAGCTACAACTGCATGATTACATCAATAAATGAGAAAGTTGAGTGGGATGATCTGCCTCTGGCTAAGCCCCTGTATTTATAGAAAAAAATTATTTCGGTTACAATTAAAATATTATTTTGTGACGTGATGTTTCCTGCTTCGAAACTTATCTGGACATGCTGGTGGTGCCTCTTGGACGTTGGATAGGTTATGGCGGTGAGGTAGTTTGTTGAAAGTGAAATAATTATTCTTACATTTTTTTATTAAATTTATAGATGATCTTAGTGAGAACAATGCGTAAAACATATAAATTACATATTTAAGTACAAATGGTAAACACCCTTCCTCGGTATATAAGAATCAGTTTGTAAGAAATGAGGAAAACAAATTCTCATTATTGATTGTATTGGAATAGTGAGAAAGCTCATACTCCACTTTCATGATGCATACGGATTTATTTTTGTTTTCCAATTATGTCACTTTGTGCTTCATTTTAATTTCCTAGTCTACTAGTATTTAGTTAGGTTTTATCGGGTAATATTTTATCTTTCACTACAACAACGATCCCATTTATTGGAATTTGTTTAGTTATTAAATTTAAAAATCTTTAGGTTAATTTAACACTCTGTTTAATGTGGGAACTGTGAACTATGTAATTTCGAACGGAGGAACCCAAAGACCTAGGGAACCGATGTTAGGGTTTCATCGCGTCGGAACCTGTTAGGAAAATTAGCAGAGGTGTACCAAACTCGTGCAGCAGCTGGGGGACAGTATGGCTACAATCTCGGGGGGGGGGGGATGGACCCCTACTACAGAAATGTCATGGCTAGAGAAAAAAGGATCACACAAGCGAGACCACCAAGAGGACCTCCTTCGACTGCCAGGAAAGTATTAGGAGCGGAATGGCAAACTAAGACAAGAGGGAAATGTTTGCCACGAGCTCAAAAGAAACCCAGATTTATTATTCGTGCTAACAAATTAGATGATTATATAAGTTACATGAAGGACCATGCACTAATTTGTAAGGTCATCGGCATTTTTCCAACCGAAAAATATCTTTTGAAATGGATTCAATTAAAATGGGAGCCCAAGGGACACATTGATTTGAAGTTTGGACCCAGAGGATTTTTTACAGTCATATTTACAAATATTCTTGATAAAGGGGGGATCTTTGAGGGAGGTCTTTACTTTTATTACAATGCGGGTCTTTTTTTACACCAATGGAGGACTGCTACAACCCTGAACAAGAAAAAAATTTGGTGACACTTGTCTGGGTTTGAATTTTTGCATTACTAATGGACTTTTGGGACCCTGAAATTATGGAGGCATAGGTAATTCTTTGGGAAGTTTTGTAAATATGGCAGAAACAACGTGACGAGGTCACTACACCTATTTTTCCCATATATGTGTGTACATGAACATATCTGAGCCACTTCCAGAATCCATTGAACTTAAATATGAAGGAAAAAATTGGCATCAGTTGCTTTATTACAAACAAATTCCCTTTCATTATCGCAGATGCCATGAATACGGGCATCTATATAAGACATGCCCTCTGAACAGTCCTGCTCTGATACAAGGGAAAATCCCAACAAAGTTTTATCAAGCCATGTAGCCATTCATGGGAAATGATATATGGGAATTGGTAGAAGAATCCAGGTGGTCTAGACAGGTCTATCAAGCCTTAAATTCTACCTTTATCTCTCTCATCCCCAAACAAGAGAATTATGACACCCAAGAAGGATTTCACCCTATTGCCCTTTGTAATGTTGTTTATAAGATTCTCTCTATGATCATGGTCAAAAGATTAAAGCCTATCCTTCTGAATGTAATCTCTCCAGAACAAACACAGTTTATGAAAGGTAGACAAATTCTCGATGGAATTATAATGGCGCAAGAATAAATCCATTCTCTTCGCAGTTTAAAAGAAAAAAGTATGCTTATCAAACTTGATCTGTCTAAATCTTATGATTGCTTAAGTTGGCCATAATTAAAAGTTGTCCTATCAGTATTCAGATTTGATGGAAGATGGATTCAATGGCTAACGTCTTTTATTTCCTCTCCCAACTTCTCAATATTGTTGAATGTATTCCTTCCAACCCCTTTAATGTCTCGAGGGGTCTTTTTCAAGGGGATCCCTTATCCCATTTATTTTTATCATAGCATCTGAAGGTTTAGGGAGTCTGATAAAATCCGAACCCCAAGAGGGACAATTAAAGCGATTGAATCTATGGGGGCTAGACTTAACTCTTTCCGACCAATAGTTTGTTGATGACATTCTGCTGTTATTTCAAGATACATTGTGGGAAGCCATAACCATCTTATTTATTCTTAAAAACTTCATGGCAGCCTCTAGGACCCTTATAAACAATGATAAATCCAATGTTTACTTCTTTAACTCCAAAGAGGTCTCCTAGGGGTTTCTTGCCAGAACTTTAGGTTTCAATCGAGGCTCCTTCCCTATAAAGTACTTAAGAATCCCTCTTAACCTCACTTCCTGTAGGATATTTGATTGGAAATACCTTCTTAATTGCATCCATAAAAGGTTACAAAATTGGGATTTCTCTTCCCTCAACGTGCCTAGTAGAGTGGTACTTATATACTCTGTTCTACAGTCCATTCCTATTTATCAGGTGTCAGGAAGAACTGCTCCTAAAACTGTCTACAAGAATATGGTCAATATATTTAAAAAAATTCTATGGAAAGGTATAGATCAAAAAATAAAATGGGCCATGCTCTCCTAGGACAATCTGACCAAACTCAAAAAACTAGGTCGTCAAATATGGCATGCCAAGCACATCTGTGGGAAAATTGAAAGAAGATGCAACCCCTAAAGGATCCACCATCTGGAACTTAGCGTTAATAAATAGGGATTTGATTCGACGACAAAGCTTCTCGGAAGTCCGAGGAGTTCAAACAGCCTTATTCTGGGAAGACTCATGGCAACAACGAGAAAAACTATTTAGACACCTAAATTTAGGAAAGATTTTCCTATTCACCAATATGGTTCACACAAGATCCCTGTGCCATTACTGGGATGGGAAAAATGAAGGACAATGGAGGAAATGGAGAGGTAAATATCAGCGGTGAACACCCCACAAACATAGCAATGGAACAATTACGATAAACATATGAAAACGAGGAAGCTAGCCTATAGCCATGGAGAAGACATTCTGAGATGGGGATATCATACTAAAGGCATGTTAACCATTCAAGAAAGATATTACATTAAATCCAAAAATCTAAATAGCATTACTGTACCACTCTGGCAGAAAATATGGGCAAGAAAACATTGGCCCAAAATATAACGCTTTATATGGCTCGTAAGTCACTAAAAAATAATTACTTGGTATCAACTGCAAAAAAGAGGAATGCGGGGGCCTTCCCTGTGTGTAATGTGTAACAAACACGAGGAAAATCTAGAACATCTTCTCAATACCTGTGGCCTTGCAGAAGAACTATGGCATAATATCAGTATGGCTTTTCAACAAACAGATAGAGATAATATGAGCATCACGCAAACCATACTGAACTGGAGGAAAGGGGGATAAACCTGTAATGTCTTTAACAGAGTCTAGAGGTTATCCATAGGATTTATGATCCTTTGGGTTCTCTGGAAAGAATAGAACTGTAGAATATTCAGGGACGAAACAAGACAGAGAGATCAGATCTGCCAGGTTATCAAAGAAAACATCTGGGAAACCATTCTAGCATAAAAATGGAATGCAGAATATTGGATGGAAAATGGAAATGAAGGCCGCATCCTCGCAATGATGAATTTAAAACCTCAAATGCTAGCTCGAAACCTATGGAAAACAAATCAAATTCGGAAAAACCCTTCACAGAGGTTCTAGACACCCCAACCAGGGTTCTTGAAGCTAAACTATGATGGGGCCTCCAAAGGCAACCCAGGTGTTGGCTCGAGGGGTCTTGACCCAAGTTCGGATGTTCAGGGTTTGCCAACAATCCCCTATACTACTGGCCCTTTAGTAGTATGGGTGGGTGTTGGAACCAGGTTTCTGCACCCTGGGAGAGGGTAGGTAAGTCAAGCAGAGCTACGTTCAGCCTTATAGTGACCATATCTTGTATCACAGAGCCAATATCTACAGATTCCCTTTGCATCCATGTTCATAACAGCAATGATACTCACAGAAATCAACCGATCATGAACTCATATAACAATAACACAGCTATTCCAGATATTCTTGTATGAAGTAAAATAGAAAAAATCTAGATCGCAACATAAATAAGTAACGCAGGTATGTTCGCAACTTAAATCAATAATACAACAGCATATATTAAGCAATCAAACATCACAGATTCATATCACAGTGATTCCAGTGGATTCAGATATTCTAAAATACTTCTGAATTCATTAATCCTTCAGATCTACTTACAATACCCCAGAACCCAACCTGTGCACACAGCAGTAGGGTCCACACATAGCAGGATAGAGGCCCTCCGTGCACACAGCAACAGGAGTCCTTGCCCAAAAACCCTGACCAGATCTATCGATTTGCACTTAACAACAACCTCTTATCATTCTTAGTCTATCTTACAGCTCAAAAAGGTTCAACTACTTATACTATTTTAGCTTATGCATCCAATGGTCTGCAAACCGTGGTTTACAGAATCTTAGTCTACCCTTGACCCATTTACAATACTTTCGGGGCTTTGGCCCACCCCAAAACCCCTACACTAGAGTAGATATAATAAAAAAATACACGAAATAGACCAGTTTTGCATCTTGCAGGAGACCCTATTCCAACACCAGGACAGGTGGGAGAAGGTGGAATATTCTAGAATTCCCAAGGATCAGTATGCATAATTTATACAATAGAGCTGGGATTTTCCACAAACAATGAACTAGAATTAATGGCAGTCAAACAAGGGCTCACTATTTCAGTTAATGAAAACTATCAAAGACTTGTTGTAGAAGGAGACTCGGTTATGGAAACAAGTATACTCCAAAAACTGCAGCAAGGAACGTGATGGGAGGAGATAAGCCAAAGCTGGAGAAAAACTAGAATTATCCAGAAGATTAGTGTGATTATGCAGGATATAGGATATCTCATCCCATTGCATGTGTGAAGACCTGGGAATGAGGCAGCAGACTACCTCACTAATTGGGGATGCAACCATGAAGGATTCCAGCTAGGCATCAATGCATCTGATAAGGCCTCGGATATTGAACTCAACCCATTACAAATCATCATAACCTGTGACAGGGAAAGTTCACAGAACTGAGACCCCCGATCGGGGTGCCAGGAGGAGGGTGAGAGGGGAGGCTTGGCAGTGGCATGCGACATCATGCATAGACCGCTTGAATGATTCACTACCTCGCACAATTTATTGGAACATGAACACATGCCTGTTAATAATGCCCACCGTAGGAATAGATGACAACCACAGGGGAATGTTAGGTAAGTCTTTAAAACAACATCGAGATAGAAGGTTAATGCAAGTTGCATGCTGGAGAGGTATCGTTGATCCCCGAAGGCAATAGAAAGAAACCACAATAGCGAAGGCAGAAGGTTGGCATCAGTAGCTGCTCTCCTAGTATGTTCTGTGTCTCCTAACTTTGTTAGCAACCATGAATGTAACTGTAAACTGGACGTCTCTCTTCAGAAATCCCTCTGAAAGAGTTTGTTTTACCATTCTAATGCCTTGTCCATACCTGCAAATTGGACATAGAATGCTTCATTGTATGCATGCAACCATTCGCCATAGTAATGTGGCCAATTTCGAATTTCTGGATAGTTTTCCGTCGATTTTATTTAATTTTAAGGTTCAATGTTCTGGGATTTTACAGCATGAAGTCTTGAGCTTCTGGTCAAAGAATGTCATGCTTGTTTTGATTTTCCCGAGCCCTGTGGTGATACCCTACTTTTGAACCCCCTGTAATTTCTTTCCTTGTTCATGTTTTCTGTTGGAATTTCGGAAGGGCTCATGTTTCGCAAAGCTGGGAAGGGATTCAGGTTGGTATGTCACCCAAAACGCTTCAGTCTTTCAATTGTATGAGATAGTTAGCATGGCTATGAATGATCATCCCAACAAAAATATGGGAGGTGGCAATAGGTCCTGCTCTCAGTCTTTATATTGCTTACATCGTTGTAATATCTGCAAGACAGAGTCTACTTGTGGTTTTTTCTCAGGGGGTGGCACAAACATCCATCTGGGGTTCCTGTTCATGCTTTTTACACTACGTTTCAATTGGAATAAGCTGCATCCGAGTCTTCATTTGAGTGTGCATTTGAGTGTGTATTTGAGTATTCCTTTTCTCATAGGCTTACGACGTTCTGGGAATACCTTTTTTGACATTTTCTAAAGGAACTAAAAGACTGTGGGCCCCACCTATAGTAACATCAATAATTTTAATGACTTCCTTTTGCCTTACAAAGGCCCTACAAAAATTATAATAAGTTTTCCCAGCTCTCTGTTGGATAATCTAAGGCAAATTTGATTCCTGATTGTATGAGGACACACAACAATGGCAAAAGGCCAGACTAGCAAGAAGCAGGGTAGGGGAACATGGAAGGAAAAGTAGGTCAAAACTATTGCAAGCTCCAGTAAGCTAGGCAGGAAGTCCAAGAAATAGGTTATTGAAAACCTTTTCGAAGCCTACACCAGAGAGAATCCTCCCTAAGTCCGCAACCTCATCCAGGGATGGGAGAGAGAAAGTGGGCATAGAGACGAAGACATAGAAATGCAGGAAGACGAAATGGAATTCATAGTTGATCCATGGAATACTCGATGACGATTATCCCTTTTCCACCAGTCTATTTAGACCTACTAGACCTTTAAATGTGTTTCAGCTAAGCCTGTGGCGAGTCTGCAGGAAGTGGGAGGAGATCCACATGTGGTCTCTCAAGTGATTTCTGTACTCCAAGATATAAAAAAGGAACTGCAATACATTCGGGTTTCTCACCATCATGCAACAACAAGACTACGAATATTTGAGAGGCAAATTCAAACGATGCACCAAGTGGACATGCCAGGGTCCAGTGTCAAAGACCTTACACTGGTTGAGTCCTCGGATGACTGATAACCTGGTTCTCTTTTAGATGTTTCTTTTTGTTGTCTCATGTTTTTAGCGGATAGCATTTATATTTTCAAGTTGTTGTCATACTTTGGTAGATATACTAGTATGGAGTCTATAGACTATAGGAGGAAAAGATAATTTCAATACTGGATGGCTTTTAACTCGCTTAGATGGCCAACAAACCTATTTTCCTTCAGGTAGGTTCAGGTTATCTCGTTTTGATATGTAAACCTGCTTATATTTGTTGATAAATAGAAAAATGGAAAGCCACTGCTAAACTTACAAAAAAAACACCCTGTTTAATGTGATATTTGTTGGTTAATCTAACACCCTCTTTAATGTGAAATTTGTTGATTAAAAATTGATTCAATTCTATAATACGATATTGAATTTTCCCATAACATAACACCAAAATCAATGGACATTAATAAAATTTTAAACTTTAACCATTACCTACCTTGAACATACCTTGAACAATAGATTAATCTCATATTCCCACTGTGAATGTTAACATACATGATTGATTCCCCTCATACTACACTACTAACCCATTTAACTTTCATAGTCAATCCCCGCTCAGAAGAAATACATAAATTTCACCAATATCAACCACTACTAATGAGCTCGTGTATACTTGGTTCTGCAACCACCTAAATAGAAACATCCTTTAATTATCCCATCATGTTCTCTTTACATCTAACAAATTATATATTATGCAAGCAATACCTAACAAGTCTGGAATTCAAATGTTTTTAGACTTGAGACATTTGCTAATCCACCTGCATCAACGAAACACATTGTGTTTGAAAATATTAAAAGGTTTTGAAAGTGGTGTTTTAGATATGGGATTTAAACGCTTTTTTTTTAATTAAATAAGGCTTATTCTTTTTAAATTAAACTGGGTCGTTTTACTACTTAGGTTGTGATGGTTATCATTATAGTTTTTAAATATGCAAGTTGATCAGAAATATTACATCTTTGAATCTCATAAATTTACATGACGCTGAGTAGAAAAAAAAGAAAATCATAAATTTACATAATGCCGAGTAGAAAAGATATTCAATATTTTGAAAAATAAACAACTCTACTAATTCATCCCTTATGATCTAATTCTATCTTTCATCATTTTCATGCCTTAAAAATATTATAACCAAATTTCGGGCATTGAATTGGATGTTGATGGTGAGGTTTGGGGGTTAAGCATACTTGTTAAAATGATTTAGAGAAGCGACGATAGCAATATTATGTTCAACTCTGGTCCTCAAAAACGTGGTATCTTCTTCCTTGTATGACATTTGGGTTATCATTGTTTTTTTTATGTTGATGACAATTTATTAATATAATTTTTGGATTATTTACGAGGTATAAATAAGTGAGTTTGACTGAGATTTTAGTTCCCACTAAATTTCGGTTTAAACATGAAAGGGATTGACAATGAAATCCACTTTTAAGAAAATTTAACTATCTAGATGGGCTCATTGAAGCTCCCAACATAGACTATTTTTATTTAGAGAAAATATCTATATTTTATGTTCAACAATGGTGTTCACCTTTTTTTTAGTAAATGGAACTTATATTTCATTAAAAATAGAGATTATAGAGGTTGTCATTTTGATCCATCGAGTATATCGGAAAACAAAGATAACCTAAATCTCAACTACATCGAAAGTCATTGAGAAAAATACTCTATCCAAATCTTCTAGGCATAATTATACTAATCATAATCCCGGTAGGAAAAAATAATATTATACTAATCATAACTCCGGTAGGAACAAATAATATTATACTAATCATAATGCTGATAGGAACAAATAATATTATACTAATCATAACCCCAATAGGAACAGGAAGAGTAAATGAGACCAGGCCCATATGAACTCCTCAAACATGATTACAAATTGACAATGTTGTAATAGAAAAGACCAACATGTTCCTCAATAAGAAACATAGTATAGTGACCCTAGAAAGAAAAGCAGCAAGATCGGGCTTGCACCAGCAAAACGCAAAGCCAATTGACAACATACCATAGCAAAACACCTCTCCCTGCAACCCAGAATCCCCAAAAGTCGACTTCCATAGAAAAAACAAGATTTTCCAGGAAATATCCAGTGCTTGGTATCAAAACCAGCCAAGAACAACACCTTCATACTCTTCAGAAAACATCAAAATATAATGACCCAAGAAGAAAATTCTAAGGAACAATAAAAAAACAAACAAGAAAAAGATATACCATCACCATCGAGGCACTATCACCAAGTAATAAAACAAAACAATAGAAAGAAGTATCATCACCATCAGAGAATGAAACAGCTATGTATAGGATACAAAAACGATTCCATGAGGTACCAAGACAACGCAAAGACAACATATAGGTGACACCCCTAATACACATCCAACCCACCTCCATTTCAAAATATATAAGGGAGCTAGAACCAACAAGTAATTAAAGTGACCTGGAGGATGTACCTTGATTGAGAACCCTCATAAGGACATTTGGCCACCACAATACTGTATATCCATGACCAAACCAAAAGCTAAGAGTATATGCATCCCTCACGAGTACTTCACCAAATATCACCCATGAAGAATTCCTAAACCAAATCACACCAAGACTGAAACATACTAGGGATACAAACTAAGAATCGAGGGATCCAAATGTCCATACCTTATCAATCTTGTTGAATATTACCCAAAATTGACGCCAAAAAATTTGAAATTATTCATCCTTAATCATGATCGAAAGAAGAGATTGTAGCCAGTTCCTCAGCACCATCTCTCGGAGGATCTGTAAGGCCCCAAAAGGCATAGTCACTCAAAAGAAAACCCTCTATGAAGGCCAAACAAGATTCCAAGGTATCTAGGAAAAACATATGATTTAGAAGCATGCGTTTGATATCTTCCAGAGAGGATAACACATTATAGTTGTCCACCTTCCTGTCCTTGAAGAGCATTCACAATAGAGTAGACATTTGAAGATTTAAAGAAATATAATTCATGATATGAATTCCCCTACTCTTGGGCTTTCCAAGACAGGAAACCCATTTCCATTTCAAATAAGCACCTACCATATCTTCATACAAATGGTATAAAAACTATCCCTCATCTTGACTCACATTAGAGGAACTTAAAGTGGTTTCCTAAGGAAAAATAATAAAATAAGAGTTATGAATTTTGGAGGGAAAAGAAGAAAACTATTTTTTAATGTATGTTTGGATTATCTCCTTATATATTTACTCAAATTTCCTGTGTAGACACTCATTGGATGCAGAATCAAACTATGCATCCAACGAGTACCCATTATGCATACTCTTGAGAAGACCAAGATCGATTAAAATTGAAGATATAATAAAAATACATGTTCAACAATCTTTGTTAAAGTATCTGCAATTTTTATCAATCTCGGTCTTCTCAAAAGCATGCATAATGGGTACTTTTTGGATGAAAAAATTGATTCTACATCCAACAAGTATCTACACTTGAAATTTGAGTAAACCTATAAAGAGATAAGCCAAAAATAGAATTAAAAAAAAAAGTAAATCTTTTATTTTCCCTCCAAAATATTTACATGTACCTCTTTTTAAATTTAAAGTATTTTGATTGGCTTACATATTATGTACGTGAAAATTAAATTGGCACTTTTAGGCAAAAATTTCTTCTAATTTTTCGAAACATGAATTTTTTTCCTCACCTTATGAGGAATGTTGGAGAAGGGTCCCCTAAGGCACAAGTTCTGAAGACTATTTTTTGTATTTTTGTATGTGTGCATTGCGCTGATGAATTGAAAGGGCTTTTGGCCCAAATTTTGGATGTAATTTGGATTAAATGTAAACTGTGGGCCTCAAAAAATGGTTTAAGACCATAGTATCTGCGTGCTAGGCGTATTATAAATAGATAGAGTATGTTTAAGCTAAGTAGGTCAGTTAATTGATACATATGTTATGAGATATTGATGTTCTGATAGTTTATGTGTCTATAAGGGTTTTGGGTTGGGTTGAAAGGAGGCTCCTGTTGGCTGTGTGTGCGAATACCTAGTCCTGGCTGTGTGCGGACTCCACTGGTTGTGTGCACTGAAGGGTTTTTAAGGGTTTTGTATGGGCTTTTGGAAAGATAGTTGATGTATTGACAGATCTCAAAGATACTAAAAGGAACAGTTTTGGCGAAGCTCTCTATGTTATGCATATTTATTGCTTACCATTATATTCTGTTAATATCACATTATTTTTTTTCTTATTCATGATTGTGCAATGTTATCTGATCTAATTATGCATGAGTATTGATGATTAAGAGGTATATTAAGTGCTTACATTGATTAAAATCTAGATCTGGGTCTGATTTTTTATCTGCGCTAAAGCAAACAATATTTCTGTGTTATTATATGTATAGTTTCACACTCTTTGTGATTATGTTACATATTATTTAGTTCATATGTATAAGTTTAATTTGGGTTTTTCTAAGGACCACTTCATTAAATTCTCACTCAGGGTCTAGAAACCTGGTTCCAGAACCCCCCCCATACTACTTTGGGTGAGACTTTGGTTTGCGCATGTAGATCATTACTGAAAGGGCCAGTAGTTGGAGGGTTTGTTGGTTTATCCATAAAGTAAAAACCTGGATCAGTACCCCTCAAGCCAACAAATGGTTCCATTGACGGGACCGTCATCATCATTTTTAGGAAGATTTGATGTTGTGGCATCCTTCGTGTAATGAATTACAAAAATATCTAGATAGAAAGATCCTTGAATTTGTGTTGCAAGAAAGTAGAAGTACTAATTTATCTGAAGAAAAATGGGTATAGAAGTATATTTATACAGAAGTGTGTGAAATTTTATTTTGTTCCTTTTCGCATGAACTATAGGAGTGATTTTCGTGCTTAGCGGAGTTCCATCATTGCATAAAAGACGATGTAGTCACTGAGTGGAATCATAAACTGATCCATCAAGTAGAAAAGTTTGATAATAATATCACTCGCGTGATAGATCATTGGATAGAGTGCCTCTTGGGATGATTCACAACTGAATTTCTATAGAACAATTTGTGTCATATTCCGAAGCAAAAATAAGATTTTCTTAAGGTGAGAGAGTTAAGTTCATGTGCTCATTAAAATTATTACTAAAAATTATATGTTTTGAATGGGGTTGGTTGTGCGAACATACTGCTTAAATGCATCATAAGGGTTTAGTTACCCGCAACGGAAGAGTTACCGCGAAGACTCTGAAAAATTCATTTATAGCCCTCTAAAGCCTAGATCTGATAGTGAACCTAAAACTAGAAACGACTAGCTCAAGTGACTTCGAAGAAGAAAACTCATCATATTAGTAACCCTTGAGTCTATTTCCCACTCCATCCACTCCACTTTCTGAGTTCACATCACATATCACCTACTCCACTGCACAGTCCATCTCCGCCTCCCCCTAAATTAGATATGGTTGCATCAATGAAGTTACCTAATTTCAAAGGTATTGGTAATGAGAATACTGAACATTTTTTGTTTGTGACTGAGGCCGTATGGCAAGCTCAGTAGATTAAAAATATTGATATTATAAAGCGCAACTCACTCCTGCATTTCAAGACTGTGCATTAGATTGGTACATTACGTATGCAGAAGAAAACCCTAATGCCCCTTTGGATGAAATAATATATGCTCTAAAAATCAGTTTTAGAAGCCTAAGTCATATCCGTAGATGGTCATAGAAATGAAGGATATTTGTCAAGAACCTAATGAATTTGTATGGGAAGTTGATCAGAGGCTGAACTGCACAACTAGATATGGTGGATTTGTTATTGACGATACTCCTCATAAAGAATGGTTCATTTCTATGCTTTTACGCATCTGCACCAGCCATTAGGTTAGAAAAATATTGCCACACAAGTTGAGGTTGTAGAAGTTTCAATGAAACTGGAAGCTACCCCAACACCTATTACGCTGGGAACTCAACAGGTTCAGAGTTAGCTGGAATTAATGCATCTGGAAATGCGAATTCTACGCAAGTTCAAAGGCAGGGAGGTCTGCACTAGGTATGGTGTATAAAATGAAAAGCTTTTGGGCACCATAAATACTAGTGTCATGTTTTCAACGACTATATTAATACTGGAGGTCCTAGTCCATTGAAGCATCATGTATGGTATACTATATGCCAAATTTATGGACTACAAGACACAGATTCTTGCCCAAGGATCGGAAAATATCAGCTTGACTTCAAGCAATTATTTTACAAGTTCTATTCCTCATTAGGGCATTGATGAGAATAATTGTTGTACCTATGATATGATGCTAGATAAAGTAGAGATATACCGAATGCAGATTGAGCCTACTTCACCAGCATCCCCTTCTAGGTGCAGAGGATTCCAAGGCAGAGGAAGAGGCTGAGGAGGTGGATCAGCTGGTCAAGGAAGAGGAGAATTGATTTTCTATAACTATGGTGATGTTGGTCATTATGTGCGTGACTGTCTCAATCCAACGCGACAGTCCTAGAGGTATTGTAGACAATTTGATCATATTATATAATATTGTCCTATCCTGATTGCTAAATTGTGGAAAAGAAGACTCCAATGCAAAATCTGCAAATGTTTCGCACTGAAAATTGAGAGGAGGATCCCAGTTTGAATGTGGTAACCAGGAGCAGTTTAGCCACCAATGAATATAAGAGAAAGAAATGAGCCTTTGATGTATGGATCTATAAAGCACCCTAAAATAAAGAAGGCTTTGATCTTTATCACGCAAAATAGACCTCTATTGAAGCAAGGAAATAATTTGTAGAAGGAGGAACTTCAACAAGTGGTAGAACACTGAAGGAAGCATGAGGAGAAGAGGAGATTAAATCATTTCTACATGCATGCATAAATTTTTTGCGCAACAAGAATTTTGTTGAAAATCTGCAAGCATTGATAGATAATTTCGCAGAGAAAGAAGAACCCATGGTAGAACAAAAATCAGACAATAAAATTTATAAGAACAAGAATAGAACGGGTAGGGAGATGTGTCTGACCGCCCAAATTGGTGCTTATGAAATGGACCAAGATATTTTGGATTTGGTATCATATGCTAATGTTCTACCTAAGAAAACCTGGTGGTGCATGGGAGAGCCAAAGATGGAATGGTCTACTATTCAACTACGGATGGATCATCGAGAGAATATCATCCCTTTAGGAAGGTGGTCAAAAGTTGTAGTAAATTTAGAATGTGTGAAGATGTTGGCAGACTTTGAATTCATACAAATTGTAGATGAAAATGATCCATATCTCGCGCTGCTAGGATTGGATTGAGCTATTAACATGGATGGTGTGATAAATCTAAAGAAGAGGAGAATGGAATATGAAAGCAATGGAGTTAGGGAAATCATTCCTCTGGACCTTGCAGAAGGCCAAAGGTATACTTAACCAGTGTGCGCTGAGGGCAAGATTGATCAAATCTATAATCTAACCGTGTGTGAGGAGGACTAGATTAATCCAATTGCATATGGGAATCTTAAATGGGATAAGGATAGCTCTCACTTTTCAGACTCTTATGAAGAACTATATAATTGGCAGAACCGATTGCATGAGGTGTCTGTGTTGCATTATAATCGTGTGACAGGATCTCTGCATTGTATAACATATTTGGTACGTGATTTACCACATTATGATGGCTTGAATTATGTAAACATGTTCATAGGAGATATAGAAAAGTTTGTGCCTGACAAACAAAGATTTCATGCTTTGGATCTTGGATTGTGTGCTACTCCAGAAATATGGTGGGAAACACATAAGGATAATATGGGAAAATGGGAGGATGTATATTCTGGAAAAGAGGATTTGTGCAATCATCTGGCTAAGTGGAATCAGGTATGGGGTGTAGAACCAAGACCTGAATGGGTTCATATGTTTTTTCACATGCTAGGAAAGGTGCCAACTGTATGGTACTTGAAAACAAAGTTGTGCATAGGCACTAGTGAGTGGCCCATGCTAGTAGACATTTTTATTCTTACCTTTAGCTTCGAAAGTGGGTTTGAAATACTTGGTTGAGCTTTTCATAATATTCAATATGTGATCTTTGATGCCACAAAACCTGCTATTGAGTGCACCCCACCAGCTTTGGATGTGCAGATGCAAGACATTGTGAATTGTAGAAACCTAACAGTTGAAGACAATGAAGAAAATCTAAGAAACATCATAATCCTTGAGTCTGAAGGAAAATGCGCAGTGGTTGGGCCCTTCATCCCTTCACTAGATGTGACAAAGCCTCTAAATATTAGACATGTGAATATTTCCACTAAAGAACAAATTAAGTTGGAAAACATTGGAGACTATTGGGATGATGATATAGTAGGCAAGTTTTTTGAGTTGCTAACATAATATCAAGATCTGTTCCCTACCAATTTTTCATAATTTAAGGGAATTAGTGGGGAACTTGGAGGGATGAAAATCACACTGAAGTTCGATGCGTGCCCAGTAAAACAACGCCCATACAGATTGAATCCCATATATAAGCAGAAGGTGAAGGAAGAGTTGGAAAAAATGGTGGTAGCAAGCATCATTGAGCTTGTGGAAGAATCTGACTAGGTAAGTCCAATGGTTGTGCAAGATAAGAAGACCAAGGGAGAAATCAGAATCTCTGTTTATATGCACAAACTGAATGATGCTTGTGTGCATGATCCATTCCCAACTCCATTCTTAGATGAAATTTTGTATAATTTTGGAGGTCAAGAAGCATATTCTTTTACAAATGGATTTCCAAGCTATCATTAGATCTAGATTGCACCAAATGATAGGAGCAAGACCACTTTTTCTACTAAATGGAGATTCTTCCAATATACAGTTATGCCCTTTGGATTGAATAATGCTCCTGCCATCTTCTAGTGCATGGTAGTTGCTACTTTCAAAGAATTTATACATAATTTTTTTGAGGTGTACTTTTATGATTAGACTACCTTTAGGTTGTTAAAGAAGCATGTGTCAAATCTGGGCTTAACGTTGGATACTTGTAGGAAGTATCAGATCTCCTTAAGTTTGAAGAATTTTATTTTATGTGTACCTTTTGGAATACTGTTGGGCCACATTGTCTGCCAACAGGGGTTGATGGTGGATCCTTCCAAGTTTGATGTCATAGTTAATTTGTAAGTACCTAAGAATACTAAGTAGTTGTGCTCAATCTTGGGGCATACTGGGTGCTATACAAAGTTTAGTCATGTATATGTGCTGATAAATGTGCTCATGGAAAAGCTACTAAATAAGGATGCAAGGTTTTGTTGGGATGTGGACTGCCAAAAGAGTTTTGAGTTGATCAAGGAGAAGATGGTCACTACGCCCATCATGGTCTTCCCAATTGGTCCAAGAAATTTCATGTACATGTGGACGCATCCTATATTGTGCTCGGAGTTTTGTTAGCATAGCCAGGGGAAGGAGAAATTGATCATCCTGTTGGTTATGCCAACAAAAAAATATTAAGCGTAGAGAAGAATTACTCATCCACGGAAAGGGAAGGGCTCGCCATGGTATATGCATTGCAGAATTTTTGCCATTATCTGTTGGGAGGTCACTTTAAAATGTTCACTAATCACTCTTCTTTGAAGTACCTGGTAAACAACCCTATGTCTGGGGGTGAGATATTGAGGTGGTTTTTGTTATTCCAGGAAAATGATTTTGAAATCATGGTGAAATCGGGACGGTTTAATTCTGGGCCAGACCATATGTCATGCATTGAAATAGGAGAAGAGCCCACAAACATATATGATGGACTTCCAAACGTGTAGTTGTTTTCGATTAAAGTGGTCAATGAGCATTTCCCTGATATCATTCAGTTTTTTACTACTGGTTGTGTGCTTAAGAAATATATATTTTGGCAGAAGAAATAACTTGTGGCGTGTTGTAGACTTCACCATTATTGATGGACAATTATAAAAATTAGGTGCGGATGAGGTCCTACCAAGGTATTTCTTGGAGTATGAAAGACATGAAATTCTCAATGAAGCTCATGGAGGAGTTTCTAGTGGTCATTATGTAGGTAAGGCCATTGCATAGAAGATATTTTGAGTTGGGTTGTGGTGGCCCATGTTGCACAATGATGCCTATGCACACTGTCATGCATGTGATGTCTATCAGAGGACAAGGAAACCTTCATGAAGGGATGAGATGTGCTTGAATCCATAGATGGCGCTACAAGCTTTTCAGAAGTGGGTTATTGATTTTGTGGGACCTATTAATCCTCCAGGAAGAAATAGTGGTGTGTGCTACATCATCACTGTGATATATTATGTAACTAAATGGGCTGAAGCCAAACCGGTGAAGACTGTTGTACTGTTGATATGGTTGCGCGGTTTATTTATGAAAATATAGTGACTCTCTTTGGTTGTCGTAAGATTCTGATCAATGATTAGGGTATGTATTTTGTAAATGACACTATCGAAGTCTTGACTGAATAATTAAAGATGTGTCATCACAAGAGCTCTCCTTATCATCCTCAATAAAATGGAACAGTTGAATATTTCAATAACATCTTGGAGACTGTGCTCACTAAGTTATGAAATGCTAAGAAAAATGATTGGGATGAGAAATTTTCTGCAGTTCTCGGGGCCTACAAGAGTACTTGGAAAAATTTGACTGGGAGGAAACCTTTCTGAATGGTATATGTGCAATAGGTTGTGTTTCCCATGGCATTGTTCCTATTCTACGCATCATAGTATTTACCAATATGGCTGAAGACCAGTTATCGCAGTTGGTTTTTCTAGAAGAAGATCAGTTTCTTGCAAATTATCACCATCAGGTTCAAAATGCAAGCGAAAAATCTTGACATGACAGGCATATCAGGCAGAAGGTGTGCAAGGAGAACGATTTGGTCTTACTATATGACAACAAGTTTGTATGCCACCCAAGGAAATTGAAGATGCATTGGCTAGGGCCCTATGTTGTTAAGGAAATTACCGATGGAGGAGTAGTGTGATTGGCCATGTTGAGTGGTGAATACCTTCCTGGGTATGTCAATGGCATACCTTTGAAGCCATATAGGGATGAATTTGTGCTTACCAAATGAATATATGGCTGGAGTATAAGACTTGGACAGATGAGATGGAAAATGCGCAGTAAGGTGAGGCATGCACACAGTATTTGCGCAAAGAGATTGACTGATGTGCAGAAGTGTCACAAAATAGTCGTTGGAACAGTAAAACTGGATAAGGAAGATTTATTTCCATTTTTAGGGGCATCCAAGATGCATTTAATGAAGGGATTTTTCCAGATTTGGAATTTTTTTATTAGTAATGGAGCCTCCTTAATGCACAAGGAGTCGTTGAAGATGCACCACAAGTATAAATATGACCCTAGGGGTTGCAATAGTTCTCTTTGCATTCTAAGTGATTTTTATTCTTTGTGCTCTGTGTTTTACATTGCATTTTTTGTGTCTATGTATGGTTTGGACCCAGGGTTTGAGGGTGAATTGCATCGAGCAGGGTTAGGGTGTGTATTTCAAGGCAGAATGACAACCACAAGACTGGGTGATCACCCTACTGCGACAGAATTACCTGTGGTAGAAACACCTATGCCATCTAAAAAAAAGAAGGGGCAATCCTTTGGAATACACAAATATCCCAGAGAAAAGACCCCAAGACCGCGTCATTCAGTAGGAGAGAAAATTAAAAGGCCCATGGTAGAAGTGCCAGAGATAGTTAAGGAAGAAGATGAAGAAGTCATTGAAGTAGCCCCATTCTCACGGCTGCTAATTTATATTGCACTTTGAAAACCTATTGTCAAAGTGCCGAAGAACTTGGATAAGGTGCGTGTGATAATCCAAGTCCATCTGATCTTAGAGAATGTCCCAATGAAAGGGGATATGCTCGAAAAAATTCCATAACTACGGTTTGATCACTGGGACATCGCGAATGTCAAAAATTTTCTTGATCTCGTGCCAGAGCTCTATTTAGATCAAATTAATTATGAAGGAGGCATGGTGCGTCTCGAACCAAAGAGAGAAATGTTAGGTCTACATAAGGTAGGCTTGTTCAATTTGTTACAGATCCTTCATTTTGGGCACAGTCCCATTAATGATATCTGATTCAAGAAGCTATTGGCGTTGGTCCAAGATGATGCACTCTGGTTGTGAGAGCTCATCCCGATTGATGTAGAATTTATTCATAGAATAAAAGGTCTTCCTAATAAGGGGACTGACCCTATTGAAGACTTTGGAGGCAAAGCGCACGATAAATCAGTGGCGGATCAGATCAAGAGAAAATAAAACATCATGCGCAAGACCCAGAGGATTATTGTGGAGGAGATTAACGACCTCACCATCCATTTTTACATGCTCATCTTGGTCTGCAAGATGATGCACAAGTGCAGGCCCAAGGAGCTGCCTACGCATCTGATCGCGTTGTCGGGAAGATGTGAGAGAGGATTCATATACAACTGGTGTTGGTACTTGTGCAAGGAATTTCGTGAGAATGTGCACGAGGCACAGGAAGAGGGAAATCCCTTCCAATACGCTTGGATCTTGTTACTCATTTCACTTATTGGATGGAGAAACCTTGAATACACATGGCTCCATAAAATTGAAGAGAAGATGTGTGAAGTTGCTCGCTACACCACTTTATGGAACTCGTTCGACCGAGTGCACGTGAAAGAGAAAAAAATATTTTTGGTCTTGTATGAGGTGACCTTGAACCAAGTAGTGCATTCGAAGCCACAACTGTCACTCACCCTGTATGATCAATACAAAATGACAGCTAAATTTAAGGCTACATTTCATAATATACATATCGGTGCAAAGGGCATTGTAGAGGGAATGTGGTATGAGTTGCCTTATTTGGTAACTGAGGATGATCTAATTAGCGTCACGGCAGACTGGCCACTACCCTGGTTGACCCCAACTACACATCCGTGTACTCTGACAAGAAAATCCAAGGAGACATCTAATGAAAATCTTGCAGAAACAGTCACAACAACGGTTACAAAGAAACCTGTAGAGAAGGGACCAATGCCCACTATGACTGGAGATACCATTGACACTATAAAAGAGTCAAAGAAGAATGGCTCTGCACCTAAGGAGACTGGTGAAGTGGAAACATCAAAAGACACTAAGAACGGTGCTGAAGGCACGGGTGGATCAGGCAATAAAAGGGATTTAAGAAGGCAAGATAGGAGTTCCTGACACTCACAGAAGATGATATCATTGAGATCATGAGCATAGTTACCTCTGCGAAGGAAGACCGATGGATAGATATGGGGGTCCAATATAAATCTTCTGTAGATATCGTCCATGTCAGGTTGTAGGAATTGAAAGTTTAAGAGAGCCAGATTTAGGAGAGTGTGATTTAGGCTAGACGTACCAATACACATGTAACCAACGCGCAACCGTTGGATGTGGCCTTGCCAGTATCAGGGGATGCATGATTTTTCCACATCCCCTTGCCATCAATACAGATGGATTCTCACCAAAGAGTTCAATTTACTAGTACATGTGATATTCATGTTAATATTTCAGTGTTTGTAATGTTCTAAAATTTTATGGAACATTAAAAACTTTTTTTTTTCTTTAGAATGAGAATAAATGGGTTAGAAAACCCATTGATAATAAAAATCTGAATAAGGAACCCTTATCATGTGAAAAAGGATCAATAAATAACTGAATTTCACACCGCATGTGTGAAGAGAGACACTTTGCAGGTGGGTAATTCTAAAAGAAGCCAAGTTGACTGCACAAATTAAGAAGATAAGGATCACTAGGTGGGACAACACAGTTTGCATGAGAGGGAGATCATTCTAGAGAAGAAACCCTAAGGTGTGAGGCCCATGACAAAGAAACCTTCACTTGTTTAAAAGGAGAAAAAAGCAGCCATTCTCATTCATGCTTATGATTATCATTTTGCTTGTCTTCTCAGACAAGAGCATTCTCCAGTTGTTTAGCTGAGATGCAATGCTACTAGCACTAGGAGTTCCCAGGCGGGAATACCATATCTTCCATTGAGTAGCTCTTGGAAGAGCTTTTTCTTCATATTCCCCATATTCTGGCTTGAGGCCAAAGCATTTCATTCAACTCCATCGCAGTCTCCATTGGTGGTTGAGTTGTGTTGCTGGGTGTTTCAGGGGAGGGTTCCTCAACACCACTTCCGGCATTGTATTTCAGAGGAGGGAGTCTCCATTCCTTTGGGAGATCATTGAGGGAGTTTTTTATCTTCAATCCATAATCTTTGGCATCAGGCCAATAATTTCCATCAGAAGAAGAGCATCCCTCTTCCTTGACTGTGCAGTTCATAGAGAGCATTTGCAGTGAGGGTTGCAGTATTTTAGTGGGTGGTGAGATCTTCAATGAAAGGATCAGCCTTTTATTTGGGAGATTGAAAAAAGCAGTTATTTCAGCAAAGGCATCATATTCAACAAGCTCCTTCCATTTCCAATTATATTGAGTTGCTGCAGCTGCCCAACAACTCCGGCATTTTGGTAAATTTTCCATTTTGTCTAGCTTTCATCCAATCCCCTTAAGGGATTGTTGTATTGTATTTCCAGGGGTTGAAGCCTTGCTCCCCCATATTTATTTGAACTTACATTGTTGTACCTTTCATGTTCATATATTTACTACTGCAGTACCTCCCATAGACTGCGCAGTCTTAGTAGAAATAAGATATGTGAGCAGTGTTTTCATCATTCTTATGTACATTGTCTCCTTGAGTTTCTTTGGCTTGTTTTAAGTAAGAGATTCTTCAAGAGTTTGTCTAAATTTTATGCTGCACATATATTTACATATTTATTTCATCTTCATGTGACATAGCTCTTTAGAAATAACGCCGTCATTTCCTTTATTGAGAAAAGTGGTACTGCAACCCTCTTCATTGGGCCCTTTTCTGAAGATAACAGGTGAAGGAGGCTTGTCTCAAGCTCCTAGAAGGATTTTTTTTTAGTCCACTTCAAGATTTCAGCTCCAGACAGATATATTCAAAGGATCCCAGACCAGGGGTCAAATCCTGCTACCTCCATTTCTGGGAAATGTGTTTTCTCGGCTTGGGAAGCTAGTCATTCCTACTAGTAAATTTCACATATCTGTAGATAGAGTTTGAAAAAAGATAGAAAGCCTCCGGATCTCACCCTTCTTTAGAAGGTGACATATCTAGTAAATTCCCCCGCAGTCCACTCTGACACGGACTTGTGATATTTCTGAAAAAGGAATATTATAGTGTTGCTTGCGGGTAAAATACATTTGTCACATTTATTAATTACTGACAAACTTGATACGAGTAAGAAACCGCGCAAGAATATACCAAGGATTCACAGAAGTAGGATTCGCAAGCACACCAGAAAAAACAACAAGAAAAATCCTCTTGCAGAGAAGACGAAGCCCAGTGTGTTGTTCTGGAGACCAAGATCATTCAGGTGTGTCGAGATATTCTAGTTGTCTTGGCCACATATGTGCCTGCAGAGAAGTTGGAAGAATTGGTTGCTGTAGTGAAAGTTGTGCGCGTATAAGTTTAAACCATCAAGATAATATATGAGCAGCAGATAACGGACCTCCAAACCAAATTTCAGCCGAAGACACTGCCATAGGTTCGTGCGAAGTGAGAAACATAATTCAAGCAGACACGGGATAGCATTGTTGCTATGGTCACCCATTGTGACAAGTCATTAAACAAGGCCATCGACATTTAGGACTCTATCTAGAATGATACGGTTGTGCAGTAGTTGTGTGATGCACTCAACAAGAAGGAGTAGCAGTTTCAAGAGATCATAATAGTTGCACCTACATTAGTCCTTACTGAGCAACTTGATCATCTTCAAAAGGCCACAAAATTCAGAGAGAGATTGCAGACTTGAGACGAAAAGTATAGGTAATGAAGGACCACATGCAACCATGGGTAAAGCAAGCACTGTAATTATCCCATATGTTGGACAACACTCTGAAGATCATTTAACAGAATCAACATAGCATAGAAATGGTCGCTGAGGGCCCTAATACCGACAATATGGTTAAGCAAGCACAAAGTGTAGCAGCGAAGAGCCACGAGTTAGTGCTCCCTCTCCAGTCTTCTATCCAGACACTTCTGGCTAAGACTAAGGAGCCAATGCCTCAGTGACTTGGGACGAGTCACATGTTTTTGTTGGGGGCTTATTGGAGCGGGGTCCCCTGAGGCACAAATTCCAAGTACTATTTTTTTTATTTTTTTATGTGCGCACTGCGCAAATGAAGTCAAAGGGATTTTTGCCCCAATTTTGGATGTAATTGGGCTTAAATTTAAAGTATATGCGCGCTAGGTGTATCATAAATAGATAGAGTGTGTTTAAGAAAATAGTTTAGTTAATTGATGCATATGTTATGAGATATTGATGTTCTGATAGTTTATTCATCTGTAAGGGTTTTGGGTTGGGTTGAAAGGCTCCTACTGGCTGTGTGCACGGAGACCTAGTCTTGGCTGTGTGCCGACTTCGCTAGCTGTGTGCACAGAAGGGTTTGGAAGGGTTTTGTAAGGGTTTTTGGAAATACATTTGATGTATTGACAGATATGAAAGATAAAGAAAGGAATAGTTTTGGTGAAGCTCTCTATGTTATGCATCTATATTGTTTACTGTTATATTCTGTTAAGGTCACATTATCTATTTGCTTATTCATGATTGTTGTTGGCCCTAATTTTTTATCTCTTTTTGTTTATGAAAATACAATTTATTTTCCATAATATTCATATATACACCATCATATTCACCCTATTTTTCCCAATAAATGCATATACAGGTATTTAAATTAAGTTTTTTAATTCTTAGAAGTTTTTATAAAAATTGAATTTTAAGTGCATTTTTGGACCAGATCAGAAATTCCTGTAATGGCCTCATTGTTTGCATATTTGCAGGACACTTGGGCTCAAGATGGATATATTTCTAGAAAGCTTGGAAACTAAGATTAAATGTACACATGGTTCAGTCAAACCGAGCTTTAATAGGCCCGGTCAAAGACGGTCAAACATGACCTATTTTTATGGAAGATTCCTAGAAACTAGGTCAAATTTTTTATTTTATGGGATTTTCCAAATTTTGATGGATTTGATGGATGAATTAGAACTAATTGGATAATATAAGGATAGCCATGGCTATAGGAGAAATGTTAGATGAATTTTTTTTATATTATATAAATTTAAGCCTCATAATTTGAAGGCATTGATATGTAGAAATTATATAACTTAACTTTATTATTTATGAGACTTTGGAGATTTAATTGAAGACTAGTTCTATTTCATTTGTTGTTGTTATATGGTGATTTATTGACTAAATTTTTAGTAGCTGAAAGCACTTTCAGTGTGCGAGGCAAGGGTGGAGAGCCCCCACACCGAGCTATGTGCTCTTTCTAGTTATTTGTAGTTGTAATTTCTCAACTAGTTTTTTTTATTCTTAACTTGTTGATTAGATATATGATGATGTTTTATGAGTGCTGATGAATCTAATTCTCATTATTATTCTGCATATGAAAGGAAAATAAAATGTTTAAGTTAAAAATTATTTCTATCTTATTAAGATATTGATCTAGAATTCACCTTTCCCTGCTTTTTAATGCTTTTCTGAATTCTTGTTTTCTAACAATAGTTTTTTTTATGAATGATTCTATGATGAAGGAAACCTAGGATCTCTTTAGTTAAGAGCCTCTTCAATTATTGTTTCATGCATCTTGATCTATTGCTCAATGGTTTCTAATTCATGAAGTAATTTTGTGAGAGAAGGACAAACAAATCTCTTAAGTTAGGAGATTCTTCTACTGTTGATTACATAATTGAAATTAGAAATTATTTAGTTTAGATTTATATTTGTGATATGCATTTCCTTAATCATTGATAAATCATCTTCTAACTTGATCATAGCTGAAACCCATATACCTTGGGGATGTTTCTAAAGCCTACTAGCCCGTATTGATAATAAATTCTTGTGGTTGTTTACTTGTTAAACAACCCAAAAATTGCACGAAGTTATCTGATATCATTATGCATGAGTGTTGACAATTAAGAGGTATATTAAGTGATTACATTGATTAAGATCTAGCTCTAGGTCTGTTTTGTTATCTGCGCTAAATTGAAGAGTATTTATGTGTTATTCCATGGATAGTTGCACATTCTATGTGATTATGTTACATATTATTGTTCGCATCTGTATAAGTTTACTTGGGATTTTGTTGAGGATGGCTTCATTAAATTCTCTCTCAGGGTGCAGAAACCTAGTTTCATCACCACCCCATATTGCTTTCGGTGATAGTTTGTTCTACGCAGGAAGATCGTTGTTTAAAGGGCTAGTAGTTGGAGGGTTTGATGGTTTCTCCATAAACTCTGAACCCGGGTGAGGACCCCTCAAGCCAACAATGTAACAAAATTGAAATGGAAATCCACAAAATCATATCTAAAAGGGAGATAACACTTTTTCCCCAAAGAATAATTACTTCCTCCACTTCACATGCAAGTCATCCTTGACCTTAGATGCATTACAATTATATAGAGATAAGACTTGGATAAATTTCTAAAGGAACGATGACGTAAGACAAAGTAGGAAGGACTTAACACATAAGTGAGAACACTGGACCTTAGAACCACTATATCATCAATAAATTTCCAAGCTAAAGGTTGTGAATTCACCAAGAAATCAAGCTACTCATAGATAAGAACCATGACACACCCAATCCAAAAATTCTCTAATGCACGGAAGGGATGACCTATATGCATTTTGATAGACAAACCAATGAAATTAAAAAGGTAGAGCTATACATTATGTAATATCCCAAAGTAGGGATTCAGCAAGACATAAATTTATAATGGTATTGAAATGATGAATAAGCTTAAAATAGGTGTGATAAACACATATACATCAATTGGAGTTACAGCAGCAACTAATATTCCGATTTACAATCCAACATACGGGGAAAAGAAGCTATTTCAGCCCTAAAAACGTCACTTTCTAATATTTTCGTAAAAATAAGGGTAAATTATGGTGGGATCCTTTATCTTAGGTCATTTGGGACTCACATACCATATTTCAGTAAAAAAAAATGACTCTAGCTAAGTTAAACAGATCTCCTAGTCCCGATACTGCTTAAAAACAGTGAATTCCCATGACTTCACTTATGCAGAAATTTCTAAAGCTTACCAAACATGATTTTCTGAGGGTTTCAGATGTAATATGGTATGAATAACAGATATGGAGTTTATTACATCATTATATAGAAAGTATAAGAGAATACATGGAGAAATCCTCAACTATGAGGGGCTACAACCATAGAAGATGACTGACCAAGCTTGACATCATTTTATTATGGAGAACACAGAAGCTGCTGATTAAAAATTAGATCTAGGACATGATAATGCATGACCATTCAGATCTATAATATATCCATACACTATAATGTCTCTAGTCTACATACCCCTTGGGGTTTTCAGCAAAACATGAAAGCACAAGAGTAGATCTGAGATCTACTACAGAAAATCTGTAGAATGATTCAGAAATTATGAAGCAGATACATCAATGAATAAATCGGATCTGAAACATACATGGATTGGTTGGCTAATCCATGGATCACCATAGTGCAAGGAAGGCTCCTTTACACCAGAGATCTCTCCTCCAAATAGTTTCCAAAAGACCCTGCAACTTATCACTTGCAAATAATGCAGTCTAGGGACATAAAATGTGTTGTAGAATTTCTGTAGAGTTTGGCCTAATGCCAAGATGTAGATCTGAACCTCCAATCATCCAATACACTCTTCCAGGAGGATAAAAGACTCACTCATTGAGAAGAGGCACTAGTATGGCCTAGATCTGAATAGATCTAGCCTCCACTTGATGTTGCTTACAAAGACAACCAAACCCTCAATAGGATATGCATTGTATTTCGAAGAAGAGCTTGGCCAAATGCCTGATAGTGGACAAGAAATGCAAGGATCCTCCAAGAGCTACTCAATGGAAGAGGTGGGATTCTCGCCCGGGAACACCCAGTGCTAAACAGCACTATTCTCTACTAAACAGCCAAGAGAATAAGAAACGTCTAAAGAGAAAAATTCTTCAGAAATAATATGGTCATCAACAACCTTCTCTTTTTGTCCTTCCCTTCCTTTTATAAGATTTATTCCTTGCACAACCCTAAACCATCTCAATGATTTAGCTCTATTCACATGAACAGTCTCCAACTTGATCTGCGTTGTGCATCTAGGAGGTTCAATGAATCTAGACAGTGTTGTGATTTGGTCATGTTGACCCAGTCAAATAGTTCAATCCCCTTCACACATAAGGGTGTTTTTATGTAGATAGCCCAGATTTGTCTTTGTTCATGAGTGGCATTGATTTATTCATTTTTTTAGGAGTTTTTATGACCCTCCCTTACATATTTATTCAATAAATAGGAAACTAAAGAAAAATTGAATATTCCTATTAGCTTGGGCTAATTAGGAATATTACAGTCCTCCCCTCCCAAATGGTGCTTGTCCTCAAGCAACTGCAAGGATAGAACTAAAGAGCCTCCCCTCTTCTTTGTGTAGCATCTTTCAAGTGATATGCTCCTCCAAAGAATAAGATGCCTTATCAACAATATGCCCTCAAGTTATTCCTCCCATGTGTATAAGCATGCCTTTGGTAAAATTCCAAAATGGCTTTCATCATGAAAAGTTAGGACATACATGGAAACAAAAATATGTGATCTAGAGGCATTCTCGAGGCAGGGAATTAGAACTGTATTGGAAATCATCATCCCCATGTGGAGTCTCCATCCCCCAACTATCATCCACAAAAAGTGAGTCACCCTCCAAGTTAGTAACTGATGAATCATCTCCTCCTCCTTAAGCTCCTGCAAAGAAGGTGGGTTACATGGCTGAATTTGAGAGATCAAAATGACTATCCCACTCTGCTTCTCCCTCCACTTATGATATGTGTGGAGCTGCTATTGACCTTGGGCTGAAATATAACGGTCCCCATGAATGACCCAAGTCACTCCACCCTTAAAAACATCCATGAGTTGCCTCCTCAAAGAACTCAAGCTCTCCAAATGGTTCCTCCCACATGAAGAAAAGAGGTGTAGTATGGCAATCATGGTTTGCCCATTGTTTCTCCTAAAACATGAAACATATGAAGTATGAAGAATCATACTCCCAATGGGCACTCTTAATTATTGTGCCACTCCTCCAATAGAGCTTCCCATAATCATAAGAACATCATCAAAATATGGAAGCATAAACAAATGAAAGCAAGTTGCCATGTGACAACCAGGAGGTGGAATATAGTTCTAGATATGGAACCAGCACAGTGCATCCCTTTCCTGCCTCATATCATAGTGCAACAAGTGTCCTTTCAGCCACTTTTTTTCTGTCACATTCATCCTACAAGATGAGATCATGAAAGTACAACTTGGTGCCAATGGTGCACACCAAAAATCATGTGGCCTTCCCCCACAAACCACAAATAAAATGGCCAATATCAATGTTGTAAATGGCATCAAGTACATCATAATACAAGATACAAGAAGGAAATATCTTCCTTGGTACAATATTCTACTCAAAAATACAAAGGAGTACAAGTCATAAAGCAAAAATATACATCCTCCATCATGTACTTTAGTCATTGAGCTGAAATGGCTCACTTTCAAGTTCTCCCTCACTTCAAGTGAGTAGGGAAGTGGTTGTGGCAACCTCTTCATCATCTTTTGGGCTATGCATCTCTCCATATACTGATATACATCCAGTTGGATGCCCTCCCAAGTGAACTCCTCCAGTAAGGAATGGTATGCATTAGAATGCATAGGAAGAAAGCTCACCAATGCTGCATCTGAATCTCTCTTCTTATGCTTGAAAATCCAAGTTAGGAAAATCATAGCAAATAATATCATAGCAATGTAATAGATGTTTCCATCCACTACTCCATAATACTCCTCTCCTACATGCCTTCATAGTTCATCATCTGTGAAGTGACCCTGGGAACACTCCATGAAACAGTCCAAGCTCCCAAGTGACAGTGTTATTGGCCTTTTAACTAGTGCATCTGTCATCTCATAGCTCCTCCCTTTGACATCCCGTATGCCAAAGTCATCATAAAACATAATTTTTCTATATGTGAGAGATTCCTCCCACAGTGAAAGTACCTCCTCATCCTCCAAGGTCAAAGAGTAGCCCCCTTGCACCATGATAGTGCCATCTCCTACTCTTGCAACATCATGCAAAGTATGGAATAAGATTAGTACATACTCTCTCAATAAAAACCAAAGCAATAATAGCTCTAGTTGCCTCCTCACACCATCATCATATAGATCATGGAGCACCATCATGGCAGTAGATATGAAAGATATCACTACACTCCAATATACCTAAACTTCTTGCTGCCATATGATGTAAGTGTCCTGCCACATACCTTTAGAAAGAGAATGATGACCAAAGTCCTTAAAGAGTAACCAACGCAGTCTTGCATCTTGTTGTCCAGTATCATAGATCTGAAAGTGGTTTCCCAACCTCTTGCTCATCATCTTCACCCATCCAACCCATGGTGAGTGTCTATCATCATGCCCAATAGTGGCACTCCTCCAATGGTGAATACCATCCTCCCAAATCATATTTCTGTCTTTGCACTTCATGGGATGTTGAAATGAAATCTTCTAAAGATCTCCAAATGAAGACCACTCATCAATGACCAAGTTGATCCCATAAGGATCCAAATAGGTGGTAGGCAAAAACCTCCCTTCATGATGTGTAGGGCTTATCAAGAAGTATCCAACACACACATGAGAGATGTTATCCATCCTAAGATGTCCTCCATCATCTATCTGATCCTCCTTTGTTATGCATATGGGAAGGTCATTGGAAGGTTCGAACAATGGTTGGGCCCCCAACTCATCACTGCTACTACATGATAGCACTGCTGAACTCCATAATGGTGCAACTGATGCCTCCAAATCATATCCAAAGCTAAACACGTAGTTTTTCAATGTATTGTGCAAGACAATACTCACCTAATCCTCCAAGAAACTACAATCCAACCTCAAGGGTTGTGTGCAGCTCATCAATGATACATTGGGATGACTTTTTTCCTCTTCCTTGAATGACTCAATGCTGCTCAACACAGTGAAAGTTTGTTGCTCCAAATCAGCAATATGTTTTGACCCTTGGTCATGCAATGGCACATTCCCATCATCCTCTTCATGTTGCATTGAAATAGCAGGAAATGAAAACATGTGCATACCTTGGTACAACTTGGGAACATCTTTTATTGCTACAAGGATTCCTCCTTTTGGTGTGATGGCTTCCCCAACTTCTGAAGATGATAGATGTTCTTCTATGGCTTCATCAGTGCTGGTACAAGTCTCTTCTCCTTCATGCATCTCCAGAATGGTACATGGGACTCTACAGATCAAGAGATCATGATCATCTTGCAAAGGTGCAAGTGGTCTTCCTCCTGAAACACGTGCTCCAGCAGTAGATGGCGGTGAAGGCTTCTTCCCTTCTGATTCCTTCTTGTCAAACTTCTTGATCAACGTTTGAGTAAAGTCTGCATATGCACTCACTTTAGCATGACTCAAATGGCTGAACCACGAAATTTTTGCTTCATGTTGAAGGTGCAGCGCAGCAATCTCAACAGCCTCTTTCTCTACTACTAGATGTAGCAGTAAAAATGCATCCAACTTCCTCCCCCAAGCCTTTGTTGTGCATGAGGAGGACCCATCAAAAGTAGAAAATAGAAACCCAATTGCCCTTCATTCTTCTATTACTGCTTGATCTCCTTTCTTCTTTGAGATCAATAAAATCTGGAAGAGTTACATTCTTCTTGATAGATCTAGGTTGATACTTATATTCCACAAGATATTTACTTAGAATCTCATGATCTAATTTTCCTCCAACTCTATGCCTCTTATATTGAAAGAAAAAGGATGTAGCATGCTTCTTTGGAGTTTTGTGCAATACGGGGTCCTCTTTTTGCTGATAGGAAGTACATGGACCTTCCTCATATTGAAACCCTAATGTGGTTTCACTCTTCAACTTATGCATAGTGTGGAATAGAGTTTTTGGGAACTCTTTCCCTTTCTTTCTTCCAGATGAAGGGATTTCACCCTTGTTTTCTTGGTCTTCTGTGTAATCACATTTCTTCTCTACTCTTCTTTGCTTGACCTCCTTGGGGAGATCCTTCTTAGATCTGAAAAAATATGAGATGAAACTCATTCCTTCCATCATTTTTCTCTCTTTCTGCATCTTATATCATCTTGGCTTGAAGGCCACAGGCTGAGCCAAAGATCATGCTCTGATACCATTGTAATATACCAAAACATGGATTCAGCAATACATAAGCTATATAACAGTCTTGAAATTATGAATAAGATTAAAATAGGTGTGAGAAACACATATACATCAATTGGAGTTACAGCAGCAACTAATATTCCGATTTACAATCCAAAATACAGGGAAAAGCAACTATTTCAGCCAAAAAACGTCATTTTATTAGATTTGCATACAAATAAGAGGAAATTATGGTGATATACTTTAGCTTAGGTCATGTGGTACTCACATTCCAAATTTCAGCAAAAAGAAAATACTCTAGCTAAGTTAAACAGATATCCTAGTCCCGATATTGCTTAAAAACACTGAATTCCCATGACTAAACTTATGCAGAGATTTCTGAAGCTTACCCAGTGTGATTTTCTGAGGGTTTTAGATGTAATATGGTATGAATAATATATCTGTATCTTATTACATCATTATATAGGAAGTAGAATAGAATACAGGAAGAATTCTTCAACTAAGAGGGGCAACAACCATAGAAGATGACTGAACAAGCTTGAAAAAGTTTTATTATGGAGCACATAGTAGCTGGTGATTAAAAATTAGATATAGGACAATTTAATGCATGAACAGTCAGATTTATAATAGATCCATACACTATAATGTCTCTAGTTTACATACCCCTTGGGGTTTTCATCAAAACATGAAAGCACAAGAGTAGATCTGAGATCTACTGCAGCGGATATCCAGAATGATTCAGAAATTCTGAATCAAATACATCAATGAATAAATCAGATCTGAAACATACATGGATTTTTTGGCCAATCCATGGATCACCACAGTGCAAGGAAGGCTCCTTTACACCAGAGATCTCTCCTCCAAATAGTTTCCAAAAGAACCTGCAACTTATCACTTGCAAATAATGCAGTCCAGGGACATAAACTGCACTGTATACTTTTTGTAGAGTTTGGCCTGATGCCAAGATGTATATCTAAAGCTCCAATCTGCTAATACACTCTTCCAGGAGGATAAAAGACTCACTCACTGAAAAGAGGCACTAGTATGGCCTAGATTTGAATAGATCTAGCCTCCACTTGTTGTTGCTTATAGAGAAAACCAAACCCTCAACAGGATCTGCATTTTAGTTGGAATAAGATCTTGGCCAAATGCCTGATAGTGGACAAAAAAAGCAAGGCTCCTCCAAGAGCTACTCAATGGAAGAGGTGGGATTCCCGCCCGAGAACACCCAATGCTAAACAACACTATTCTCTGATAAATACCCAAGAGAATAAGAAATGTCTAAACAGAAAAATTCTTTAGAAATCATATGGTCATCAACAACCTTCTCTTTTTGTCCTTCCCTTCCTTTTATAAGATTGATTCCTTGCACAACCCTAAACCATCTCAATGATTTATCTCTATTCACATGAACAGTCTCCAACTTGATCTGTGTTGTGCATCTAGGAGGTTCAATGAATCTAGACAACACTGTGATTTGGTCATGTTGACCCAGTCAAATAGTTCAATCCCCTTCACACATAAGGGTGTTTTTATGTAGATAGCCCAAATTTGTCTTTTTTCACATGTGGCATTGATTTATTCATTTCTTTAGGAGTTTTTATGATCCTCCCTTACATATTTATTCGATAAACAGGAAAGTAAAGAAAAATTGAATATTCCTATTAGCTTGGGCTAATTAGGAATATTACACATTAGCAACCAACCCAGAAAGATTTGAACAAAATACCACAACAAAAACTTGAAGCTATTTATAGCAGCAAACACTATATAGCTACAAACATAACTATAAATAAAACTGAAAAATGGATGATTAGAGTTATAACTGAAAAACACCCAATATATAATACAATTACAAATCCTTAATAATTGGAGTGTTAATCTCAGGACAAAAAGAATTAAAATATGAATGGCCTTACTAACACGAAGACGCTAAAGTTAGAATTAAAATAAAATACTAGAAAGAAGTAAGATCTTACTCACCAGTGCACCGATATATCCATGATTGATTCTGTGAAAGGAAGTATAATTTCATGTCAAATTTACTAGTGATCCTTTGAACCAAGAATGAAAATAAAGGCACAAAGAAATGGAGATACACCAAATGAAGGTGGTAGAGTGTTAGGTCCCTATATTACTAGTGTAGTCCCTTATTGTTGTTAGTGTATCCCCTTTATTGTTATTATTGTATGCCTGTAACCCCCATATTGTTATTATTGTGCCCTTACATTATTATTGTTAGGTCGGATAGGATTATATTGTGACCCCATGGACTCCTATATATAGAAAGGAGGTTTTTTCATTTGTATAATCATAGAATTGTTTATTTATCTTATGTAAATGAGGTTTCCCCCTCGAAGTGGCTTATTTCTAAGGCGTTGATCTCTTTTTTCTTCTATTTTTTGAGCTAGTTTCATAACATTTGGTATCAGAGCTTTCGATTATAGGGTTTCACTGCTCGAAACAGGTCATCGTGGAATTATATATATATATTTGTTTCTACAAAGTTTTAGAAGCTAAAAAATTTACCACTTGAGGCCGAAATCTTGAGGAAATCTGTGTAAAAATGTCAAATCTTGGTTTGCAATATTTTCGGAGATATGATCTATGGACATTAGCGTTTGTTCACACTCCCAAATTTCATCTCAAAGAGGTGACCCTGGGAAAATAGTCATAACTCTCTCTGTGGGCATCAGATTGTAATTCTGTAAAAAATGCCAAAATCACATGGATTGTAGTTTCTTTTGGATCAATTTCAGAGCCGAAGGAGGATACAGAGACATGTGTCACACCGTACAAGTTCGCTCTACTCAACTAGTCCACAATTAGGTCATTGTGCGAGATTGGGCATAACATTTCCCTGAAGAATCCAAATCAGTTCAGACCTATGGAACTAGAAAGAAGATTCATAGGACTACAATAAGATTGAATTTCAGATATTGAAGATCTGAAATCACATCGATAATTCAGTTTCAATATAGACCCTCCTAAAAAGCAAGAAAAAGGTGTGTGTTTATTAAACAAGTTTGCATAACGTTTGTTTGAAAAATTAGTTTGAAGTGATTCCAAGGGCATATTGAAACACATATATCAGTATTCAGTTATATAATGTCTTCCAAAATATTTCCACACCGATTAAGCCCTAAGAAGGCTATACTATGACTCATCAAATGGAAGAATTGCAACATGATATATCAAAATTACGGTACCAAGTGCAAGAAAAATCAATATTACAAAGAGAAATCAAAGATGACATAGATGGCTTAAAATCATACATGAAGGCTAATTTGGATGGTTTGAAGGATCAAATGAAAGATAATATGGATGATAAGGTAGTGGAATATCACATCGTGCATCAACAACAAGTTCGCCAACTCTCAAAGGATAACCTAACTTTGGTGCAGAATCGAATGAAACAACATGAAGATCAACATCACAGCAAAATAATATATGAAGCAGTCATAGAAAAAAGAAATCGACAACTACGAAATCAATAAATTTCAGAGTATCTCAGCAAGTGGAAGAACTTACACATTGAATATTCCTCATGGGAGGATGAGAATTTTATACATAAGCATCAAGAAATAATCAAGCGTTATGGACAAGACTCAAAATTAAAAGTGGAAGAAATGTGGAAAAATCAATGTAAAGTCAAATATCTCATTATTCTAATCGCAGCAGTGTGAACGGTTCATCAAACCGAGTCTGTATGCAAAAGTTAGAGCTGGTCAAAGTTTTTGGGTTGACTTGGTGATATGGCAGATTGAGGAGGCAACAATTTCAGAATTTTTTAATGTCAGAATCTGTCGAAATTCTAGGAAAAATTTTGGGATGGTTAGTTTGTATAATATCTCCCAAAATCCATTAAAAATTGTGGTTGGGGTGGTTAATCTTTAAAAAAAAACAAAAAATATAAAAAAAGGGGCAGGCCATGACCGTCACCCCTCCCCAAACCATATGATAACGCATGTAGTAAATATAGGGGGGCGGGCGATGACCCCACACCCCCCCCCCCCCCCAAATGTATGATAATGACACCATACCAATCAGTGGAGGATGAGGGGATTGGCTGGCGATAGCGGACCCGGCCGCCTCCAAATTTAAAACAATATTAGAACGAGCTCCAAAATAAGGGGGTCGGGATTGATCCCCCAGCCTCCCTTTATAAATTCAAATGATTTCACCATTACACCACCAGCGTCCCAGTTGATAACACTTCCCTCAAAGTAATATAAAACCCCTTAGTTTGACAGTACGCTCAAGAAGATAAAGTACAGGCGGGCACATGGTTCGAGACGTGGAACCTTGAGCCATTCAGGGACAACAATGGAACCATGATATGAGCCTCATTTCCAGTGGATCTGAAATTGTTTAGTGCCCAAATTGGGGAAATTTTATATGGATATTACACCTCTTGGTGACAAGAATATGATCGTCATGAATGAAGGCATCCCCATTATTTAGCAGGGCCTGGAGATGTAGCCCGAATTGGACGAACTTCGTAATCAATTTTTGGTGTCTTGGTGTTGTTGTTCTTCATTTTATGTGTTTATGTTTCATGGTTTAAAATTATCTGCTATATGTAATTCTTTAATGCATCTATAAGAAAAAGATCTTCGATCACTCCACTGAGATATGCTAAGGTTTATTGTATTTCAAAGCATATCGCTTGTGGCGTGATCTCTTCCCTTAAGGAGTGAAAGTATGGTGTTGCCCTACCTGAAGGGTTTTGATATTAATGAAGATATGAAGTTTTATCTTCTATGGCATTATTTTTTGGGCATATTTTATATTTTTATGCATTTTATTGTCATATCTACTACAAGTGGAATCAGAGCACTTTCTTGGGAAAAATTTGGGAGTTTTTTTTTCAATTTTTGCAAAGAATTTGTTGGGCAATGAGTTTGCAGGGAAGATCCAAAACATTTCGTTCAAAGTCTTCAAAAATAAATAGCAGATCTGGGTTTCTTGCAAAAAAATATCCAATTTGAAAAAAAATAGTAGAATTGTAGTATGGATTGGGGATATATCACTAATTTAAATTCACTTGTGTTCCAGAATTTTTTGTGACGGCGGGATAGTTCCAGTGCGAATCTGAGCAGATCAAGATTTTAAAAATAGAAAAAGATGTGAGATGGTTGTTTCATTTCCTAAAACATGTTATAATAAGGATTTTGAGTTACATTGATTGGGTTATGCCCATTTTAATTTTTTTCCAAAATAAGTTGTTTTCTTTAAAAGCCTTACTTTGTTTTAGGGGTTCTCGCAAGATGAAGTTTACAGGAAAATATGATGGCCCTACTATTGAATAATTTTTACAATATCACAACGCTCAATTCCCATATTTTTTTATATGCTCCATAGGGCTTCATATGAAAGAAGAGGAAAATAAATGGTGGACCTCACTTGACAGCTCACTAAGGAGACTTCCCTAGAAAAATCTTGAAAAAATCCTTTTGGACAAGTGGTCCCAAGCCAGAAAGAAGGACAATAAGAGCCATAAAGAGTTATTTTCTACAAATGTTTCCATATTATAGGTTCATGTATGTATTCAGAAAGAGAACACCATTGTGTCTATCATTCCTAGTTGTAAGAATAATTGTATCAATGTTAATTTGACTAAAAAATAGCAAGTTCTAGCAAAACATATTGAAATAACACAGGTTGATAATGAACATATTCAAATATATAAATATTTGAAGATTTCTATGGATAAGTATGTGTTGCATTCTTATTTTTATGCTTAAGAAATGGTTTTTGTGGATATTTGTTTGGGACACCCTTGGATTGAATCCGTTGGTACTGTCAATTTTAATCTTCAAAAGAAATTCATGAAGCTCTGGTATAAAAATAAGAAAATTAAATTTCAATATATTTTCATTAGGAACTATGCAGATACTAGGGAGGAAGAAGTACAAATCTCTAACAATACAAAAACATCATATGATGAGCTTTAGATGGTAGACAACCAAACACAGACATCAAAGAAGGTACCAGAAAAAGCACCAAAGACCACTACATCACCAATAGTGGAGGAATTAATTAAATATTTTCCATCAGTTAAAGCTTTAACATATCACCACTCGCATCACCCAGCAAGACAACAACCAGCAAGGTGGCAACAAATTAGAAACAAGGAAAACAACCCCTAGACAACACATAGAGAGGTTCTTATTGTATTGGAAATAATATGGAGAGTCTCTAGCCTCTATATAGGTTTCATACACGCAATACCATTGGTAGTTACCATGGATCTCTCAATACCATACATCCAGTACAATAGGCTTATCACTTTATTCCCTAGCTACATGTGGTCTCTTTCATAATGTGGGTTAACCAATTTATTTATTAACTATAGCCCATTTATTTATCATTCTTACATTATTACATCATATTATTCCCTTGGGTACCTCCCTCTGTACCCTATATTATCCCCCCTAGGTATACTACAGAAACATTTTAATTAAAATTGCCTTGTGTAATATTGTAACTTCATAGTCAATCTAGGTCATTCATTAGGTGAAATATCTCACGATAAAAGTTATGTTAATTTAGGGTTTTTTTCCCTAGAAGGCAAGCCTCGATTTATATGAGGTAATTTTCAGAGATACTATATATATGTATTCTATGTGAGAAAGAGACATGAGAATATGTGAGAGAGAAGATGAAATTACAATGGATTTGTTGTAGGATGTAACTCTTCATTTTGATGGATAATATAAAAGTAAGGCCTAGTTGTTTCTTCATGGACATATCTCAAATTGGATGAAACACATATATTTTTCTCTCTCTTATTTTATGCTTTTATGTGTTTGTGATTTTCAAATATTTTATATGTTCTCTTACTCTATTAATTAGTTTCTAACATAAAGTAGAGAAAGCTAAAGATAGGATAGCTAACTAAATTAATGTCACTTGTATTCAGCTAACTTGATAAACTAATTTTAGACATCAATCATATTCTAGGAAATTTATAAATTGAGCGTAATGTGAGGTTTTAAGATAGAATAATAGCACAATATTGATAGAGGCTTCATAGTGAGAACGTGTTGATTCCAAGAGAATGCAGTGAGGGTGGTGATGAGTATTGTATTTTATCGGTTGGTCCATTATACCTGGTATAGGAGCCCAAGTAAGTTCAATAATTAATTTATTAATGAAGAATCGGTGATTGGGTAGATATATTTTTATGTGTGTGTGTGATTCATTTGGATAATTTAATTTATCTTCTGATTTATTTTTATGATTTAGGAATTTGGATGTGCGTTCAATCCACTTATTAATTGTTGGGAACTGAATAACGGGTGCTAGGTTCTAGAAATTATAACAATATGATATTTTGACAAGGCATGCATATAACGATCATGACTCATATGTATCTTATAATATGCACTTTAATGAAAAAAATTGTGTTTTAATGATAAACAACTTTGCCTAATGTACATCCTTTATCATTGAGATCTGAAGACCAATAAATTATTTAAATTTAGTTATTAGGGTATTTAAGATGAAACTAAACTTGGGCATGGAGATTAAGGTTTGTTATCAAGGTTCCAAAATCAATTTTTTAAATACTTAAACATGTCATTATGAAGGAATCCTTGTCTTCCAAATAGTCTTCTAAGTAGGGACATTTGTATTGTTAGGATATTCAAAATAATAGTTATGAGTATGGAGTCCCTTAATATGTGAGGAAAAGTAGTAATTGAACCCTAAGTAATATTTTTGAAATACATTGATATGATATACAAATAGAACCACCAAATAAGAACTTTCAATGTTATTCCTTCCTTTGATTAAGGATATGGGTGTGATTAAGGTTTTTGGATACTAAATACATGATTTTTAGGGCCCTAGACATCTTTGACTAAGGAAACATAATCCTCTCATGTATGCATGCTTCTAAGAATCGAGGTTAAAGAGTGAAACTTTTATCCACTATACATGACCTCATAAGCATATCTATATTCTTATTATTGGAATGGGGCTATTAATGATATTAAGAGGCTCTCAGAACTAGATATGGGTCTCAATGTCGCATGAAAATAGTTCTTCCACCATTAATGAATATTTTATGAATTAATATGAAAGAAAAATACTTGACCTCCAAGTGGGAGATTTAGCATCCAAGTGGAGTCATGTGCACCATTATAATTTTCAATCACAACTTATGGATTCCTGAAAATAGTGTTAGGAATAAATTTATGTGTTTAAGATTTTAATGAATATTTTATGCACCTGAGTCTAATAACACTCTACCTCCAAAATGTATGTGTTTCCTCTTAGTGCTCCATATTGGCACCATCATTATTTTTTGAGAAATAAGTATTGATCTAAGGACTTGGACTAGGGTTAAGTGACGAAAGTTGCTGAGTAAGCCTAACAAGTAGCTTCAAAGGCATAAGAGTCATAAATGAGTCCTAAAACCACCACATATCATCTCTCAATCGAAATTTTTCATTTAAGTTGTAATATTAAAACCACTAGAAGGATTGGAGAACCAATTATAGGCATCCTAGAAATAGACATGGTTAATGGAGGAAAATAGAGCCTTAGAACCTAAAGTAAGATTCTAGACATCCAAGTATTAAAAAAATCCTTAGAACCACCACATATAATGCCTTGAGACTATAATCTCATTCTTGGTTGGCATATGTACATCATTAGAAGATTTTATGCTCTAAGTATAAGACTTGTTACCTTGACCATGGTTGTTGGGGGTATCTCAGGCCTTAAACCATACAAGTAGCCCGTGAGGTTGAAGGGTCATGAAAAATGACTTGAACCACCACAAAGGAAATTTTGTATGGATAATTTGGCCCATAAGAAGGGATATGGGCTCTATTGAAAATTTTATTAGCACAATATTTTGTGTCATGGAAACTTAATCATAATTGTGTGAGTAACCCCTAACATTAGGTGCTAAAGATAGACTTTATGAATCTGAGACTAATAATGTTACCTTAAACATGGTTTTGAGGGCCTTATATAGGTTCAATCAAGGAAACATGAAATTTAGGGAATGATGGAATTTTTTTCCCATCTAGTTTTAAGAATGATGCCTCAAATAACCACACATAGACTCCTAAGGGTATTGTTGGCCTGTGATGAAGGATGTAAGGCCACTAGTTGGTTTTCAGTAGTAAGATTTTGTCTCATGACCCTAGAAATGATCTGGGGAATAACGTCATGGATTAGGTCCTAAAGAAATATTTGATTCATTTATGGTAGCATTTACCATGGTTAGTGGAGGAAATTCATGCCTTCATGCTTTAAGTTAGATTCTAAGGTTTAAGTGACATGAAAATGAACATGAATAACCAGAAAAGACCTTCCTATGGAATGTGTGGAATTTAAGAGGGGTTATGGGATATATTGAAAGTATTTTAGCATTATATTTTATCATAGTGTCTTGAACATAGATGGGGGAGAAAACCTTAACATTAAGCCCTAAAGGAAGGTTTTAGGTATTTAATTCCGCTAAAGTGACCTCAAACATGACTAGTTAGAGATTCGATATGGTTAGCAGAGGAAGCATGAATATCAAGATCTATAGGAAACTTTTATCCATCTAAGACCAATAATGATGCCTCAAAAAAATGATACATGGCATTTTTGATGTTGGTTTTGGCCTATTATTACGGGTGTCAATGCCACTAGGTAGTTTATAGCAATAGGTATGTGTGTTAGGGATATGGAAATAATATTGGGAAAGAGGCCATGCCATAGTTCATAAGGAAGTATTTAAGGAATCTAGAGTCACCTTGACCATTGTTGTGGTGAGGAAACTTAGGCCTTAAGAACTAAATGTGGTATCTAAGGCTACATGAATGGGGACATGAGTGAGAATTAGGACCTTTCGATGGATATTAAATATTTAATAAGGGATATGGCCTCTATTAAAATATTTTAAGCACTATATTTGGTTCAAGATTCCTTGAAAATAATTGGGGGAGAGAACGCTAGCCTTACGCCCTATTGAAATATTTTAGACATCTAGGGATAGTAACATCACCTCAAAAATAGGACTTTAGGCCATATACATGGTCATGGGAAGAAACATGAAAATTAGGTCATATTTGAAACTTATATCCATCTAAGACTAAGAAATGTATGTCAAACAACCATAAATGGCCTCTTGAGGATATCCTTGGCCTATGGTTGGGGCATTGGAGCCACTAGGTGGTTTTGAGAAGTAGGTATATTTCATGGGACATTGTAAGTGATATAGGAACAAAGGCCATGTATTAATTCTTGAATAAAAATTTGAGGCATTAAGAGATCTAAGGAAATATTTGAGGAATCTACAACTCTAAAGAGAGCTCAAAGTAATTTAACAAGGCCATGTGATGAATGCTTAAAAATATATATTTAGGACCTAATGCATGGCATTCTTCCCTATATTATTTCGAGGGGCACAAGACACATAAATACTACTAAAACTCACCTTGTGAAATTGGTTTATTCAAGCATATGCCAAGGATATGATTAAGAGGCCATGTGTAGTTGTTCAAGGAATCCTTCTTGGACATGGATGGATCAAAGCTTTTGTTAGAATCTAAGCTTCTTGTTTCCTCTCCTAACCAAGTCTAGTTCCATAAGACCAAAATTTCAAGTGACTACTGGCCCCAAATATATAAAATATTTATTTAGGTCCCAAGGATAGAATTTCCTTCCTTAATCATTTTCAAAGCATCGTAACTAGAAACTAATGATTTAATCCTTTCAATAGGGAAAATATCCATTCTTAAAAGCTATAGATCCCATAGCAAGTTCATATATTGTGGTTTAAATCCTTTTCCATGTCCCTTCAACTGAAGAATCCACCTTCAGGGCCTAAGGAAAATGTTCCTCCCCTAACCATGGTCAAGGAAAGGATACTGATACCTAGAGCTCGAAAAATTTTAACGATTCCCATATCCTGACTAAGAGGGAGATGATACTCACAACACGTCATATGGGGTGATTTGAGGCCTTAGTCTTAAAATTGGATTGGTATAATCTTGCATTAGGTGTTAAGGGTTGATTATATTTTTATAACCATGTCTATTTCCCCAGCTTAAAACCTTCTAGTGATGCCAACCATGAATATCCTTACTCAGACTATAAGGAAATTCTTAAGACATCATTTGTAGTGGATCAAGGTGTCATTTTTGAAAATTTGTTCTTAGAAGCTTGCTTTATGGTTTAAGGCTTAGCTTTCATCCTTAAAGAATCATGTACATGTATCAAAACTCAGAGATACATATCCATAGTTAGATAAAGGGTTAGCCTTGAGAGGTCTTATTAGTGGTTTATGGTGTTTTTCATATACATGTATTCCAAAAAAAATTCTTTAGATTATAATAATAAAATTCCCTCCCATCTCCATGTCAAGGAACTTAATACTTATAACTAGTAATGAAAACATTATGACAATTCATGTATCCTACTTAAAATACAAGGATGTCCTAAAGATCTAAATTTTGGTGTTTCAAGTTACTGCTCTAAGGACCTTGATATTGGCAGTATTTTTGGTATCAGAGAGGGTTCCGTTCTCTTTGGGTGATGTCCGTTTTTTTTTCTCTTTGGGTGTAATATGATACCGCATATTGGTATCAGAGCATGGTTCACCCCTTTGACTCGATGGGCGGAATATTCCTATCATGCATGCATGCTTGTTGTACATTTTCCTGTTATGTATACATCGTGATGGTCAATGTTGCAGTCATATTTTTATGTAGCAGTACACGATGTTGTTGCAGGGATGTGTTTGTCGTGAATGCATGCTAGTTGAAAATCCATTTTTTGTGTATGATTATTTTCTATATGGATATATTCATGTTTTGTTATGGTTATGACTCTCACACATAAGGTCATGATATGCAGCTAGTGTTCTCTTTCATGTAGGGAAAAATTTAAGGATGGGAAATTATTTTGAAGTTTAAAACATTGGCGAATCTCAGTAGTCCCTAATATGAAAACTATAAAATGTTTATTGATATATTTGTAAAATTATCCAAATCTATAACGAATTTCTATATAATATCTATATAATGTGGCGATTTTTAAGATAAAATAATTTTATATTGTAAAATTTGGGCAAATTATTTTTATAAAAAATGGAAATTGGCTTTTTTTTTTTTGGAAAAAACATGGAGAATTAGGCCACCTACAAATATTAGCCCCTAAAATTTTTCATGCTTTCATGATGTTGACATATTTCTATGATTATGGTTATACATGTATCATGAAAATCTGGTTGATCTTGAAGATAAGATATCCTCCCCTGAACTATACTGAGGTATGTTGGTTATGTTTATATTTTGGTTTATATTACATGATATAATTTTAGGAAGAAGATCAAATATGACTAGCAAGATGGTAGACTACACTTCACAAGGTTCTCCCCATGGATCCGATGAGAAGCATGTGGATAGGTACTCTCCCAACATAGCAAACACTTTGTGAAGTTTGAAGGTAGAAATCAAAATTTTCAAGGAAGACAATGAAAAAATCATTCAAGAACAAGATAAATAAGCATAAGTTAATGCAATGATCCATCAGAGTCTGTGAGATTTCCAAAGATAGGGACCTCTTAGGATCAGTCATGGGCAGAAGGATAGGACTAATGGGGCATATTGCAGTAGGTCTCATGATGGTCACATGTTAGATATAGATGACACGATCAGAGATGGAAGGTTCTTGGAAACACTAGAGAGGAGAGGTGATGTACATAGGTACTATTCTAGTTTTTATTATGAAATGTATCATGATAATCATTATGGTAGTGTGTTTAGCGCAAGGGTGTACAAAATACACTTCTCTAGCAAGTTGGAAGTTATATAATATTCCTAAATTAGCATGTAGCTAATTGGAATATTTTTTTTTTATTTCCCTTCTTACTTAGAAGAATAAGTGGGTAGGGAGACCCATAAATCTCCTTTGTAGGAATAAAACCACTCCAAATGTGAATGGAGGGCATCAAAAAAGCTGGATAAAGCTCCCCTATGTGTGAACAAGGGATGAAGCATGTGGAATAGGTCAACTTTGACCAAATCAACAATGCTAGTATGGAGGGAGTGGAAATTCAATGAGGGACAACACAATTTTGGAGGGGGATCCTTTGCATGGAAGTAGTGCCTTTAATGAGTGGGGACAAGGGTGAGGAAGCTCACCAAGAATATAAGGAAGGGGATGGAAGCCATTGAGGAAATTTTTTTTGGATTATTATTTGATTATGGTATGTTATGACTTGTGGCTCTCTTCAGTTGTTTAGATAAGGTTGTAGTGCTTTTTAGAACAAGGGTGTTCCCGAGTGGGAATCCCACCTTCATCCTCGGGGGAATTCGAGTGCCCACTCAAGAGAAGTTCATTGAGCATTATTTCCACATTCTGGAATTTTTCCAAAGCTACAACTTCTTCTACAGCACAAGTTCTATTTAGATATGTGTTGAGTTGTGGGGTGCAGCAGTGGAGGATTTCTTGGATCATTTATGAGCTTTTCTTTAGTGGAGGGATCTTTCTTTCCATTGGGAGATCAGTAAAGAAGGTCCTTGTGCTTCATATCATATTTTTTCATCAAGCCAAGTCATTTTCATCCCCTACAGCACAGTTTTGGTCCATGACTGCATTATTTCAATGAGCAGTTGCAAGGGTGAGTTTAGTGCTCCATTTGGAGTGTTTTCTTTTCAGTGGAGGGATCATCCCTACACTTGAAGAGTCCATTGGAGGAGTTCCTTTTAGATATACATCAGATTCATCCAACTTCTTTCAAGTGCCCAGTTGCAGTGTTTATTCATTCCTAGAGCTGCATTTTAGCATTCTGATATTTTGTGTATTTCTAGAAACCCTTCCTGGGTTGTCTAGGAAATGTGTATGGTAGCATAGATCTCCATTTTTTAGCCTTTTTTGAGCATGTAATATAATATCCATATATTTATATTTTTCAGTTGCAGTGTTATTCACTAAAACTGCGTTGTATGAGCGTGAAACATTTTGTGTAGTAGCTTCATCTTATGTTATGGTGAATTTTATTGTTGGAGGCTTCTCTTGCTTAGCTTGAGGGGTTGATTCTCAAAGATCTTGTGTACATTTGTTGCTGATACACTTAATATAATGTATCTATCTTTGGCTCACATGTAATTTATTTATATTTACATGTTGCTTTCCAGTATTATGTGTTATATTGTTGCTTTCTCCATTTTGGGATATTACAGTGGTATCAGTGCATAATCTTGGCTCAGCTTGTGAAGATATTGCATATATGTTATCAGAAGAAGAAGAAGCTTCTCATAGAAAAGAGAAGGCTTACAAAAATTACAAGGGAAAGACTCCATTATTTGGAGAAATGGAGGGAAAGAATTTTTCAAAACTTCTTCTCCAAACTATGCATGAGATCAATAGAGAAATCAAGGATGAGGAGGCAAAGACATGCAGATCCCTCTAAAATATTTTCACAAGAAGAAAGATCTAGTTCTTCATAATATAGGTGTGAGCATTCAGCCACATAAACGGATCCACATTGCTCTACCATGCCTACATTCACAGCAAAATAGATGGAGGAAGGAGATGCTTCAAAGGAGGAGACTCTTGGTGATTATTTGTAAGATTATGAATCTCAATCTCAGAGGTTCAAATATCATCTAAACTTCCAAGGGTTTTTCAATATCAAGGAGAATAGAAGGCCTAGCAATCACAATAGAAGTAAAAGGTGCAAGAAACATGCTTTGGGCAAATTCTTCCTATCTACTTTTGATGGGTCACCTAAATGCACAACTAAGGCTTGGGTGAAGGAGCTAGATATATATTTTCAGTAGAAGCAAGTTTCAGAACAAGACACCATTAGAGTATCAGTGCTTCATATTTAAGGTAAGGCTTACACTTGGTGGTTTTATAAAAATTCTTCCTTGAATCATGTCAATGTATCTACTTATGCAAATTTCACTAGGAGGTTAGTGAAAATATTTGATGTAAAAAATTCTGAAACATCCTTGGTTGAGCTAGACAAGCCTAAACAAAAAGAACGTTTGCATGAGTTGGAAGGATCGTTAAACCCAACTCCATTCCAGAATGCTATTGAAGGGGTTAAAAACTTACGGAATACCTTGCTAGAGGCAAGATCCCCACTTGAGGAAGAGATCTATTCTCAAAGGGAAGATATGGAGATCTCCTTTTCAAAAGAGGATCAAGACAAAGAGCCTCTTAATAATGAGGATGTAACCTCCATTAATGATGAAGGGGAGGAGCAAACAAGGGGTAACAATGTTTTCACATCAGGAGCAGATCTAGTACCTCATGGAGAGGAATATGGAGCCATTGAACCAATTGGAGGATCCCTTGTGTGTTTGCAAGGAGTTCCAAAGAATATCACATGTGGAGGTCAGGGCACAATCGATGAGAAACAAGTGCCATCATTGATAGATTGTGAGACCTTGCAGGTGAAAGAAGAGAAGGATCGGGAGGATGGCCAACATCAAGTGATTAGGAGCACAGACCCCTATCTATTTCATGAGGTTGATACACAAAAGAGGCAAACTGATTTGCGCAGTGAGAGCAGGGAAAAATTAGTTCACTCATATATGCAGTCTACTCTTGACATTGATGTCTCATTACATGGAGGAATTCCACATGGGAGACCACCAAATCAGGAGTTGATGAGAGATGCAGCACTCGTAGATTCTAGAGCAGTGAGGACCTTGGAAGAACTTGACACAATGCAGAGAGTCTGGGGTTGGCTCAAGTAGGAGGGAGACATTATCCCAATATCAATATTACCCACTCTCACCAAGCATCTTGCGTTAATATAAGATGTTTCAGGGATGGATGGCACCATCACGGTGCAAGGAGACCACACCATGGTATTGGAGAATCAGAAGATACTTCCACATTGGGAGGAATATTCCACATATTGTAGAGGTTGGTGGCCACTCATGCTTACATTGGCCAAACTCAAAAAAATTTCGATAGGTGACAACTTCCCATGGAATGTTAACCTCCAAAAACTTCCACCTTCACTAGAGCATGAGGAGTTGTAGGAGGAGCAACAGAGGCAGGATAGCAACATCCTGGTGCATGAATTTGGCATGGGATATGTCAAAGAGGAAGGAAAAAACATGATAGGTGTCTCACATGATGAATCAACAATGCTGTCATTATGGAGTATTGACCCTTATTGGAGATCCCCCGTTGTTGGTGGAATACTCCAAGGATATATTTTCATGCAGGATTCTTGATGGCCAGTTATCAAATGGGAGATATATAGTGAGAGATGGGGTCATCTATTTTCAGAGTAGAATATTCTTTACTAGAGCCTCTAAGATGAAGGAGAAGCTACTACATGCAACATATGAGAGTTTTCTCTCCAACCCCACTGGTTTTATAAGAGAACACCGTACTATCCTAGAGGGATTCATTTCGGAAGGATTCAATGAGAAGATGCCTGGATTTCCTAGAGGTTGAGGAGAGACATTTCTCTTTGGTAGAGTTATCATAGCCACTCCCTTTCCCATTGGGAGTGAGAGGAGGCCCATCTATGAGCTACCTTACTAGCTTGAACCAAGTACATCGTAAAGATTGTATTTTTGTGCATCACGATTCATTTACTATGTATTTGTATTTCCTTACCATTCATGTGCAGGGCACTTCTCCAAGAGGGGGAACTTCTTCTTATGGAATTCATGGTCTATTTGGGGCCATAAGCAGTATTGATGATGGCCACTCCCTAGGAGATTTTGGGGAGATGATATCTTATTTAGTGTGTGCTCAATTTGTAACACACAACATACACCTTCTCCAAGCATGTGTGAAGATTGGGGCACCAAGAAAGTGGTTGGGAAACCACTCATCATGCCACATTTTGATGTAGTTAGGAGTCAAACTGTGCTGGTTTCACTTGAGGGACCATTTTCCTTCTCTAGTGCTACACATGGAAGCTAGCATGACATTGATTGTGATCCCATATGTTGATGATGTTCTTATCATTGTTGGGGACATGATTGGGGGGATGACACATAAGTTGGATGTGTCCATTGGGAATGAAACTTCCCACACTTATTCATGCTACAAGGGGAGCATGGGAAATTGTATGGATGCTATATTATATCACTTGTTTCCTTATGAGGTGAGACATATGGTTGACTTGAGCCTTTGGGAGAAGCCTCTCATGAGCATGTGGGAGGTGTTTTTCTATGAATTACCATTTTGGAGGGTGATTCATTTTATATGGATGATAGCTTGGAGATTGGATCTCCACATGGGAATGAAGGTTCCCCATATCTTTCAGCTCTATCCTTGCATTTTCTTAAGGACAAGCAACATTTGGGAGGGTAGGATTGTAATATTCCTAAATTAGCCTACAGCTAATTGGAATATTATTTTTTTATTTTGCTTCTTAGTTAGAATAATAAGAGGGTAGGGAGATCCATAAATCTCCTTAGTAGGAATAAAACCACTCCAAATGTGAATGGATGGCATCAAAAGATGTAGATAAATCATCCCTATTTGTGAACAAGGGATGAAGCATGTGGACTGGGTCAACTTTGACCAAATCAACAACGCTGGTATGGAGGGAGTGGAAATTCAATGAGGGCCAACACAATTTTATAGGGAGATCCTTTTTATGGAAGTAGTTCCTTTAGTGAGTGGGGCCAAGGGTGAGGAAGCTCGCCAATAATATAAGGAAGGGGATGGCAACCATTGAGGACATGTTTTTTGGATTATTATTTGATTATCGTCTATTATGACTTGTGGCTCTCTTCAGATGGTAGTGTTGTTTAGCACAAGGGTGTTCCCGAGAAGGAATCCCACCTTCATCCTCGGGGGGCTTTGAGTGCCCACTCAGGAGAAGTTCATTGAAAATTATTTCCATATTCTAGCATTTTTCCAAAGCTACATCTTCTTTGACAGCACAGATTCTGTTTAGATATGTGCTGAGTTGCAGGGTGCAGTAGTGGAGGATTTCTTTGGATCATTTCTGAGATTGTCTTCAGTGGAGGGAGATTTCTTTCTATTGGGAGATCAGTAGGGAAGGTCCCTGTGCTTCATATCATATTTTTGCATCAGACCAAGTCATCGTCATCCCCTACAATGCAGTTCCAGTCCATCACTGTGTTATTTCAGTGAGCAGTTGCAGGGGTGAGTTCAATGCTCCATTTGGAGTGTTTTGTTTTCAGTCGAGGGATAAACCCTACAATGGAAGAGTCCATTGGAGGATTTCCTTTCATATCTACATCAGATTCAGCCACCTCCTTTCAAGTGCCCAGTTGCATAGTTTATTCAGCCCTAGGGCTGCATTCTGACATTCTGATGTTTTGTGTATTTCTGAAAACCCTTCCTGGATTGTCTAGGAAATGTGTATGGGAGCATAGATCTCCGTTTTTTAGCCTTATTTGAGTATTTAATATCAGATCCATTGATTTATATTTTCAGCTATAGTGTTATTCACTAAAACTACACTATATGAGCTTGGAATATTTTGTGTAGCAGCTGCATCTTATGTTATGGTGCTTTTTGTTGTTGGAGGATTCTCTTGCATAGCTTGAGGGGTTAATTCTCCAATATATTGTGTACATTTTTTGTTGATACACTTAATATAATGGATATATCTTTGGCTCACATGTAATGTATTGATATTTACATGCTTCTTTCCATTATTGCGTGTTATATTGTTGCTTTCTCCATTTTGGGATATTACATGCTACTTGCACAAGGTCACATCGAAAAATGGTTGTCTACTATTAATGGAAAATATTTGACACAATGTAAACTAAGTTTCATGGAAAAATAATCATAAAACACTAAGAAAAATAAAAAACACAAGATGCAAAATACAAAATCTCGATGGAGAAAACAACCTAATAACACAAGTGGAGAATTGTCCCTTTATTAGGTGTTGGTGGTAAAAATTATACAATCCTAAACACTTGAACATGGTCCTTTGAGCTATGGAGATCAAATACCAAAAACAAGGAGGTATCCTTCCGTCGAGTTCCTGCAAGGGTATCCTCCATCTCTCAAAGGATGGTGGATCAGGATCAAATGGTGGACCTCTCTTTCTTGGACTAAAACGTTGGTTGGCCAACATATGAGTCCTTCCAATCCCTTTTTTCTTGGACTATGAAAGTTGGTTTGCTATGAAGCAATTTGGCTAGCATAATAATGTGTCTCCAATTCTTCTTCCAAAGGCTAGCTTATACAGAAATTTTTTGAATTCCTCCCTCTTCTCTTGACCCAAGATGGATAGTGACATAAGAGTGGAGAAGGGATTCCTTTGTGGGATGCATTTACTCCTCAAGGTGGCTCAAATCCGGTTGTCCTTGACAGTATTAGCTGGAGAATCATCTTAACCAAGCGTGCTAGGTGGTCCAGGATGGTGACATTTCGCCATCTTCAGGACCGTGTGGATATCGAAGGAATAGTCACATTGTGCACAAAATTCCTCTGATGCAGGTGCATTGTCTATTAATTTCCATTTGAACCTTAAAAAAAATTAAATTTTGATCTTCTCTAATGTATTCTTCCTCTGAAAATATTCATCTGTACCTTCTTCTTGACATTTTTAATGTATTTTTCCTGTATGATTTTCTAGTGTTAACAACTACCCCTTAATGTATGAGGTATAGGAAGAACTGTGCTAACACTAGAAAATCCTATGAGAAAAAGACATTTAAAAATGTCAAGCAGAAGGTACAAATAAAGGTTTCCAGGGAATAAATACATTAGGAGGAGCCAAAAATCTGGTCTTTCTTAAAGCCAAAGGGAAAAATTTATGGACCGTGCACAGGAAAAACTGGTTCTCGATGTGCAGTGCATATTTTCCTTTGATAGTCATGTACAATCTGGCCATTCCTTCGATAGCCACGTGGTCTTGGGGATTACAGAATGTTACAATCCTGGACCACTTGGAAAACTTGGTGAAAAATATTCTCACTCAACCTAACTAGGTATAGTGTGCTTTGAGCCACCTTGAGGCTTTAATGTAGAACACAAAGGAATCATATGCCCACTCTTGTGTCACCATCCATATTGGGCCAAGATAAGGAGGGAAAATTTGAAAATGGTCTATAAAATCGAGCCTTGGGAAGATAAATATGAGATACATTGTTATGTTGGCCAAATTTCTCCATAGAAAACAAGCTTTTGTTGTCCAGCAGTAGGAGGATTGGAAGGACTCAGTTGTTGGCCACCCAACATCTTAGTCTAAGAGAGAGAGGTTCACCACATGTTAACCGATATACCATCCTTTGAGAGGGAAGAGAGGCTTGCTGAAAACGTGAGGGGAAGAGACCCCCTTGTCTTGGATATTGGAGCTTTGTAGCTTAAAGGATCCATTATAAGATATTTAGCATTCTGTATTATACTACTACTAGCACCTAATAAAGGGAGAAATTCTCCATTGTCGATTTATTAGTGTGTTTTCTTTATTGAGTGTGTATCTTGTGCATGTTGTTTTGTTTTTGTTTCATTCTTTATGTAGTATGATATGTTTCCTCTCTAAATTAGCTTATTACATGTTAAACTTGTTCCACTAATGTTTGACAAAACATTTTGACTTGTGACTCTTATGTAGGTAAGAAGCGTCCTTACTAAGAAAAGTGTATTTCGTCCACCCATGCATTGAATACACTACCACAAGAATGGTGACTCCACTAGATTCTTTCTTTTTAGTTAATGGTTTTTGATGCAGGTCCTTCTTCCTACTCAGTTTGCTGCAAATCTTCCATGCATCCTCTCAGTATTTACAGTCACACTTAGTGAGGAGCTCTGTAGAGCAGAGAAGGATATTTCTTGCATTCTGCCTGACCGAGCACATTCTACTATGACAGATGCATGCTCCACGCTTGTGGGAGGATAAGCAGTGCGGTAGGTAGCAAGCTCATTCTTTCTTCTTTCTTGTCATTTTTTAAAATTTTGAAGTTCTTAGCAAAAAATAAAAAATTTATGTTGCTATGTTATGGTATTTTATGACTAGTTAGGACTCTTATTTGCTAGGATTTAGCTTATCAACTAAGTAGTTTTGATTTTAGTTTTTTATTTTTGCAAATTATACATAGTTTAAGTAGGAAAAAGTAAGCGGCCTTCAATCCACATATGTTGTCCGAACAAAGGATTTTTTGATAAAGATAGAAAACACATAGCGTAAGAAGCATAAAATTAAGTGGCCCATATATCCACATATCTTTAGCTATTTCAAGTTTTTAAAATTTTTGCATTAGATTAGTTCAATTTTTCATTAGGAATTGGTACTAGGACCACACTCTCTTAAAGAAAGAAATTAATCTCTATCACCCTCGCAACTCATCGTGAGCCTAGGTATGCACATGAATGCTTTCCTAAGATAATTTTCCATCTCCCTATAGTGCAAACATAGTCTAACTAGGAAAGGTGTAAGCGACTCATAATCCGCACATCGTTTATTTTTGTAAGGAACAATCACACATAGGGTAATTAGAAAAGGAATATAAAGGTTTAGCACATATCCACATCTCATAACACTTATGATTCTACACTACAAAGTACACACGAAGAAGCGGTAAGAATTGGACCAAAAGGCACCAATGTGTTGGGACCTTTATCCTATTCTTATAGTTACTTCACCAAGGCATACCCTAAAAAAAATTGAGACACTCTAAAAACAATCATTAACTGAACTCACTAATTTATCCCCACATGGGCCACAAAAGAAATTATAGCTCAAGTTAGGACCATCGAGGATATGCATCCAATAAGCCATCATGGTTATAATACATTTTGAGACATAAATGTTGACATTTTAGGGAGCTTCGAATCTATCTATCCACCAAAGGAAAGAATACTTGAGAATTACTAGACACCCGTTTCAGAGGGGATTAAGCTTAAGCCGAGTGCATACGACACTTTTTGGGCCTCCCTGACCCATTCAGTGCTTTGTACTGGTAGCTAATTACCAAGAAGCTCAAGACTCTAATGCTCACATGGAACAATAGTACTTTCGTGGTGAAAACCTAGGGAATCCTTCCCTATAGGTGACAATGCAGGGAGCACTTGATCCTCTTACCATTACCTTGGTCGATTCTTCAGATGTTGGAAGGCGTCGCGAGTTCTTTCTGGATTTTAGACACTGTACCCATCAGAAGACATATTCACAAGGCCCAGCCACATTCAAAGTGCAAGGATGAAAAGGTGTATATATAGGATTTTTAGTATCATACACAAAACAAACAAAACCACATTTTTTTCTTTCTTGATCACATAATGTTAAATTAAAGGAAAACTTACCTCTTTTTTTTCACCTTTTTTTATGCATGTGATCATATTTTCTTTGATAAAACTCTTCCTTCCTCCAGCAAACCAAAAATGTCACCAATATTAAGCTATTTGACACCATAATGGACCTAATGGGACCCTATTGATCTAGGCATTTCTTCGACCTCCCCCCATTAGAGGGAGGGCTTCTGTTAGGGTCCCGTGATTTGGCTGATTGGAAAGCCAAGTGACAGGGTAACATCAAACCAATATTTGGAGCCCAAGGACCTAGCCTTCCTGGACTCAAAGAGGGCTCTCTCTATTTGTATAAGGGATGTCTATGTGTTTTGCTTCTTATGTTTCTGATTTTAGGCTAGTTATGAAGTAGGTTTTTGGTTTTGTTTTTAGGTTTTTGAGGGATGAACTGATCAAAGACTAAGATAGGTAAAAAGATGTCAGATCAACTGGGCTATGGGGTCGAAAAGGTCAAGAAAGCTCCAGATGGTGATACAAGGTATGTTGAAGGGCCGATTTGATCAAGGTAAAATGGATCTTTGGGAAAAATGGAGTGGGATGGACACTAAATTTGTGAATAACAAAGGATTTCAAACATAAATAGTTCAATAGCTGACATAAACATGGTAGGGATAACCATTAATCATGAGAAATGTAACTATAAACTGATAAATGCATATAAATAAACATTCAAGCTATACATAGAGATATATGACTCTCTAACTTTAGGAAATTGCTACCAGACTTTGGGGAAAGACAATTAAGAAAAACAAATAACTCAAATCACTATGATAAAATGCTTAAGCGTAGTATTTCAAGCTATTGGGAACTTTGAAGCAAGATTGCATAGTTTTTAGGCAAAGGGCAAGATCAGTACAAGACTTCCTTGGTTCAAACTAGGACAATCAAACAATCAAAGAAAGGTTTCAGAGGTGGAGCTATGACTAGACATGAGTAAGCAAGGCATACCGTGAATCATACTTATCATGCATAAAACCATAAATGAAACAAGGAAATAGTTTCTTCAGTTATCAAAGAGCAATCAAGGATTCTTTGATGTGACTAAGAAGGAAGAAAACATAGAAGCTATAAAGAAACAGGAAATATGAGGTGCCTGCAAGGGCATGTATCAGATCTATTCTATGCTATCTTATAGCAAGCAAGAGCATGAAATATGAATGAAAAGTAAGAAGCATAACAGAGAGGAACACTATACCATTTTACCAAGTCAAGGAATCCAACAGCAGTCCTCTTTCATCATCCAAAACATTCAAGAAACTATCTTATACATGAGAAAAGTATTTCTTCCAAGCTTTTATAACCATATATTGCTTCTATTCATCAAGTTCAGCCTCATTTACAATGAATTCTCTTGGAATATATAGGCCAAAATGAGGGAAAACCTCCTAGTGCAACTTGCAATCTCATTAGCCCATCAAAAATATCTTATTTTGTCCTTGAGGCTTTGCAAAGCCCAAGGCACAAAATATCTAATAATTATCTCAAAAATGCTAAAAAAAGAAAATATATTGACTTTTCATAACTAATCATGCCCAAAAATAGCTAAACACACATGAGGAAAAGTCACTTTAGAAAGGTACATTTTTTACAAAAATACTTGAGAAATATATCAGCAGAAAGTCCTCTTTTTTTCCGGCAACTTTTGGAGGCCTTCCCGATGTCGAAACGAGGCCATGACAGCTTGTTGGAAAGCTATGAATGTATATTTTCTGAAAATTCTTATTTTTCTCCAAACTGATCATTGGAAGTTAGTCAAAATCTAACCTGTGTGTAAAAACCCAAAAAATATACTTTCCTGATAAATGGGGCAGAGTGTGGAAAAAGTGAGTGTTTTTCGGCATTTTGGGGGAGCAAATCATCTTCAATTGATCTGAAAATTGCTGAGTAGATCCCCCTAAAATAATGGCATCCAATGATACCATTTTCATCCTTTGAGGATGTCCCGAACAGAAATGGCGATGCCCATTATTTTTAGCCAAAAGCCCAAAAATGACAAAAAACCAAAACTTTTTGAATTTTGCCCAATTTTGGCGAGCATGACCCTCAAGGGTTTTCAGAAATATACTGAGAAGCTAAGGCAAAAATTTGGAGCTTTGAGGTGTCTTTCTTCATTTTTGGCGTTGGGCGCCTCTTTTGAGCTTCTTTGAGTTTTTCATGTGTGGCCTTCAATTTCTGTCGGGCGAATTGATTGAGCTTCTTATAGTGCCCGGTCATCCTCCTTTGAAGGTCCAAATCTCTATTGGTCTTGTCCAAATTCTTTTCCAATTGATCATTCACCCTCTCAAGCCATGCTTCTCGATTTTTCTCTATCTCTTGGGTGAACAAAGTAGTGAGAGGAAAAGATTGGAAAAGGGAAACTTCTTCGTCCTTTTGTTTCTCAAGGGCTCTTCTGAGTCCCATGGTCCTTGGCCTCTTTCTCCTTGGCTGATCTTCATCTTCGCTATCATTGAACTTTCCCATGAGTTACTCCAACTTAACTTGTGCCTTGGAGGCCTCCTTTTTATATTTGATGGCCCGGTGTCTCATATACCGCCATGTGAACACTCATCTGTTTATTTTGTGTTTGCAAAAAGTGATTAAATTTTCTAGACCTCTCTTGATCTGCCCTCAAAGTGTCAATTTGTTTTTCTCTATTGATCAAGAGAGAATCTAGGATTCAGGCCTCATTGTCGCTATCATCACTTTGGATCTGAATTATGTCAAAGTCCGTCTCCTTCTCATGCTTTCTTTCTTGTTTCTCCTTTACCTTGCTTTGGGGGGGCTTATTGCTCTTCCTCCTCTTGGGTAATTCGATAATGGGTTGCTTGGGCAACTTCCCCTTGCTTCGGAGGGCCCTAGTAACATTTGGAGTTATACTTTGAGGCACCATTTTTCTTGATATCCGGGGCTTTATCACTTTTGGAGAAGAAAGCATGGCCACTTGCCTAGGAGAGGTAGCTAGCACATGCTCGGTTTGCTCTTTGCCCTTGCTACTTCCCTCATCATCCTTGCCACTCTTCTGAGTTTCTTCATGAATTTTTTTACTGTCATTGTGCTACATATCATCACTGTGTTTTTCTTCATGAGGTTGCCTTTCCTCACTGTGCTACACCTCCTCATCATGCTACTCTTCCTCATCATACTGATGTTCTTCTTCATGCTGTTGTTCTTCTTCATCTTGTTGCCCTTCCTCATGCTGCTCTTCTTCTTCATCTTCCTACCCTTCCTCATCCTGCTGCCCATCTTCCTCATGCTACTCTTCTTCATCATGCTTCCCTTATTCACTGATTATGGGAAATTTTAGCTTCTTGGGAATGGGCTTACTTGAAGAAGGCGAAAGATGCTGAGTGGAAGGTGAAGGAGATGCATGGGATGAAGGTATAGTGGTGAAATCTAGATGTGCAATGAAAGTTTCCCAAGAGATTCCCTTCTTCTCAAGCCCATGAAGAATGACAATCTTGATGAGGGAATGATGGAAAAGGCAAACTGACTGTTGAGAAGGAGGTCTTTTCTGAACAGTGGAGGCCATCTTTTAAATACTTCTATGGAGGAAGAAGGGGAGATTTAACAATTCGGCTCTTGTGAAATTCATGAGCAACTAGACATGGTAAGCATAGACCCGGGAGAACCTTCCCTCTCATGTAAAGTATTCAATGATTATCTTCATGAGGGGAGCATAACTAGTCAACAGACATGAGAAAGGAAAGATGGATGGGAATGTATCTCTATGCTCCAGTTTCAAAAATGGTTTGTATTGTTCTGATTCTAGGTGGCTCTATTTAAATAATTTATCTCTGACATAAGGGATTTTTGTGGCTTTGGAAATGGATCTAGGAGAAAACTTGAAATCCAAGCCTGCTAGCTGAAAGTGTTTCCCTTGAAATCTTAAAGCACAAAGATGTGTCAAGGGGAGATAGCTTTTTACCTCCTGCACCCTTTGACAAAACTCTAGACATCCAGCTTCATGAAAGTTAAACAGGACTGATGGGTGAGCATTCACCTCTTCAGTTGAAATAGGTTCAAACCTCCTGTGAAGGCCACTTCTACTATATTTCCTAGGAGGCATCTTGTTTTGGATAATCTTTGCTGACTAACAAAAACAAGTTGTCTCAAATGGTCCTTGAAATGGTTTCTCAACAACACACCCTGTCCTCCTTATAAGTCACTGTTTTATCCTCTTTGATGTCAATGAACAAGAGCTTGTCAAATGAAAAGAAAAAAAATTCAATTTATCACTGTGCTTGGGAAAATGTCTTGAACATATGTGTTTGTGGTTTCTTGGTGAAGAAGGGACTCTTGTGTTTTGAAAAAAACAAAAATACCTTTCCTCCAAACAATGTTCTTTCACTATTCATTGTTCTTTACAAAGTAAACAAGACACCCTCAGCTGACTTGAAAAACTTTTCAACACACTCTGTTTTTGGAACTCCGGTGGCTGCACAAATTTCACTATTTCATAATATAGAGAGGACACTTTATAATGACGAAGCTTTCACCTTATAAACACTTCTTTCCCCTTTGATTTTTGCAGACAAGGTTTTCCCTCTACTTAACACTGTTAGAACACCTTCCAGTCAACTTGAGACCTTTACGACTCTGTATTTTTGTCTTGTAATTTGTGTATGGTTTTCACTATTCTTAAAGGCAATTAAGGCCCTTTAAGACTGATAAAAACATCCCACTTATCACTGTAGTAGTCTGTGACACTCACAGCAATAAACAACTTTGATTTTGCTGAAAAACCCTACCCTCTTTATCAATGTTTCTTCTTGGAGAAAATGGCAACAATACCCCTTTAAGATTGCAAAAACTAGCAAGAAGCAATGGAGAATACCTTGAAATAATGCTTATGGACCTTGGTCTATTGATTGAGTAGCTCCAAGGAGTCCTTTGAAGGCGTTTTGGACGTTAAAAGAGGAGCGGCATGTTCACTACAAGAGGGCACTGCGCAATGAGGGGTGTCAGGTCAATGTTTGGGCAGTGAGTGAACACGCGCTCAGGCGTGTCGCGCACTGCTACAGGCGCGCTACGCAGCCATTGAAGGTTTGTGTAAATGCGCTCCTAGGCACACCGCGTAGTCTTGGAACTTTGAAATTTTGAAATTCTTTGCCTGATAGCCTCATTTCTCCAGTGGACAGCTAGGGGAGCATTTGTTTTGAGTTTTGAATTCGCACAAGGGGCTTTGCAATGGTCTCCTTTGCCTTTATAACTCAAATGAATTCAGAAACCCTTGTGTTTACTTGCAAAGGTTTGGATGCTTTTTGAAAAGGTTTTTCGGTCATAAAAAAACACAAAGTAATGTCTTTTTTAAAACATAAAAAAGACTCATATTCGATCACGTTTTAAATGTTGTGGATGCTACTTTTGAATGACACCATAGTCATGTCTCTCGTTGAAGTAAAAAGGCTTCTTAAAGAAAAAAAACTCCTTTCACTGCCTTTTCATTGTTTCTTCACTTAGAAAAATAACCATGTCACCTTTGTTTATTTCTGACCTTTAAAGGGGCACTGCTTAAGAGTCATATCCAAGATTTCTGATGCATCCTTTGCCATATCTTGGAAGGATATGATTCACCACTCTAAAACTTACTTTGAAAATTTAAACTCTCTTTGGTGTTTGATGATGATTTATGCCCATTGTGAAGTTGATCAAAACTGTCAGGTGCCCTTTGAGATTTTCTTTTGACTGTGGGTGAAGAACCTCATTTGCACTCCCCAGATTTTACCTATATCTGTTCATCAAGGAAAAAATGCCTTTAGAGACCCTTAATGCAATCATATGCAACAGTAAGGTTTTTTCACATGTTTCATAAAGAGGTCTTTGTCTGTGACAGTGATATGCAATGTTTCTTTGAGTGTTGTCCCTGAATTTGAAACATTTGTCATAGCCTTCCTTCACAGATACTGTCTCTGTGTATTTGTTTGCAAAAATCTCTTTTAGAAGCGAGGCTTAGACTATCTTCTTTGTCATTTTTATGAGGTTGTTGTAAGCTTTAGCATTCTAGCGTTTGTTTACTCTTCGAAGGAGGCCTTTGTAGAAATGACAAACAAAGCTTCTTAACTCATCATAGTACCACTGCTTGTTCTCTATTTAACACCATTTTCTACTAATCATCATTCACTTGTTTCCCACTGCATTTCAATTATGTCTTTCAACAGTGAAACTATGTAAGCATCCCTAGAAACATCACTGTTGTATCAGTGGTTTCCTTCATTGGAGAAAAGGTGTAAACAAGTGTTTTAGGCCATTTGCAACATTTTTAGCCTTGTGCTTTTTGAATGAGGCTACACCTTTGTTCCTGACCCTCGACTTATTAAATGAAGGAGGCCTTAATCATATTTCCAAACGATCTGCTTTTAAATGATGGAGGTTTATAGCAAATGACCTAACCATCTGCTCATGCTTGGAGGAGGTTTTACACAGTCACCCAACCATCTGCTCATGCTTGGAGGAGGTTTTACACAGTCACATTTCACCCCTTTCTCAAACTGTGTTATCTTTCCTTGTAATGCCTATCTCTGCTTGGTATATCACAGTAAGTAATAAGGTGAAAAATTGACAATATGCTATGAGAGGCATTCTCTGAGATATGTATCCTGTTGTTAAAATGATCTTATGCATATTTAGAAACCAAAACCAACCTGACTTGTATCTGCAGAGTAATACTTGCTAGTCATTTTTCACTAACATTTTTTACTGTGTTTGCAGAAGTTCATTAAATTACCTCTATGTCCAGTTCTTCCATCCCAAGCTCAAAACAAAATGAGAAGCAACTGTCTTCTCATGCTTTTCTTGAAAATTTCTTTTGGAAAACCTGAACATCTCTTCTTTTTGAAAAAGACACTGAAACACTGTAAATCCACTTAATATCAGTTTGGCTTTTGGCATATGTACTGCTGAGACATCAAGACTTTTTAGTGGCACGACCTAAGGGTGTATAAAGTTTTGTTTGCAAAATAGGAGGTCCATCTATGACTGGTTGGTATTAGACAGAGGTTCTTTTGGCTTAATATAGTTTGCCAAGGGAGGCCAAGGGAGGATTTCCTAAAGCACCACTACCTAACTTAGGGGCGATTTTTGACAGATTTGGAGTATTCTCTTTCGCATGATCAGATCTCCAGATAAGATATGACTATAGGTAGGGTAGCTGACATTCTTATCAATCAGTGGGTTAATGAATGACCTGGGGATGAGGGTGAATGACAGTAGATGACTTTAGCTTTTGACAGCTGATGGAAAAGCTTATATGACTGAGACTAGATAGGGCTTTACAACTAGGATTTTTTCTCATCATAGGCTGATTGAAAAGGTAGAAGGAAAAAAATGTTTGGGGGTGTTTTCTAGCTGGAAAATTTGACAAATTGGAGATCATTTTCTAGAAAACTTGGCTTTAAAAACTAGTCATCATCAACAGGTGAAAAATACTGATGAGTAACAGTGGCTCCATTTGGGGAGGGCAGCTCCTTTTCAGGAGGTGTCTAGAATTTCAGATCTTTGTCCTTCGAATACCAGTTCCTTTATCCATTGGCACAAATTTCTTTCTTCCTTGATGCTATTTCTGAAAATTGACAGCATAATTAGCTTCAAAATCACCTCTACCTACCCCGCTACATTTCCTAACATTTTTCTTCTTTCGGGTGCATTTGGACTAGCAAACCTTCGACATAATATTTTTGAAAAATGACACTATCTAATTCTACACTTAAATCTGTCGGGAGTTCAGATTAAGCTAATGAACTCCTTTGCTTCTCTACCTATGCTGGATCAACTGTCAAGGTTAAGTTGTTCGACAGGATTTTATTCTCTAATCTAAAACATGAAATTGAAAAATGACCAAATCAGGATTAGACAATCTGATTTTTCATGTACTTGTGGCATGAAAGACAAGTTGCACACAAATATTATCTTGCATAAAATGAAAACTAGAAAATCAGGGCTAGGATACACATTTTATTTTTCATCCCTGCTTCCCTCTTTGGTTCTGTTTTGAGCATGTGGAACCAGTATATTTTCCTAATCTATTTTCTTTGACAAGTCAAGCTTACACAATATTGACTATCTTTACCCTCACTAACTTATCAGCAAATAAATTTAAAACATGTTCAATTATAATTAGGCCAGATAACTGAACAAGACATTTTGAGCACTAGTAGCGGCATTTAGACTTGCGCGCTTTCAGAATGACTATTTTTTGAACATGGGGCTTTCTTTCTGTTTTTCAAACCACTCTCTTTTCTACTTTTCTATTGTTTTTGAATTTTCTGTTCTAATTTTTTTTTTTTTTTTTTTTAGTGGAGCTCTTGAAAAAAATAATGCTTTAATGTCCTGCCATTCATAGGACCTCCAAAGGTTTCAGTCCCATCGATTTCTTGCAGGAAAAAGGCATTGTTTCCGCTAACTGAGCTGATGATGAAAGGCCCCTTCCATAAGTTTCCAAACTTGCCATGTTTACCTTTGTCTTCTCTTCTAGAATCCCACTTTAAAACTTTATCCCCAATCTAAAAATCATTTTCCTTGGTCCTTCTGTCAAAAATTTGCTTTATCTTTTCTTGCGCTAACTGAGCCCTTTGGTAAACTTCTTCTCTTGTTTGTTGTAAATGGATAGTCTGATTTACCCTCCTTTGCATGTCATTTTCTTCTATTTGAACTTCTTGTAATAGCTTCATTACTTGAACCCCTAAAGATGTTGGGAAAATGGAATCCATGCCATACACTAGTTGGTAGGGAGACATACCGATTGATTTTTTGGTGGTTATTCTATCAGCCCATAGTGCATGCACTAGTTTTCCATGCCATGCCTTTTGATTTTGTTCTAGAAGTTTCTTGATGATGTTGACTAGGCTTTTGTTAGAGGACTCAGCTAAAGCATTACCTTGAGGGTAATAAGCTGTGGAATGCCCTAATGAAATGTGATATTTTTAATAGAAGTCAACCATTCTTCTGGAGGAAAAGGAAGCAGCGTTATCCGTGATGATCTTCCTAGGATAGCCGAATCTAGATAGAATGTTGGTTTATAAGAACTTAATGATGACTGAATCAGTGGCATTCCTCAAGGTTTGGGCTTCTATCCATTTGGTAAAGTAATCAGTGGCTGTAAGGATCCATTTATGTTGAGCAGATGAAGAAGGGTGAATTTCCCCAATAAAATCTAAACCCCATTGCTGGAAAGGTCCTTCAACTATGATGGGATGTAAGGGCAAAGGTAAAAGATTTTTCTTGCCATCAAAAATTTGGCACTTATGGCATGCAATAACTAATTAGTGAGTGTCAGGAAATAAGGTAGGCCAATAATAACTGGCTCTAAGGATTTTGTTAGCTGTGGTTTTCCAGTAGAGATGACCGCCACATTCTCCTTCGTGCATTTTGTGCATAATTTTCTCTGCATCATACTCAATCAAACATTTAAGCAGCGTACCAGTGGGATTTTTCCAACACAGAACTCCATCTATAATGAAAAACTTTAGGGATTTTTGTTTAAGGAATCTTGCCTTTTTTTTTTATAAATTTGGAGGAGCAATTAAATAAAATAATACATAAAGAATATCTGCATACCAAGGCGAATTTAAAAACACTTCTTCAACATGAGGAGCTGTGCATTCTTCCTGTTCTTCTAAGGTGTCAACAAAGTTTATATCTAATTTTTGGGGGTTAGTTTCACCCATTAGTCTTGCAAGTCCTTGTCCTTTAACCAGTTTGGTGGGCCGGATTTCTAAGTCATATTCTAGGATGATAGCGATCCATTTTCCCCTTTTACCATCGGGATCTTGGTTTAATATATCTTTGACGATGGTGTTTGGAACGAAAGCAATGATATGAGAATGCAAGATGTACACTTGGAAATCTTTCAGTGCCTTTACCAATGCGAATGCCTGTTTTTCCATGATGTTATATTTTAAGGGAGCATCTCTTAGGGATTTTCTAAAGAAGGAAATGGTTTGTTCTTGCCCTGTTGTGTTCTTTTGTAACAACACGGCAGCTATCGTGTGTTCCAATGCAAATGAGAAAATGTAAAAATCTTTGGTGAAATCGGGACTTATTAGTACCGGTGTTTCAGTTAAGGCTCTTTTAACCAATTCAGAAGATTTTTTGGCTTTTGTAATCCATTTAACCCCAACCTCCTTTTTCAACATGTTTGTGATATCTCTCAGAACTTCGGCAAGATTTGGGATGAATCTTCTTAAGAAATTAATTTTTTCGATAAAGGATTGCAAATCCTTTATGTTTCTGGGGTGACTTATTTTCAATATGCCTTTAATTCTCTGGGGGTCTATTTTTATTCCATCTTCCGAAATGATGTGACCTAGGAGTTTTCCTTCTTCGAGACCGAAAAGTGTTTTCTTGGGGTTCAGAGATAAACCATATTTTCTAAATTTGTTAGAAACCTTTCTTAAGTGAACTAGGTGCTCTTCATCTGATTTGGAATATACTGTGATATCGTCGAGATATATGACTATGAAATGACCTATGTCTTCTGAGAAGGCTATGTCCATGGCTCTTTGGAATGTGGCACCAGCATTCATCAATCCAAAAGGCATTTTAACGTACATGAAAGTGCCCCAAGGTGTGGTGAAGGCAGTTTTGTGTTGATCAGTGGGATAAACCAACACTTGGTTATAACCGGAAAAACCATCAAGTAATGAGATCCTTTTAGCACCCACCACCTTTTGAAGTATGTGGTCCATTTTGGGCAACGGATAGTTTTCCTTCCAACAGGCTCTATTCAGATTTCGGAAATCAATACAGAGTCTGATCTCACCAGTTTTTTTCCTAATTGATACTAGATTTGAAACCCACTCAGAGTATCTGAGGGACACTATTATCCTAGCATCATACATCTTTTTGATTTCATTTTCAACCAAAGGTAGTAAGACTGGGTTTATTCTTCTCAACTTCTGTTTGAAAGGCTTCTAGTTTTCCTTGAGGGGAATCTTATGTTGAATGATGCTTGTGTCGTATGATTTCAAATCTTGGTATCCCCATGCGAACACGTCTTTAAACTCTTTAAAAAAAATTATGTATTTCTATTTTATGTGAAGAGGGAGAGTTTTGGACAACTTGATCATTCTTGGTTCTACTGGGCTTCCTATGTTATATTCTTCTATATCAACCTTGGTAGATTCCATTTTGGGCCTCTTGGCCACATCGTTAAAATCGAACAATTCCTCTAAGGGTGCAAGCCCTCTAGGTATGGTGTCATTTTCATAGTGTAAGACTTCAAGCTCTCTTTGTTCTATGTCCTCACCTGTCTCAGTTTCATATGGATGATTTATAAAGTTTACATCTGTCAAAGAAGGTAAATCTGGCTCTTGATATTGATTTTTTCCAAGATTCTTTTCTTCATTTTCTAAGTCTGTTTTGGTTATTCCGAAGTCATTTCTAGATTGTAAAAAATCATCAATTTGATTGTCATCATTGAATACTTGCCAATGGTCAATATTTTCTGGTTTTGTAGGGTGATGTTTGACCTGAATACTGCATGGATCGTTTAAACATGGTATTTGGCCATTGCTTGCGGCGAAGGCGAGCTCATTGGCTAGGCTATTTTGAATCCTAGGAATATAAGTGAGTTCATATTTCTCTAAGGTTTTGAGGATATCTAATGCTGCATTCCTGTATTCTCTTAGTCTTGGGTTTTTTCCGAGTATTCACCTTTGATTTTTCTAATTACAAGTTCTGAATCTCCCTAGGCTGATATTTTCTTAGCGCCTAAGTATTTAAGTATGTGCAGACCAAGGAGAACGGCCTCATATTCCGCAATGTTATTGGTACATTGGAATTCTAATCTAAAAGAATGACCTTAATTAGTATTGTGTATCCAGATGTCGGCCCCCAAAACAGTTTTTCCACAAGAACCGTCAAAGCTTACACTCCAAAGAGTTTCTTTTTTCATACATGATACTAAGCTATTTTTCAGGTTTCTTGGAGCTTTGGTCATCAGTTTCTTCATTTGGGGGTGGGAAATGTTGTTTTGATGGTTTGAAATCCTCCTCATTTTATTTTATTTGTTCATTTATAGCACTCTCATTGAATAAGATAAAATAATCTAAATTGGAATGAATAGAATAAATGGGAGTGTTGTTTGGCCTGTCCCGGTTAGTAACCATGTATTTCATGTGAGTCTCTCGGTACAACCTCCTAGTTTGGTTGAAAACTGGGATGGTAGAAAATGACATATCCATTTTAAGGTTACCTTGTATTTTGGCAGCCCATGATCTTGATAATAGCATTCCATACTTAGGAGGAATATCAACCACTACTACGTCCATGACTAGGTTTTTTTCCAGTAGCTGTGTTAAAGCAAAACATAGGTTCTTTATTAGGCCTAAGAATTTGACCCAACTTGAATCAAATCAATACAGGTCTTTGTAATATTGAGTTGCCTCTAGACCCAGGTTTTCCATGACTGCTTTAGGCATGAGGTTATGGGAGGCACCAGAGTCTAACATGGCGTTATGTAATATCTTGTCCTGTATGTTCGAACTTACATAGAAAGGAGATACAGTTCCTTCTTGGTATTCACCTTCTATTTTGGGACTGAACAAAAGCTTGAGTTTGTCATCAGTTAGATTTAAAGTATCTGCCTCATTTACTATGTTAAAAACTTTGAAGATTTGAGATCTATACCTATCTATAGTTATTAGCTCAGTAAGGGGTATGGTTATTTTTATTTTGGCAATTTCCCCTTCAAAACTAAAAGGAGTTTGTAGTTTGGATAGATGTGTTTTAGCTTTTTCGGACATGACTTTCTCTATGTTCTTAATTTGCTGACTCTGGTTCGGGATTTTTTTCAACATAGCCATCTCAGGAATCTTGGAAGAGGTACTCGGAAAATCTAGGCCAAGGCTTGTCTGAATATCTTTATCTTTGCTTTGGTCAGTTTTCTTGACCACGATTTTGTTGCTATCCACTGCTCTTTTAAGGATGGTATCAGAGGTTTTAGTAGTGTCCGAGCTACCTTTCTTGGAGTTGTCTTGGTTTTTTTTTTGCTTCTAAGATCATACTGCCTATGAGCTTCTCTTATGGCATTTTGAAAATCTATAGCATGTTCTTCGGGATCTTCATAGTTGGTTTCATTTTGATTCGGAGAGAAGAAAGATTGTTCTTCTTCTATGAGGTAAACCTCACTCTCGTTATCAGAACCTATTAGGTTCAAATGACTTTCATTAATGGGTTTTGTATCCCTCTCATCCTCATCAACATAATTTTCATTAAAGGGTCGCCTAATTTTTTGCTCACTTTCCCTTGGTTTGTTTTGAGGCTTTTCTCTCCTAAATTTTTGGTTCTGGTTTCTGTTTGGAGGGTTTGGTTGGTTGTCCCTAAGAGGTGTTTTTTCACTCATTTTTTCCCACATCTTTGCCATGGATCTAACCAAGTCATCTATTCTAGGATCTAAGGAAGGGGCTGAAGGGGAGACCTCATCCTGATATGTAATTTTCCTTTCTGATCTGGTCCTAGATCTCTTTTCTGCTAAGTTGACTTCTACACTTATGGCCACTTTTTGCATTTCCTCTAAGGTTGGGGGATCCTTGTCTCTTATTTGATAATTCATGTCTGGGTCGAAGCCTTCGGGTAATTTTGCTAAGGTTGAGCCAAGTGGAAGTTTGAAGTGAGGCGGGAGGGCATTATAAACACTATTGAACCTAGTTCAGTATTCCTGGACACTTTCCCCATTTTCCCTTTTATATTTTTATACTCCGACAAGATTTGAATGGGGTTCTTTCTAATTTCCCACTTATTTATGAAGGTTTGGTAGATTTCTGGAAGATCGTGTATGCTGTTTGGAGTTAAGCTCTTAAACCATTTTTTGGGTTCTCCACCTAGGCTTTGGACGAACATCCACATTCTTATGGTCTCATCCTCTATTTCCATGTATTCAAAGGCATCGCTAATTCTATCTACATGTTTTTGAGCGATAGTAGCCTCAACTCCAGTAAAGTGCGGGATTTTGGATTGATAGTAATTTTAGAAAGGAGCCAAAGGGTGTGGCAACACCAAGGGTGCATACCAGGCTGCCATGGCGGGAGCTAATGGATGATTTACAATATGAGGGTTTATAGGATGAGCTTAGGTGATTTGAACAGTAGTGTTTTGGATGGGTGTGGCGGATGTACTTGGGCTAGTGATCTAGTTTTGAGCAAATTTGGGGTGGTAGGAGCCAAAGTGATGGAGAAACTGAAAGTCGGGAGGTGTAGTAGGTGAGGCTTCTCTAATAGGACTCTATGAAAAATCTAGAGGCTCAAGATCATCAAAGTTTACTTTACTTTGTGACTGGTTTCTAAAAAGGGTTTTTGCTGATTTTAAGTCAAATGGGGAATCCTGAAAGGATGTGAGATGATCAGGTATTGATCTTGCTTTACCAATGGACCTATGGGTAGCTAAGTTGCCAGTTTCGGGATCTTGCCACAAAATCTTCTCTGGGTCATCTACTATGATAGGGGGATTTGGGTCCGGATGAGATCTGGTACAGATTCTTTATGAAGCCAGATTTCAAATTCAAAGTTTAGAGAGGATGGTATTTGTGATTGTTTTGGATGAATGGCCTCTCTAGGGGTATTGCTAATGTGAAGGATGGTCAAAACAAAAATGAGGGCTAGTGTAGTCGCCAGGTGGATTTCTTTGAGAACTATGGTCCACCACCAAAACTATCAAAGATGCTTTCGGGAAAAAAATTTCTAGAAAACTTTGAGGTGAAGACTCGCAAGGAAGAATTATTACTTGGTTTCAACAGTTTGATAAGCAATCTGGACAAGCTAATGGTTCTATTTGAAAGTTTATTTATATTTATCTCCTGTGTTTTGGTGAATTTTTATGAATCGCTAAGTTATACTTAGTTTTTCATTGATCACAGAGTTTTCACCATGAGTCTTAAGCTTTGGAAAGGATGAGTCAACAGAAAGGCATGGTTTATGAAATTTTAGGTTTTTTTATGGAGTTTTAGGCCTACTGGAGGCTAGCATAGTTTCCAGGAAGAACTTGGTTGTTTTTATAGATATGTAGCTATGGTCCACCACCAATAACTAGGAAAATCCAATCTAAGGATGTTTTGGGGTTTTCTGAGTTTTCTATGTGTAGCCCTCAGGTTTGGAAGATTTTCATATAACTAAATCATCATTTTGATAATATGGTGAAAGAGATATCTTCTACTCTTCGAACAACAATTAAGTTTTTCTATGTTTAATTGAGACTTTGAGAGTTACCAAGGTGTACTTAGATTTTCACTAACTCGGAAGGTCCCACCGTGATCGCCATTATGTTAGGGTCCCATGATTTGGCTGATTGGCAAGCCAAGTGACTGGGTAACATCAAACCAATCTTTGGAGCCCAAGGACCTAGCCTTCCTGGACTTAGAGAGGGCTCTCTCTAATTGTATAAGGGATGTCTATGTGTTTTGCTTCTTATGTTTCTGATTTTAGGCTAGTTATGAAGTAGGTTTTTGGTTTTTTTTTAGGTTTGTGAGGGATGAACTGATAAAAGACTAAGATAAGTAAAAATATTTCAGATCAACAGGGCTATGGGGTCGAAAAGGTCAAGAAAGCTCCAGATGGTGATACAAGGTATGTTGAAGGGCCGATTTGATCAAGGTAAAATGGATCTTTGGGCAAAATGGAGTGGGATGGACACTAAATTTGTGAAGAACAAAGGATTTCAAACATAAATAGTTCAATAGCTGACATAAATATGGTAGGGATAACCATTAATCATGAGAAATGTAACTATAAACTAATAAATGCATAGAAACAAACATTCAAGCAATACATAGAGATATATGACTCTCTAACTTTAGGAAATTGCTATCAAACTTTGGGGAAAGACAATTAAGATAAAAAAAAATAACTCAAATCACTATGAGGAAATACCTAAGCATAGTATTTTAAGCTATTGGGCACTTTGAAGCAAGATTGCATAGTTTTTAGGCAAAGGGCAAGATCAGTACAAGACCTCCTTGGTTCAAACTAGGACAATCAAACAATCAAAGAAAGGTTTCAGAGGTGGACCTATGAATAGCCATGAGTAAGCAGGGCATACCATGAATCATACTTAGCATGCATAAAACCATAAATGAAACAAGCAAACAATTTCATCAGTTATCAAAGAGAAATTAAGGATTGTTTGATGTGACTAAGAAGGAAGAAAACATAGAAGCTATAAAGAAACATGAAATCTGAGGTGCCTGCAAGGGCATGTCTCAGATATATTCTCTACTGTCTAATAGCAAGCAAGAGCATGAAATATGAATGAAAAGTAAGAAGCATAACAGAGAGGAACACTAAACAATTTTACCAAGTCAAGGAATCCAACAGCAGTCCTATTTCATCATCCAAAATATTCAAGAAACTATCTAATACATGAGACAAGTATTTCTCCCAAGCTTGTATACCCATATATTGCTTCTATTCATCAATTTTAGCCTCATTTACAATGAATTATCTTGGAATATATAGGCCAAGATGGGGGAAAACCTCCTAGTGCAACTTGCAATCTCATTGGCCCATCAAAAATATCTGATTTTTTCTTTGAGGCTTTGCAAAGCCCAAGGAAAAAAATATCTAATAAAATATCTCAAAAATGCTAAAAAGGAAAATATATTGACTTTTCATAACTAATCATGCCCAAAAATAGCTAAACGCACATGAGGAAAAGTCACTTTAGAAAGGTACATTTTTTACAAAAATACTTAAGAAATATATTAGCAGAAAGTCCTTTGTCTTGTCGGCAACTTTTGGAGGCCTTCCCGATGTCGAAACAAAGCCCGTGATGGCTCGTTGGAAAGATATGAATGTATATTTTCTGAAAATGCTTATTTTTCTCCAAAATTATCAATATAATTTAGTCAAAATCGGACCTGTGTGTAAAAACCAAAAAAATAGACTTTGCTGATAAACAGGGCAGAGTGTGGAAAAAGTGAGTGTGTTTCGCCATTTTGGGGGAGAAAATCATCTTCTATTGATCTGAAAATCGCTGAGTAGATCCCCCTAAAATTATGGCATCAAATGATACCATTTTCATCCTTTTAGGATGTCCCAAACATAAATGGTTATGCCCATGATTTTTAGCCAAAAGCCCAAAAATGACAAAAAACCAAAACTTGTTGAATTTCACCCAATTTTGGTGAGCATGACCCTCAAGGGTTTTTAGAAACATGCTGAGAATATGAGGCCAAAATTTGGAGCTTTGAGGTGTCTCTCTTCATTTTTGGTGTCGGGCACCTCTTTTGAGCTTCTTTGAATTTTTCCTGTGTGGCCTTCAATTTCTGTCGAGCGAACTGATTGAGCTTCTTATAGTGCCCGATCATCCTCCTTTGAAGGTCAAAATCTTAATTGGCCTTTTCCAACTTCTTTTCCAAGTGATCATTCACCCTCTCAAGCCATGCTTCTCGATTGTTCTCTATCTCTTGGGTGAACAAAGTAGTAAGAGGAAAATATTTGAAAATGGAAGCTTCTTCCTCCTTTTGTTTCTCAAGGGCTCTTCTGAGTCGCATGGTCCTTGGCCTCTTTCTCCTTGGTTGATCTTCATCTTCACTATCATTGAAATCGCCCATGAGTTATTCCAATTTAACTTGTGCCTTGGAGGCCTCCTTTTTATATTTTATGGCCCATGTCTCATATACCGCCATGTGGACAATGATCTATTTATTTAATGTTTGCAAAAAGTGATTGAAGTTTCTAGACCTCTCTAGATCTGCCTTCAAAGTGTCAATTTTTTTTTCTCTATTGATCAAGAGAGACTCTAGGATTCAGGCCTCGTTGTCACTATCATCACTTTGGATCTAAATTATGTCATATTCCCTCTCCTTCTCATGGCTGCTTTCTTCTTTCTCCTTTCCCTTGCTTTGGGGGGCCTTCTTGGTCTTCCTCATCTTGGGTAATTCGACAATGGGTTGCTTGGGAAACTTCCCCTTGCCTCGGAGGGCCCCAGTAACATTTGAAGTTACAGTTTGAAGCACCCTTTTCCTTGATGTCTGAGGATTTGTCACTTTTGGAGAAGAAAGCATGGCCCCTTGCCTAGGAGAGGCAGCTAGCACATGCCCGGTTTTCTCTTTGCCCTTGCTACTTCCCTCATCATCCTTGCCACTTTTTTGAGTTTCTTCATGAAATTTTTGACTATCACTGTGCTTCATATCATCACTGTGTTTTTCTTCATGAGGCTACCTTTCCTCACTGTGCTGCACCTCCTCATCATGCTGCTCTTCCTCATCATGATGTTGTTCTTCTTCATGCTATTGTTCTTCTTCATCTTGCTGCCCTTCCTCATGCTGCTCTTCTTCTTCATCTTGCTGCCCTTCCTCATCTTGCTGCCCCTCTTCCTCATGCTTCTCTTCTTCATCATGCTTCCCTTCTTCACTGATTATGGGAAATTTTAGCTTCTTGGGAATGGGCTTACTTAAAGAAGGTGAAATATGCTGAGTGGAAGGTGAAGGAGATGCATGGGATGAAGGTATAGTGCCGAAATCTGGATGTGCAATGAAAGTGTCCCAAGAGATTCCCTTCTTCTCAAGCTGATGAAGAATGACAATCTTGATGAGGGAATGATGGAAAAGGTAAGCCGACTGTTGAGAAGGAGGTCTTTTTTGAACAATGGAGGCCATATTTTCAATACTTCTATGGAGGAAGAAGGGGAGATTTAAAAATTGGGCTCTTGCGAAATGCATGAGCAACCGGACATGGTAAGCATAGACCTGAGAGAACCTTCTCTCGCATGTGAAGTATTTCATGATTATCTTCATGAGGGGAGCATAACTAGTCAACATACATGAGAAAGGAAAGATGTATGGGCATGTATCTCTATGCTCTGATTTCAAAAAGGGTTTTTATTTTTCTGAGTCTAGGTGGCTCTGTTTAAACTATTTCTCTCCGACATAAGGGATTTTTGTGGCTTTGGAAATGGATCTAGGAGAAAACTTGAAATCCAAGCCTGCCAGCTGAAAGTGTTTCCCTTGAAATCTCAAAGCACAAAGATGTGTCAAGGGGAGATAGATTTTTACCTCCTGCACCCTTTGACAAAACTCTAGACATCCAACTTCATGAAAGTTAAACAGGACTGATGGATGAACATTCACCTCTTCAGTTTAAATAGGTTCAAACCTCCCGTGAAGGCCACTTATACTGTCTATCCTGGGAGGCATATCATTTTGGATACTCTTTGTTGGCTGAAAAAAACAAGCTATCTCAAATGGTCCTTGAAATGGTTTCTCAACAACACACCCTGTCCTCCTTATAAGTCATTTTTTTATCCTCTTTGATGCCAATCAACAAGTGCTTGTCAAATGAAAACAAAAAAAATAAATTTATCATTGTGCTTGGGCAAAGGTCTTGAACAGATGTGTTTGTGTTTTCTTGGTGAAGAAGGGACTCTCGTGTTTTGACAAAAACAAAAACACCTTTCCTCCAAACAATGTTCTTTCACTATTCACTGTTCTTTACAAAGTAAACAAGACACCCTCAGCTGACTTGAAAAAAATTTCAACACACTCTGTTTTTGGAACTCTGGTGGCTGTAAAAATTTCACTATTTCATAACATAGAGAGGACACTTTATAATGACCAAGCTTTCACCTTATAAACACTGCTTTCCCCTTTGATTTTTACAGACAAGGTTTGCCCTCTACTTAGCACTATTAGAACACCTTCCAGTCAGCTTGAGACCTTTACAACTCTGTATTTTTGTCTTGTAATTTGTGTATGGTTTTCACTATTCTTAAAGGTATTTAAGGCTCTGTATGACTGATAAAAACAACCCACCTATCACTGTAATAGTCTGTGACACTCACAGCAATAAACAACTTTGATTTTTCTCAAAAACCCTACCCTCTTTATCACTGTTTCTTCCTTGTATAAAATGGCAACAATACCCCTTTAAGATTTCAAAAACTAGCAAGAAGCAATGGAAAATACCTTGAAATAATGCTTATGGACCTTGGCTGATTGATTTAGAAGCTCCAAGGAGTATTTTGAAGGTGTTTTGGACGTTAAAAGACGAGCGGCACGTTCACTGCAGGAGGGCGCCGCGCAATGAGGGGTGTCGAGTCAATGTTCCGGCAGTGAGTGAACGCACGCACAGGCGCGCCGCGCGCTACCACAAGCACACCACACAGCCATTGAAGGTCTGTGTAAATGCACTCATAGGCGTACGGCACAAAACTACAAGCTCACCGCGCAGTCTTGGAACTTTGAAATTTTGAAATTCTTTGCCTGAGAGCCTCGTTTCTCTAGTGGACAGCTAGGGGAGCATTTGTTTTGAGTTTTGAATTCGCACAAGGGGATTTGCAATGGTATCCTCCACCTTTATAACTCAAATGAATTCATGAACCCTTGTGTTTACTTGCAAAGGTTTGGATGCTACTTTTGAATGACACCATAGTCATGGCTCTCGTTGAAGTAAAAAGGCTTCTTAAAGAAACAAAACTGCTTTCACTGCCTTTTCACTGTTTCTTCATTTAGAAAAATAACCCTGTCACCTTTGTTTATTTCTGACCTTTAAAGGAGAACTGCTTAAGAGTCATATCCAATATTTTTAATGCATCCTTTGCCATATCTTGGAAGGAGATGATTCACCACTCTAAAACTTACTTTGACAATTTAAACTCTCTTGGTGTTTGATGATGATTTATGCCCATTGTGAAGTTGATCAAAACTTTCAGGTGCCCTTTGAGATTTTATTTTGACTATGGGTGAAGAACCTCATTTTCAGTCCCTAAATTTTACCTATATCTGTTCATCAAGGAAAAAAGGCCTTTAGAGACCCTTAATGCAATCATATGCAACAGCAAGGTTTTTTCACATGTTTCATAAAGAGGTCTTTGTCTGTGACAGTGATATGCAATGTTTCTTTGAGTGTTGTCTCTGAATTTGAAACTTTTGTCATACCCTTCCTTCACACATACTGTCACTGTGTATTTTTTTGCAAAAATATCTTTCGGAAGTGAGGCTTAGACTATCTTCTTTGTCATTTTGATGAGGTTGTTGTAAGTTTGGGCATTCTAGCCTTTGTTTACTCTTCGAAGGAGGCCTTTGTAGACATGAAAAACAAAGCTTCTTAACTCATCATAGTACCACTGCTTGTCCTCTGTTTAACACCATTTTCTACTAATGATCATTCAATTTTTTCCCACTGCATTTCAATTATGTCTTTCAACAGTGAAACTATGTAAGCATCCCTTGAAACATCACTGTTGTATCAGTGGTTTCCTCCATTGGAGAAAAGGTGTAAACAATTTTTTTAGGCCATTTGCAGTATTGTTAGCCTTGTGCTTTTTGAATGAGGCTACACCTCTATTCCTGACCCTCTACTTATTAAATGAAGGAGGCCCTAATCATATTTCCAAACCATATTCTTTTAAATGAAGGAGGTTTATAACAAATTACCTAACCATCTGCTCATGCTTGGAGGAGGTTTTACACAGTCACATTTCACCCCTTCCTCAAACTGTGTTATCTTTCCTTGTAATTCCTATCTCTTCTTGGTATATCACAGTAAGTAATAAGGTGAAAAATTGACAATATGCTATGAGAGGCATTCTCTGAGATATGTATCATGTTGTTAAAATGCTCTTATGCATCTTTAGAAACTAGAAGCAACCTGACTTGTATCTGCAGAGTAATACTTGCTAGTCATTTGTCACTAACCTTTTTTATTGTGTTTGCAGAAGTTCATTCAATTACCTCTCTCTCCAGAACTTTCATCCCGGGCTCAAAACAAAATGAGAAGCAACTGTCTTCTCATGTTTTACTTGACAATGTCTTCTGGAAAACCTGAACATCTCTGCTTTTTGAAAAAGACACTGAAACACTGTAAATCCACTTAATATCAGTTTGGATTTTGTAATATTTACTGTTGAGACATCAAGACTTTTTAGTGGCATGACCTAAGGGTGTATCAAGTTTTCTTTGCAAAATAGGAGGGCCATCTATGACTGGTTGGTATTAGATAGAGGTTCTTTTGGCTTAGGATAGTTTTCCAAGGGAGGATTTCCTAAAGCGCCACTACCTAACTTAGGGGAGATTTTTGACAGATTTGGAGTATTCTCTTTGGTATGATCAGATCTCCAGATGAGATATGACCAAAGGTAGGGTAGCTGACATTCTTATCAATCATTGGGTTAATGAATGAGCTGGGGATGAGGGTGAATGATAGCAGATGACTTTAGCTTTTGGCAGCTGATGGACAAGCTTATATGACTAAGACTAGATAGGGCTTGACAACTACGATTTTCTCTCATCATAGGATGATTGAAAAGGTAGGAGGACAAAAATGTTTGGGGGTGTTTTCTAGCTGAAAATTTTGACAAATTGGAGATCAGTTTCTAGAAAACTTGGCTTTAAAAACTAGTCATCATCAACAGGTGAAAAATACTTATGACTAACAGGTTCTAGGTCTCCCGCCATTTAGGCATCGAAGATGACACACTACCACCATTATCAGTTCATCCTTTATCATGACATCTATGATTGGAAACCCTCAAGGGTCACCCAACACCAACCAGTGGAAACCCTAGCAGGGTTACCACACTCAACCCCTCTCACAACCCTAGAGGGAAGAGGAGCGCTACCCCTTTAGGGATTTAGTAGAATACTCATCAAGGTTTTAGCCACCTATAAAAATTGTTATAGAAAAAGGTGGCTAAGACTTTTTGAGCCTTAAAGGAACAAATTTTATTACTAAAAAGTGTTGGCTCTTGAAGACTCTTGAAGGCCTCATGCCTCTTTCCAAATCTTCACTGCTGTTCCTTTTTATACTTAGAAGTTCTACTGATTTCATGAGAAGAAACTGCTACAAAATCATCATTTTTCCCCTCCCTCCACTCAAAACTAACCTTCATTTTTCTCCCCTTTTTCTCCATAAAAATCCTCTATTTTCATGATCCCTCTTCTTCCCTTCATGAAAATCATTTTTTACAAGGTTAAGAAATCACTCTTTAGCCTTATCGAAACTCACCAACTCCTTTGAGAAACATTGAAAATTGCCTAAAAAACACATTTTCATATTATGGACTTAAGCCCCCTTGGGCTAAATCCTCACCACTTCCCCACCATACGCTTTGAGGATGGAACCGAACGCTAACCTTCTTCGGCGCTTATCGCATCGCAAATATCCAAGTGTGCAAGTCCTTGTGCCATTACAAAAATTCCGATGCGATTAAGCCGCGTGTTTTATAAACCCCCATGATATTCCATAGACCCATGGCCCCGCAGACGGGCACCTATTCGCTTCAAATAAAACATTTCTCGGCCAAAGTTTAAAACCTTTGGTTATATATTAAAATCCGTCGGCCTTATATTATTTTATGATTTTTCCGCCGGTCCAATCTTCAGTCGTTCCGCACCGTTGATCTTATCTGAAGATCGGATAGCGTGGAGTCCATCTCTCTTGTGGTCCCCGCCTTCCACTCACCATTCCAAAAAACTGTGTGGTTTCTATCGCACCGCCTTTGAAAGGTGGGCGGTAATTTTCATTTGGCCGGCGATGCCTTTCACCGCATGACACACATCCCATGCACTATTTTGAAAACCGCTGTCCATCGCGCACTAACGTTCGGACGTTGACCCAGTGCAATATGGATGTGTGTCGTCCGATCTAAGGCCACCCATCTGACGGCTATTTCTCACCAAAGATGCCCAACAGATAACCAGGCTATGACGCGGTCATTGAAGCATCTCCGCCGTCGATCTGATCTGTAGATCGGCGGATCACATTTCATCACCCTGATTCATTTCCCGGTCAAACGTTCTCCATTTTGACTTTCCACCTGCGCTCCTGACCATCGATCTCTATGTGATCGATAGCTCTGATTTAAATTATTCTTCTGCCTTCTCTATGACTTCTCCCAATCAATCCTGACCATTGGATGATGCCATCCAACGGCCATGATTCCTTCACATGTCCTCCGCATCAATAAACCTATAAATGCATGGATTTTTTAATAGTTTTTGTATTGTGCAGGGTTTTTATGGTTTTTCCCCATAACTCAGGAAATTTCAAAGGAGGAGGGTGATGATCCTCCCGCTTCCAATTTAGCAAAGAAAATCCTTCGCAAGGTTTAAATTTCACGTTTTATCAATAATTCATCAGGAATTGATGTCATTCGACGCCTGCGCAGCACTGCACACTAGCAAAAACCAAGGATCAGTTACAGTCAGAGAGTATCAGTGACGAAGACCAAAATTTATCAGAACAGAGGGTTAAAGATAGATTTTACGGGGATCACGGCTAAGAATGTTTATCAAAAGCCTAATCCCTGATTAAAACACAGTTTGGAGAAAATTTCAAGTGTTTATCAAACACGAAAGCCTCCACCACCACTGTTGAAGCAAATTGATCCCTCTAGCTACCACGATGCCACCTCTGCCTCAAAACATTCATATCTAAGGCCAGATTTATTGATCAGGATCAGATATTTGTCTCAAAACGCAGCCAAAGAGTAAACTCTACCAATGAACTTAATGACAAACATTCGCAGAGTTACTTTGACATCACCCGGAGCCTCAAAGGTCAACGAAAGCTCCCACCGAGCTTAATCTTTATGTAAAAAAATTTAATACAGAGCACGCCCATGTAAGTTTCTTCATTGAGCCCCTCAAAGGCCAAGAAGCCATTGAGTCTGTATTAATTGTAATTGGAGATCTTTATCAGATCTCACCTCCTCATCCTTCTATATATACTTCTACATAAGAGGAGTGAGGGGTTGGTTGTAGAACTTTGAAATACATATGAGCTTAAAATTATGACTGTAAATAGTGTTCACTCGCCCTTGGAGCTCTGCTTGTAATAGATAAGTTAGGCTGAGATGATTAGATGATTGCTAAACTAAATCATTGGACTTAAAGCTGTAACTGGTTTGGAGAATCAATACAAGTTGATTTATGGGATCCTGGTCTATGTTGACGGTGATGTTTTTCTAATTGTAACTTGTTATATTGTTTCTGTTTTCACTGTGTTTCATTTACTCTTATAAAGAACAACATGCATAGAGTTAGGACCTACTGTATATCAGTAACCTTCTCGGACTCCAATTAAACCCTATTATGACTCCATAGCCTAATGGAGTAAAACCTACAATTATCTATCTTTTTGGCCGAAGCTTACTCTAATTGCTTGCAACTTCTCACCTTTGAAACTCTTTGAATTTAGGACTTTCCACCTCAAACAGTAAGCATGCTCAACCATCCAAAAACCAAAACAAACCCTTGGCCTTCATAACTAGCCTAATATCATTACCCCAAACTTCAAAGACAAATCCATCTTTGCACTCATTTGAGAAATACCTCTCTGGATTCTAGAGGGCTAGATCCTAGAATCCAAAAGTTGGTTGAAACGATGTTGTTTCTGTGATCGGACTTTTCCAATCTTGCTGATTACAGATCCCTAACATTTCTGGCGACTCCACTGGGGAACCGAATCCAGAATCATTTTCATTTTTATAAAAATTTGAGAGTAAGAAGCAGCCTTTTCAAGCACTACCAAAGAAAGGTAATCATGGTAAAACTTGTTTGAATCAGTGACAAACTAGGTAAACCCTAGGATTCTCTTAAGACTTTATCTAAACCTTGAAAGATCAGCTGACTTAGCCATAAGAGTAAACTGTCTTTGTCTCATAACCGTAGCTATGTTTTGAAACAAAGTTAGGATATTCTTAAAAAACCATACAACTAAAAAATAACTCAGAAAATGAAAAAATTATTTCAGATTGGTATCCAATAAACATGGTGGTGGACCATTAAACCTTTTACCTCCTTAGGGGCTAAAAACTTCCACTTGGCGACTCCACAATCCTGAACAGACCTTAAGACTCCACTGGAAAGAACCCTTATCATTATAATATCTTTCAAACTCAGTCAGAACACTGTAGGATTATATTGTAAAACAGACTAGTTAACCTCTTAAATATTGTCATATCTGGTTGCACTTTTCATGTTCTATTTGGGTCTGAAAAACACCGCATAGTGGCTCCTAGAAAGATTCACACTAGAGCCCATCCTGACCCTGATCCACCTAAAGTAGTTGATAACCCAGAAGGTATCCTTAGGAAGTCTCCTAAGATTAAATTTTCAATTGTTTTCAGATCAACCTTGATAGCTAATTCAGTCCCTAAAAATATTTCAGCTCTACAAAAATCACAAGCTGACTTAGTAAATCCATTTAGAACTAGGTCTCTTGGTGATTTAGATCAGTTAGATTCTAAGTCCTCACTATCATCTCCTGAAACAAGTGAACATCTTGGTAGAAGAGAAACAACACCTCCTGATTTGCATTTCCTTCACAACCTAGGTGTCTCTCATCCAAGATCAGCTCAGCAGTCTATTCCTGGTCCATCCACTTCTGCTCACCCTACATCCACTGTTCAAACCACTACACTTCAGCCCACTCTTCCCGTTGTTAATCCAATCCTTGTGAATCCACCCCCACCACATATCATGGCAGCATGGTATGCTCCGTTAGTCCTTCCTATACCATTATTCAATCTTCCACAGGACTATCAAACCAAAATTCCATTATATGATGCTAGCAATGCTACAACTACATCACAACATGTGGATAAGATGAATGACTGCTTTGACAAAAATGAAATTGATGATGCTTCTGTTAAGCTTAGGTTATTTTCTCAGAGCTTAGCGGGAGAAGCAAGAAAATGGTTCAAAGGCCTAGCCCCCCATAGTATTAATGATCTCCAAGCCTTCCATCAAACATTCTTAAACAAATGGGAAGTAAAGAAAAACCCTCTTCAATTCCTCGCTGATTACAAGAACCTCCATAGAAACACTGGGGAAAGTGTGCAAGCTTATTGCACTAGATTCAATAGTGTGTATAATGCACTTTCCCCAGAACTAAAACCTCCACAGGGCTTAGATTTAAACAATTTTCCTAAAGGGTTTGACTCTGACATGACCTATCAGCTGAGAGAGAGATATTTTTCAACTCTTGAAGATATGCAAAAGGGTGCTCTTTCTATGGAAGTAAACTTAATCGAGAAGAGAGAAAGAATGAAAACTGAAAAGAGAGTATCTTTTAGAGAGGAATCCACACCTTCTACTTCAAACTCAAAGATGGAGAGAATGATGGAAGAAATTATGAAAGAGATGCGCATAATTAAGAGAGCACAATCCAGTCAAAACCAAACTGCTCCTCAAAATAAAAACCAGAACCAAAACCAGAATTTTAGAAGGAACCAACCTCCAAACAGACCTAGGGAAGATGATCAAGAGATCACTCCTCCATTTCATCAAAACTATCTAAGTGAGGTTGAGGAAACAGATGAAATAATAGAGGAAGATGATATCAACATGCTGGGGGTAGACAATGATGACTTTGAGATTCATTATGATAGAAAACAAGGTCTATACACACCTTATGATGACAGAAGAGAAGATAATGAAAATTATTATCGAGACATGGAAAATGTCATCATAGAGTCTCAAAGAGAATATGACCTTAGAAGCAAAACTAGTCAACAAACCCCCAAAACCAAAACCTCTAATAAATTGTCACAAAACAGCATTGCAACCAAGCCTAAATTTGTTAAACAAAAGGGTAAAATAGTGGTTGTAAATTCTGATAATGATAAAGAGAAAGGCACTCAAAACAATGAAAAACAGAGTGCAGACCTTAGTAGTACTAACACTTCAGCTAGTACTCCTTCGAAAACAATTTTGTCGAATGTAAATAGAATAAATCAGCAAACTGATGTTGCTGATAGACTAGCAGCTAATAAAGCTGAGACAAGTTCTTCAAAGAACCAAATCCCTTTCAGCCTAGAGCAGGAAATTTCAAAGATCAAAATCTCTATTCCCCTTACTGAGTTAGCTGCCCATCATGTATATAGGACCCAAATTTTGAAGGCTTTAAACATTGAAGAGAACGAGGACACTGTCAATGTTAATGATGATCAACCTGTTCCTCCCTTTTATGTGAGTTTAAACATTCATGACAAGATTTTACACAACGCTATGCATGACTCCAAGGCTTCTCATAATTTAATGCCTACAGCTGTGATGGAGAGCCTTGGTCTAGAAATCACCAGACCTTATAAAGATCTGTACTCCTTTGACTCAAGTAGAGTAAAATGTTTAGGATTAATAAAAGACCTCTGTGTTAACTTAGCCCAGATTCCAGCCAAATGCTTAAAGGACCTGTATCAAGAGGGACCTGTTCCTCCCTTTTATGTGAGTTTAAACGTTCATGACAAGATTTTACACAACGCTATGCATGACTGCAGGGCTTCTCATAATTTAATGCCTAAAGCTGTGATGGAGAGCCTTGGTCTAGAAATCACCAGACCTTATAAAGATCTGTACTCCTTTGACTCAAGCAGAGTAAAATGTTTAGGATTAATCAAAGACCTCTGTGTTAACTTAGCTCAGATTCCAGCCAAATGCTTAGTCATGGATATTGTGGTGGCTGATGTTCCCCCCAAATATGGAATGTTGTTATCAAGATCATGGGGGGCTAAGTTACAAGGGACTATGCAAATGGACATGACCTATGCGACTATCCCTGTTTTCAATCAGAATATAAGACTCTACAGGGAGTCTCATATTCAATACACAGTGACAAGTCAAGATAGACCACAAAACTCCCCTTTATACTCTGTAAACACAGGCCTTGATTCATTTATCCTCTTTAGTGAAGAAACATTAGATGAGCAAGTAACTTTAACAGAGTTAATGGCCAATACAGAGGAGGGGGTAAATACCACCGAACTGTCAAAATATTTTGCTGAACTGTTAAGCATTAGCAAACTAAGCAAAGTTCTTGAACTACAAGTCATGCATCCTTTGATTTTAAACCTGGACACTAAAGAAAATGTGCCTCCACTTAACGAAAAACCTGAAGAGTCAAAACAAATTCAACTAAGTACTGACATTCCACAACAATTCGAAAGCACATTAATTGAAGAGGACGGTAACCAAATAGATGAAACTAAGAATATTCCTCTGTGGAGTATGTATTTTGATGGATCCTGCACTAGAACTAACACTGGTGCAGGTGTCTGGATTCCCAACACTGAAAATAACCACACAGAATGTATTTCCTGTACATTAAACTTTCATTGTTCCAATAACATAGCGGAGTATGAGTCCCTTCTCTTAGGTTTACATCTATTGAAAAGGTTAGGTGCCAGAATAATTAACGTGTATGGGGATTCAGAGTTAGTCATTAGGCAGGTCAATGGGGAGTATAACACAAATCATCCCAGGCTTAGGGCCTACCGGAACGATACCATGGACCTTTTAAAAATATTCGAGGAGTCCAAATTGATTTTTGTCCCAAGAAAAAGAAATATTGCAGCCCAAAATTTATCCTTTGTAGCTAGAACATGCTTAACGCCATATGAAACCAAATATTGTACAACTCAGATAAAGTTTAGACCAGCTGTGCCTGATAACAAAAAGTATTGGAAGGTGTTTGACGGAGACAAACAAATATAAGACTTCATGCAATTCAGAAATGAATTCGAACTATACAGTTCAGACTCAGATTGTGAAATAGACTGCGGTGAAGAAAATTTTCTTGGAAAAGAAGAGTCGTCTCCTGAACTTGCCAATATTAACCTTCTTTCTAGCGAACTTGAGAACAAAACAGAAATGAATGCTGAGTTTGAAACAGAGAACTTAGATACTCTGCAATCCAATGATGAAATTTTTCCAAAGGGTCTGGTACCCTTAGAACAGTTGTTTGATTTTAACGATGTGGAAAAAAAGCCAAAACTAGAACCTGTAGAGACTGAAGTAGAAGAGTGCAATATAGACAGTAAACTTAAACCGAAAATAATTAAACTGTCTAAAAATTTGCCAGCTCACATTAAACTTAAATACATAGATTTGTTGCACTGATGTTTTTGTAGATTCTGAAGATATTGTCCTATGACACCAGATGGTACGTATACAAAATTCCCCTCCAAAACCAAAACCATTCTAAGCGAAGCTACTTTGCATTAGAATAATTACCTTCAGTTACCATTGGTTCAGAAGGAAATCATGAAAATGTATGATGCTGGTATTATTGTCCCTATTAGATATTTTGAATGGGTATCTAATATGGTGTCTGTTAGGAAGAAAACTGGAGAGATCAGGCTTTGTATAGACTTTAGAGACTTAAACAAAGCTTCATTAAAAGACAACTACCCTTTACCCAAGATGGATCATATTTTACAAAGGGTGGTAGGGTCTAAAAGAATTTCTTTACTGGATGGATATTCAGGGTACAATCAGATCTCGGTTTACCCTACTGATCAATTAAAGACAGCCTTTACTACACCATGGGGCACTTTCATGTATGTGAAAATCCCTTTCGGTCTAATGAATGCTGGAGCAGCTTTTCAAAGAGCCATGGACATCGCATTCTCAGAGGAACTAGGCTTCTTCATCATTATCTATCTTGATGATGTTACTGTGTTTTCAAAAATAGATGAAGATCACTTAGAACAGTTAAGAAAGGTTTTCGAGAAATGCAGAAAGTTTGGGATATCTTTAAACCCTAAGAAGACACTATTTGGTCTGCAAGAAGGTAAAATTCTTGGGCACATCATTTCTGAAGAGGGTATAAAGATAGATCCAAAGAGGATTGAGGCCATATTACAAATATCTCATCCTCGAAACATCAAAGAGTTTTTGTCTTTCATCGGAAAGATTAACTTTTTGAGAAGGTTCATCCTCAACTTGGTTGAGCTCCTAAGGAATATCACAAACATGTTAAAGAATGAGCAAGGGGTAAAATGGACCTTGGAAGAAAAGAATTCTTTTGAGCTAGTGAAACAAGCATTAACCAAAACACTAGTTCTTATAAGCCCTGATTTTTCAAAAGATTTTTTATATTTTTTCATTTACATCAGAACATACCATAGCTGCTGTCCTTTTGCAGAAAAATCCACAAGGACAAGAGCAGCCTATTTCATTCTTTAGCAAGGCATTGAGGGATGATCCTTTGTAGTATAACATTATGGAGAAGAAAGTTTTTTCTTTGATCAAAGCATTGAAAGACTTCAAGGTATACATCCTTCACTCACACATCATTGCCTTTGTCCCAAACTCAGTTGTTAAAGACATTCTAACACAAGACCCAGATGGTAAGAGAGGTAAGTGGATTTTTGTTATCCTTGAATATGATTTAGTGATAAAACCCACTAAACTCATCAAAGGCCAAGGTCTAGCTGGATTGATGGCTGAATCCAATTTTGAAGCTCTTGATATTAATATGATTAATGCTTTAGATGATCAAGAGGAACTCTCAACTCCCATTGTTGAAGACCATTTTATGAATTCCTCTTGGTATGCCGATATTATTTATGTTTTTCTTAATTTGAATACACCCCCTAGTTTGACAAAAACAAAGGCAAGGTTCCTAAAGTTAAAAGTTGTAAACTATTGCATTATAGATAGATGCCTTTATTGAAAAAATGCAAGTAGCGTATTTCTTAAATGTTTGCCTGAGTTTGATGCAGAGAAGGTTAAATACTAGTTCCATGAAGGAGAGTGTGGAGGTCATTTGTACTTAAAGACAAAAAAAATAAAAATGTTGAGGGCTGGTTTCTGTTGGCCTACTCTTTTCCATGATGTGCATAAGATGATCATAGCCTGTCATAAATGTCAACATTTTGAAGGCAAAAGAAAACTGTTACCCCTACCTCTACATCCAATCACTGTTGAAGCCCCTTTTCAACAGTGGGGACTTGACTTTATAGGAGAAATCCATCCACCATCTTCTGCCTAGCATAGATGGATTCTCACTTCCACAAACTATTTCACTAAGTGGATAGAAGCCATTCCTTGTAGGAAGGCCAATAATTCAGTTATCATAAAATTTATGGAGACTAATATTCTCTCTAGATCTGGCTGTCCTACCAAGATCATCACTGATAATGCAGCAGAAATTGGATCAAAGAAGATGGTTGAGTTCTGCCACAGATATCAGATAACATTGGGGCATTCCACGGCCTATTACCCTCAACGTAATGGAGTTGCAGAATCTTCAAATAAAATTTTAGTGAATATAATCAAGAAACTGTTGGAGGACAATAAAAAGTCTTGGCACACAAAGTTGGTCCATGCACTTTGGGCTGACAGACTGACTTTGAAGAAATTTATTGGTATGTCACCTTTCCAGCTTGTGTATGGTACAGATGCAATTTTTCCAAATAGTCTTGGTGTACCAGTAATGAAGTTGATTCAAGAATTGCAAACTAAAGATAATGACATGATCAGAAGAATAAATCGGACCATTCATCTTCAGCAAACTAGAGAGGAGGTGTATAACAAAGCATTGCAGAAACAGCACAGCATTAAAAAGATTTTTGACAGAAGAACAAAGGCCAACAATTTCAAAGTTGGTGACAAAGTTTTAAAGTGAGACTCAAGGAGGGAAGACAACAGGGATAATTTTAAGGATGGAAAATTATCTTGAAGTTTAAAAAATTGGTGAATCTCACTAGTCCCTAATATGCAAACTATAATTTTTTTATTGATGTATTTGTAAAATTATTAGAATTTATAATGATATTATATATATTTTTTATATAATTTTGGCGATTTTTAAAGTAAAATAATTTTATATTGTAAAATTTGGGCGAATCAGTTTTATAAAAAAATGGAAATTGACGAATCGTTTTTTTGGGAAAACCATGGAAAATTAGCCCACCTACGAATATTAGCCCCTAAAATTTTCCATGGAAGACAAGGGCAAGCATGGAAATTTTGACAACTTATGGCTTTGCCCTTACTCTATTCATTCAACTACTGGTAACAATGCATTTTTCTTACAAGAGTTGAATGGAGCAGAATTGTTTGGGGGTCCTGTCAATGGCAGGATGCTTAAACATTACTTCCCTTGATCCATGATATGTTTTGAAGCCTTTTATCTTTTTTCCATTATAAATATTTCATCCACCATTTCATTCAAAGTTAGAAAAATCAAAATACAAAAAACAATGAAAGAAAGAAAAAAGGGCAGATTTTGAAAACAAGAAAGGTATAGCCCTATACCAAAAAAGAGAAACAATTCTGAAAGTGTGCAAGATCAAATACCACTCCTTAATAACACACTTCTAGTTAGTCAAACTGTCTAATATTGACTAATTAGCTTTAAATTTTCTGTTGATAGGATAGTGAATTCGATTTGCCAAAATATTTAATCTTGGCTTATTAGTAGATAGTTTAAGATAGAAATTAAAGGTTCAAACAAGATCAAAATCTGAACCTAAGGTTTCAAAAAGAAAATGACTCAAATCTGCTTCAAATTCTGAGTCAAGAGATGTAAAAATATGGTTCTAATCAGCTCAAAATATGAACCAGAGAACAAGAAAGAAACAGCTCAAACAAGAGTCAAAACGGAGTTGTAAAGAAAAGAGGAGGCCATGATGAGAAACTTTCAGATCTGGGGCCTTTCATTTTGATTTAATTTTCTGCAAAAATAAATGTTTGTGTGCAGCTTGTTTTCTATGCCATAGACCAACATCAAGTTAGACTGTTTAATCCTAACTTGTATGCTTTTAAATTTTCTACTGTAGAAATTAGAGAATAAAAATCTGTTGAACAGTTTAAGCCCAACATATTGTAGAATAGGTAGAGAAGCATCTGAACTCAAATGTTTAATCTAATTTCAGGGACAAATAAGGAGTAGAAATAGATTAGATTTCCTCCTTTCAAAAAGAATAAAATGTTGTGAAAAGAGTTTTCCAGTCCAAGTGCACTCTAAATGAAGAAAAAATGCTAGATCAGTAGGATTGGGTAGGTAGAGAGCTTGTTGATGAAAGAACCATTGTTTTTATGGCTGCTAATATGTTTTCAAAAGAAGATCATCCCAACAAAGGAAGGGCAGCCCAATGGATGAGGCACAGGTTAGACTCCCAGAGAACTCAATGGATGTGGCACAGGTCAGCCTACCAGAGGGAGCAAGTCTAAAGTTCTTGATGCCTTCAAGAAGGCACCATCCCCAAGTGGAGCCACTATTAGCCACCTATAAAATTTGTTATAGCAAAAGGTGGCTAAGAATTTTTGAGCCTTCAAGGAGCAAATTTTATTACTAAAAATTGTTGGCTCTTGAATACTCTTGAAGGCCTCATGCCTCTGTCCAAATCTTCACTGTTGTTCCTTTTTATACTCAGAAGTTATACTGATTTCATGAGAAGAAACTGCTGCAAAATCATCATTTTTTCCCTCCCTCCACTCAAAAATAACCTTCATTTTGCTCCCCTTTTTCTCCATAAAACTCCTCTATTTTCATGATCCCTCTTCTTCCCTTCATGAAAATCATTTTTTACAAGGTTAAGAACTCACTCTTTAGCCTTATCGAAACCGACCAACTCCTTTGAAAAACATTGAAAATGCCTAAAAAAAACATTTTCATATTATGGACTTAAGCCCCCTTGGACTAAATCCTCACCACTTCCTCACCATACGCTTTGAGGCTGGAACCAATTGCTAACCTTTTTCAGCGCTTATCGCATCACAAATAGCCAAGTGTGCAAGTCCTTGTGCCATTACAAAAATTTCGATGCGATTAAGCCACGTGTTTTATAAACCCCCATCATATTCAATAGACCCATGGCCCCGCAGATGGGTGCCTATTTGCTTCAAATAAAATCTTTCTCGGTCAAAGTTTAAAACCTTTGGTTATATATTAAAATCCGTCAGCCTTATATTATTTTATGATTTTTCCATCGGTCCAATCTTCAGTCGTTCCGCACAGTCGATCTGATTTGAAGATCGGACAATGCGAAGTTCATCCCTCTTGTGGTCCCTGCCTTCCACTAACCATTCCAAAAAACTGTGTGGTTTCTATCACACCGCCTTTGAAAGGTGGGCGGTAATTTTCGTTTGGCCGGCAATGCCATTCACCACATGACACGCATCTCATGCACTATTTTGAAAACTGTCGTCCATCGCGTGCTAACGTTCGGACGTGGACTTGGCACAATATGGATGTGTGCCGTCCGATCTAAGGCCGCCCATCCGACGGCTATCGCTCACCAAAGATGCCCGACAGATAACCAGGCTACGACGCGGTCATTGAAGCATCTCCATTGTTGATCTGATCTGCAGATCGACGGCTCACATTTCATCACCCTGATTCATCGCCCAGTCAAACATTCTCCGTTTTGACTTTTCACCTACGCTCCCGACCGTCGATCTCTATGTGTTCGATGGCTCTGATTTAAATTATTCTTCCGCATTCTCTATGACTTCTCCCGATCAATCCTGACTGTTGGATGATGCCATCCAAGGGCCATGCTTCCCCTGCACGTCCTCCGTAGCAATAAACCTATAAATGCATGGATTTTCTAATAGTTTTTGTATTGTGCAAGGTTTTTATGGTTTTTCGCCATAACTTAGGAAATTTCAAAGGAGGAGGGTGACGATCCTCCCGCTTCCAATTCAGCAAAGAAAATCCTTCGTAGGGTTTAAATTTCACGTTTTATCAACAATTCATCAGGCACTGATGCCATTCGACCCTTGCGCAGCCCTGCACACTAGCAAAAACCATGGATCGGGCACAGTCAAAGAGTATCAGTGACAAAGACCAAAATTTATCAGAACAGAGGGTTAAAGATAGATTTTGCGGGGATCACGGCTAAGAATGTTTATCAAAAGTCTAATCTCCTATTAAAACATAGTTTGGAGAAAATTTCAAGTGTTTATCAAACAGGAAAGCCTCCACCACCACTGTTGAAGCAAATTGATCCCTCTAGCTACCACGATGCCACCTGTGCCTCAAAACATTCATATCTGAGGCCGGATTTATTGATCAGGATCAGATATTTGTCTCAAAACGCAGCCAAAGAGTAAATTCTGCCAAGAAACTTAATGGAAAGCATTCGCAGAGTTACTTTGACATCACCCGGAGCCTCAAAGGTCAACAAAAGCTCCCAATGAGCTTAATCTTTATGAAAAAACATTTAATACAGAGTACAACCATGTAAGTTTCTTCATTGAGCCCCTCAAAGGCCAAGAAGCCATTTAGTTTGTATTAATTGTAATTGGAGATCTTTATCAGATCTCACCTCCTCATCCTTCAATATATACTTCTACAGAAGATGAGTGAGGGGTTGGTTGCAGAACTTTGAAATAAATTTGAGCTTAAACTTCTGACTATAAATAGTGTTCACTGGCCCTTGGAGCTCTGCTTGTAATAGATAAGTTAGGTTGAGATGAGTAGATGATTGCTAAACTAAAGCATTGGACTTAAAGCTGCAACTGGTTTGGACCATCAATACAAGCTGATTTATGGGATCATAGTCTATGTTGACGGTGATGTTTTTCTAATTGTAACTTCTTATTTTGTTTCTATTTTCACTGTGTTTCATTTAATCTTATAAAGAAAAACATGCATAGAGTTAGGACCTACTGTATATCAGTAACCTTCTCTGACTGAAAATCTTTATTTATATGTTTTCTTCCAAACTATGTTATTTGGGAATGATTTAATTCAGTTTAAGCATAGGAATGTTGGCGTTCCCTCATATTATTACCTTAGATGAATATTATTCTTGAATGTTATGTTCATTATTAGTCAAGTAGAGATGAACTATGGAAGATATGGTGTGCCCTGGTCCTAGTCTTATCCCCAAAGACTGTCTGAATGTTTCTCTTGGAATGTGTTAAAAGCTAGCTAGTTTAAAAGAACTTACCAGATCTTAGGCCATTTTGTGTTATATTTGTGTTTGTCTTGAAAGTGACCAAGTAAAGCAGAGCTAGGAGAGGATTTGTGGTGAGCCCGACACGTTAGTTTCTACTCCAAAATTTGCCTTCAAGTTTCCCTTTGTTTTAAAATGTTTTCTATTGAAAGTGTATCAAAGGCTAGCTAGTTTAAAAGTACTTACCAGATCCTAGTCTGCTTTTATGTTCTTCTTATGTGTTTGTCAAAGGCTGGCTAGTTTAAAAGTACTTACCAGATCCTGGGCTGCTCTTTGTTCTGCATCTATTTAAATTTTCCTTCTTGTTGTATCATTTCATTCCATAAATCAATATTCAAAGAGATCCTTAGACATAGATGACTTGCCCCATGGACCACTCTTGCCTCTTGTTGTTCCAATTAAACACTATTATGACTCCATAGCCCAATGGACTAAAACCTGCAATTATCTATCCTTTTGGCCGAAGCTTACTCTAATTGCTTGCAACTTCTCACCTTTGAAACTCTTTGCATTCAGGACTTTCCACCTCAAATAGTAAGCATGCTCGACCATCCAAAAACCAAAACAAACCCTTGGCCTTCATAACTAGCCTAATATAATTACCCCAAACTTCAAAGACAAATCCATTTTTGCACTCATTGGAGAGATCCCTCTCTGGATTCAGAAGGGCTATATCCTAGAATCCCAAAATTGGTTGAAACGATGTTGTTTCTGTGATCGGACTTTTCCAATCTTGCTGATTACAGATCCCTAACATTTCTGGCGACTCCACTGGGGAACCAAACCCAGAATCATTTTCATTTTTATAAAACTTTGAGAGTAAGAAGCAGCCTTTTCAAGCACTACCAAAGAAAGGTAATCATGGTAAAACTTGTTTGAATCAGTGACAAACTAGATAAACCCTAGGATTCTCTTAAGACTTTATCTAAACCTTGAAAAATTAGCTGGCTTAGCCGTAAGAGTAAACTTTCTTTGTCTCATAACCATAGCTAAGTTTTGAAACAAAGTTAGGATATTCTTAAAAAACCATACAACTGAAAAATAACTCAGAAAAATAAAAAATTATTTCAGATTGGTATCCAATAAACATGGTGGTGGACCATAAAACCTTTTACCTCCTTAGGGGCTAAAAAATTCCACTTGGCGACTCCACAATCCTGAATAGACCTTAAGACTCCATTGGGAAGAACCCTTATCATTATAATATCTTTCAAACTCAGTCAGAAGACTGTAGGATTAAATTGTAAAACAAACTAGTTAACCTCTTAAAGATTGTCATATCTGGTTGCACTTTTCCTGTTTTATTTGGGTCTAAAAAACACAACATAGTAGCTCCTAGAAGGATTTACACTAGAGCCCATCCTGACCCTGATCCACCTGAAGTAGTTGATAACCCAGAAGGTATCCTTAGGAAGTCTCCTAAGATTAAATTGTCAATTGTTTTCAGATCACCCTTGAGAGCTAATTCAGTCCCTGAAAATATTTCAGCTCTACAACAATCACAAGCTAACTTAGTAAATCCATTTAGAGCTAGGTCTCTTAGTGATTCAGATCATTTAGATTCTGAGTCCTCACTATCATCTCCTGAAACAAGTGAACATCTTGGTAGAAGAGAAACAACACCCCCTGATTTGCATTTCCTTCACAACCTAGGTGTCTCTCATCCAAGATCTGCTCAGCAGTCTATTCCTGGTCCATCCACTTCTGCTCACCCTACATCCACTGTTCAAACCACTACACTTCGGCCCACTCTTCCTGTTTTTAATCCACTCCTTGTGAATCCACCCCCACCACATATCATGGCAGCATGGTATGCTCCGTTAGTCCTTCCTGCACCAATAGTCAATCTTCCACAGGACTATCAGTCCAAAATTCCATTATATGATGCTAGCAATGCTACAACTGCATCACAACATGTGGATAAGATGAATGACTACTTTGATATAAATGAAATTGATGATGATTCTGTCAAGCTTAGGTTATTTTCTCAGAGCTTAGGGGGAGAAGCAAGAAAATGGTTTAAAGGCCTAGCCCCCCATAGTATTAATGATCTCCAAGCCTTCCATCAAATATTCTTAAAAAAACAGGAAGTAAAGAAAAACCCTCTTCAAGTCCTCGCTGATTACAAGAACCTCCATAGAAACACTGGGAAAAGTGTGTAAGATTCAATAGTGTGTATAATGCACTTTCCCTAGAACTAAAACCTCCACAGGGCTCAGCTTTAAACAAGTTTCCTGAAGGGTTTGACTCTGACATGACCTATCAACTGAGAGAGAGAGATTTTGCAACTCTTGAAGATATGAAAAAGGGTTCTCTTTCTGTGGAAGTCAACTTAATGGAGAAGAGAGAAAGAATGAAAACTAAAAAGAGAGTATCTTTTAGAGAGAAATCCACACCTTCTACTTCAAACTCAAAGATGGAGAGAATTATGGAAGAAATGATGAAAGAGATGAGCATAATTAAGAGAGCACAATCCAGTCAAAACCAAACTGCTCCTCAAAATAAAAACCAGAACCAAAACCATAATTTTAGAAGGAACCAACCTCCAAACAGACCTAGAGAAGATGATCAATAGATCAATCCTCCCTTTCATCAAAACTATGTAAGTGAGGTTGAGGAAACAGATTAAATAACAGAGGAAGATGATATCAACATGTTGGGGGTAGACAATGATGACTTTGAGATTCATTATGATAGAAAACAAGGTCTATACACACCTTATGATGACATAAGAGATGATAATGAAAATTATTATCGAGACATGGAAAATGTCATCATAGAGTCTCAAAGAGAATATGACCTTAGAAGCAAAACTAGTCAACAAACCCCCAACACCAAAACCTCTGATAAATCCTCACAAAACAGCACTGCAACCAAGCCTAAAGTTTTTAAACAAAAGGGTAAAATAGTGGCTGCAAATTCTGATAATGAGAAAGAGAAAGGCACTCAAAACAATGAAAAATAGAGTGCATACCTTAGTAGTCCTAACACTTCAGCTAGTACTCCTATGAAAACAATTTTGTCGAATGTAAATAGAACAAATTAGCAAGCTGATGTCGCTGATATACTAGCAGCTAATAAAGCTGAGACAAGTTCTTCAAAGAACCAAATCCCTTTCAGCCTAGAGCAGGAAATTTAAAAGATCAAAATGTATGTTCCCCTTACTGAGTTAGCTGCCCATCATGTATATAGGACCCAAATTTTGAAGGCTTTAAACATTGAAGAGAACGAGGACACTGTCAATTTTAATGATGATCAACCAGAGCTTATTTTTGGTCCTAAGATTGAAGGTATGTATCAAAAGGGACCTGTTCCTCCCTTTTATGTGATTTTAAACGTTCATGACAAGATTTTACACAACGCTATGCATGACTCTGGGGCTTCTCATAATTTAATGCCTAAATTTGTGATGGAGAGCCTTGGTCTAGAAATCACTAGACCTTATAAAGATATGTACCCCTTTGACTCAAGCAGAGTAAAATGTTGAGGATTAATCAAAGACCTCTGTGTTAACTTAGCCCAAATTCCAGCCAAACGCTTAGTCTTGGATATTGTGGTGGCTAATGTTCCCCCCAAATATGGAATGTTGTTATCAAGATCATGGGGTCTAAGTTACAAGGGACTATGCAAATGGACTTGACCTACACGACTATCCCTGTTTTCAATCAGAATATAAGACTCTACAGGGAGTCTCATATGCAATACAAAGTGACAAGTCAAGATAGACCACAAAACTCCCCTTTATACTCTGTAAACACAGGCCTTGATTCATTTATCCTCTTTAGTGAAGAAACATTAGATGAACAAGTAACTTTAATAGTTTTAATGGCTGATAAAGAGGAGGGGGTAAATACCCCCAAACTGTCAAAATAGTTTGTTGAACTGTTAAACATTAGCAAACTAAAAAAAGGTCTTGAACTAAAAGTCATGCATCCTTTGCTTTTAAACCTGGACACTAAAGAAAACGTGCCTCCATTTAACGAAAAACCTGAAGAGTCAAAACAAATTCAACTAAGTACCTACATTCCACAACAATTTGAAAGCACATTAATTGAAGAGGATGGTAACCAAACAGATGAAACTAAGAATAGTCCTCTGTGGAGTATGTATTTTGATGGATCCTGCACTAGAACTAACGCTGGTGCAGGTGTCTGGATTTCCAACACTGAAAATAACCACACAGAATGTATTTCCTGTACATTAAACTTTTAGTGTTCCAATAACATAGCGGAGTATGAATCCCTTGTCTTAGGCTTACATCTATTGAAAAGGTTAGAAGCCAGAAGAAATAACATGTATGGGGATTCAGAGTTAGTCATTAGGCAAGTCAATGGGGAGTATAACTCAAATCATCCCAGGCTTAGGGCCTACCGGAACGATGCCATGGACCTTTTAAAAACATTCGAGGAGTCCAAATTGATTTTTTTCCCAAGAAAAAGAGATATTGCTGCCCAAAATTTAGCCTTTGCAGCTAGAACATGCTTAACGCCATATGAAACCAAAGACTATACACCTCAGATAAAGATTAGACCAGCTGTTCCTGATAACGAAAAGTATTAGCAGGTCTTTGACGGAGACAAACAAATAGAAGACTTCAGGCAATTTAGAAATGAATTCGAACTACACAGTTCGGACTCAGATTGTGAAACAGACTGCGGTGAAGAAAATTTTCTTGGAAAAGAAGAGCTGTCTCCTGAACTTGCCAATATTAACCTTCTTTCTAGCGAACTTGAGAAAAAAACAGAAATGAATTCTGAGTTTGAAACAGAGAACTTAGATACTCTGCAATCCAATGATGAAAGTTTTCCAAAGGGTCTGGTACCTTTAGAAGAGTTGTTTGATTTTAACGATGTGGCCAAAATGTCAAAACTAGAACCTGTAGATACTGAAGTAGAAGAGTACAATATAGGCAGTGAACTTAAACAGAAAATGATTAAACTGTCTAAAACTTTGCCAGCTCACATTAAACTTAAATACATAGAGTTATTTAAAGAATTTTCTGATGTTTTTGCATGGAGTTACGAAGATCTTAAATCCTATGACACTGAAATAATATAGCACAAAATTCCCCTCAAAGAAAACCAAAAACTGTTCAAACAGAAAATTCACATAATAAACCCTGTTAAGTTACCATTGGTTCAGAAGGAAATCATGAAAATGTATGATGCTGGTATTATTATCCCTATTAGATATTCTGAATGGGTATCTAAACTAGTTTCTGTTAGGAAGAAAACTGGAGAGATCAGGCTTTGTATAGACTTTAGAGACTTAAACAAAGCTTCATTAAAATAAAACTACCCTTTACCCTTTGAAGTACATCTAAGCTTAAAATTCTGACTGTAAATAGTGTTCACTGGCCCTTGGAGCTCTGCTTGTAATAGATAAGTTAGGTTGAGATGAGTAGATGATTGCTAAACTAAAGCATTGGAATTAAAGCTATAACTGGTTTGGAGCATCAATACAAGCTGATTTATGGGATCCTGGTCTATGTTGACAGAGATGTTTTTCTAATTGTAACTTGTTATTTTGTTTTTGTTTTCACTGTGTCTCATTTACTCTTATAAGTAACAGCATGCATAGAGTTAGGACCTACTGTATATCAGTAACCTTCTCTGACTGAAAATATTTATTTATATGTTTTCTTCCAAACTGTGTTATTTGGGAATGATTTAATTCAGTTTAAGCATAGGAATGCTGGCGTTCCCTCGTCTTATTCCCATAGCTGAATATTATTCTTTAATTTTATGTTCAGTATTATTCAAGTAGAGATGAACTATGGAAGATATGGTGTGCCCTGGTCCTAGTCTTATCCCCAAAGACTGTCTGAATGTTTCTCTTGGAATGTGTTAAAAGCTGGCTAGTTTAAAAATACTTTCCAGATCTTAGGCCATTTTGTGTTATCTTTGTGTTTGTCTTGAAAGTGACCAAGTAAAGCAGAGCTAGGAGAGGATTTGTGGTGAGCCCGGCCCGCTAGTTTCTACTCCAACAGTTTCCTTCAAGTTTCCGTTTGTTTTAAAATGTTTTCTATTGAAAGTGTATCAAAGGCTGGCTAGTTTAAAAGTACTTACCAGATCCTAGTTTTCTTTTATGTTCTTCTTAAGTGTTTGTCAAAGGCTGGCTAGTTTAAAAGTACTTACCAGATCCTGGGCTGCTCTTTTTTCTGCATCTGTTTAAATTTTCCTTCTTGTTGTATCATTTCATTCCATAAATCAATCTTCAAAGAGATCCTTAGACATAGATGACTTGCCCCATGGACCACTCTTACCTCTTGCTGTTCCAATTAAACCCTATTATGACTCCATAGCCCAATGGACTAAAACCTGCAATTATCTATCTTTTTGGCCGAAGCTTACTCTAATTGCTTGCAACTTCTCACCTTTGAAACTCTTTGCATTCAGGACTTTCCACCTCAAACAGTAAGCATGCTCAACCATCCAAAAACCAAAACAAACCCTTGGCCTTCATAACTAGCCTAATATCATTACCCCAAACTTTAAAGACAAATCCATCTTTGCACTCATTGGAGAGATCCCTCTCCAGATTCAGGAGGACTAGATCCTAGAATCCCAAAGTTTGTTGAAACGATGTTGTTTCTGTGATCAGAATTTTCCAGTCTTGCTGATTACAGATCCCTAACACAAGGCACGCCACATGGTAATATTCCTCAGGCACCTCCCCTAAACCATCACATTCAGACACTTGTTTTTCCACAGTGTGCGATGGAATTCAATACTCAGTTACCCTTCCTAGGATCACTTAGTGTTCCAGACTGATGAAGTTAACTAATGACCCCATTTTTCAATGCCTTAATTGGCCTCTCATGCCCACGAAGCTCACTTTGGATATACCAAAATTCGATGGGAAGAAAGCAGAATACCCATGAAATCATATTATGACTTTCCACCTATGGTGTTCATCCAATAGTATCATTGATGATATCTTTAGAATAAGATTTTTTCAGTAAACCCTAATAGGGCTTGTGGCGAAATGGTATGTTGAGAAACCTTCTACTTCTCATGGAAATTTTAGCACCCTTGCTACTGCGTTCCTCACATATTTTCAACTACCCATTCATCACGATTTAGTAATAGAACTGCTCACTCATTTTAGGTGAATACAAGTTGTTCATATATCATATCATCTCCATGAATAGCACAGACGTCGTAGTTTCTGTAAAGCCAAACTCGACGATAGAGTGTTTTTGGACTTATTTTTAAAAAATATCACAATTGATATCTCAAAAGACGTGGAGATGAAAAAACCTACATCCCAGGAGGACGTCGTTAGCAAGGCCTAGCAACTTGAACTCATTTACACCCAGTGAGGATATGCTTACAATGTCCTGCCAAATTCTCTGCGCCTGCAAACTTATAGAGAGTTACCAGGCACGTCAAATACTACAGATGGTTTGATCAGGTCCTTGACTCAAGGTCACCTAAGAAATAGTATCGAGTACCCAGGATACTCGTATGATTATACTCAGAACATGTCGCAACATGGCTACCATCAAAGCGAGTCTGCACCTTTGTAGAATATGAAAAATAGGGTAATACCATACCATCAATAGTAGGGAGGCTCATACCCTCCCTCCTAGGGGAACCAATACTCAGCTACGAATGTTGATACAAGAGAGCCTTCCTTGAATTCTTACACCATTGAGGGATAGGGAAGCTTATATCCCCCTTTGCACTCACAAAATCCACCACCAACACAAAACAACACGTCGATTAATCTAGTGCAACCATCTCGGGCTCAACAGCGATAATATTATGACTAGTTGAATAACAATAACCCTCCAAACATTTCAAAAAATAAGCCGAGGAATAAGAAAAAGGGACACTCTGGACAAGGGGGTGGTAATCAACAACGCCCCCCATGATCTCATTATAGGGGAGAATCTAAGCAAAATCAAAACCAGGAGCCAAATAGTAACTTCCAAGGGAAAAAAAAAGAGACCCAGTCTAAGGAAAAATAATTCTTGTGCCATATGTGGTGAATACAGCCATTACACTCACCACTACCCTGAGCTCTAGGAATTGAAAAAACTTCAGGGTAACGGTGGACAAGGGGAACCTCCTCAACAACCCGTTGTAATGTAGGAACCCTTCCCCCACTGAGTGGTTAACACCTAGCAACAACAACCACCGCAAAAAAATACCAGAGGAGGTAGTCATGAAATCTACATGGCTGGCAAATAATTGTTCTTCCTAAAAAGGAATAGGAACTACGATACCCCTCTAGACACCAACCCATTAGGTACACGTATGAGTGCACCTATTGCAACCTTAACTATGTCCAAAGTACCTATAGATACCCTTTCAAAAATTGTGAAGGGACCAACCAGGCGTGTAGGAAATCACTCTAAAGCTTCTCATGGCTAAGCATAGTAGATTATTTAGCACAATCACCAGCTGCTATGTCAGCTTTGGAAGTGTTGCAATCATGCCCAAGACAACGGAAAGCCTTACTTTCGCGTTAGGCACAGTTGATCCTTCTAATTCATACCTAATGTTTTTCGACCTAGACAAAGCAAGCCCGAGGCTTCCTTCTCTGGTCGCTTTCCAAATACCGATTTTAGTTCATAACATCACCATACACCGATGCATCGTCAATGAAGTAGAATCCACATGTATCATGTCTAAATCAGTTTGGAAAAGGCTAGGATCACTTGAATTAAAACCCTATGGCATCATTCTTAGAGCCTACAATAGTCGCCCTTCATCCCTCATCGGTCTATATCAAAATGTCCCAGTAAACCTGGCCGGAAAGACAGTTATTATAAAAATTGAGTTCTTAGATGCACAACTAGACTACAATATACTCCTCGGGTGGAGTTATATGTACTCCATGACTTTAGTCGCATCTTCTATCTTTAGGGTAATGATGTTTTGCCATGATGATGAGATCATAACCATCGAACAACTCACATACTATGACAAGAAACCCATGACGACTCTCGATGTTGTGTTAGCATACATAGACACAACTACGGAACCACTAACATGGTATACAGAATTCGGCCTAGGCCAGTTCAAACCATCATCCATCCTAGGGTCATTCCTAGGAGATCCCCCTATTATACTAGAGGGAGTCCCAAATCTTGGCCAGACATAGAAACCAGTAGTATGAAGGCCAAGCAAGTGGCACGACATTCCTACCCTACGCCATTTCGCAAACCCCACTTTTATACCCCCTACCTGGTTTTGTGTCAAAACGAGTCATGGAAACTATCACATTTCTGAATATTTCTTTTGCAATACCCATGTGGTATTTGGTCCTACCAACCATGTTAGGAAGTCTAGGCATCACCTTTACATGAATAACCCCTATTTCCCCTCAAGAGGTCACAGCGGTTAACAAAACACCTGTAGCAATGCCAGCTAATACGACCAAGAAAAATAACAAAAAAGGGAAGAAAGTCAAAACGCCCAAGTTACCTAGGGCATTTCAACCTTGTGCATTGTGCAATATCGTAAGTCATCCTAATAGTATTTGCACTAAGTTAGATGAATTGAAACCCCTTCTACACACCGAAAAAAATTTTGTGACCTTGATTTCCCATAAAAAGGAACAGACGAACAACCAAGGGAAAGCATTATGCACCAATCATGTGTGCACCATATGCAACCATTATGGGCATTATACCCATCATTTCCTAGAGATGCCACGATTTAGGGACGCCTTGCAAGCCCTAAAATAATATTACCAAGAGGACCCCTCAGCTCCACCCATACAAATGGACAAGGGAGAACCTAAAACCATACAATACATATGATAGGAGCCTACATCGTTTTTGTATAAAATCACCTCAATGGCCTAGAGAGGACAAATAGAGGCCATACCGCATGTCTTAGTTTGCGCACTATGTGATGAGCCTGATCACTTAGTCACATAGTGCCCCGAGTTAAGGGTGTTTAACCATTGGTATCAAATTTTGTGAGTTACCCAAAGCAAATTTGTTTGGAATCGACAACATACATGTCATATTTTCAGAGAAAAAATTTCACGCATTGTTGTCACCACATCTATTGATTCTGGTCTATGTTGGATTTGATGCGACACTTCGTCGCTGAAAAACCCAGACCTAGCTAGCTCAAACACAAAATCCAAAACCAGTACTACAACTCAATGTATGGAAGCAACAAGGACCATATTATATGTGTCAGAGGAGAAACATTCACCTCAATGACCACCTCCTCCCCATAATCAACCTCAAGCTCTAGTCCAGCCCTGTACACTCTATAATGAACAAGATCACTTCATTGCTAACTATGCAACTTGAGGGTTATTTCAAAGATGGTACTCTATAAACCCAGTGTACTACGATGACCTAAGAGTTGTCCAATGTTCGTGCCGAGTGTGTTCAAATAACCACCTGGTTCATCGTTGTCTATACATCCCCCACTTTCGTTTGATGTTAAATTTTTTACGTCGGGCCATAACCCGTCTCACTACAGCAGATGGATCTGATTCGGACTCAGTGGAAATTTTGAAAACCCAAGAGAATGAGGAAACCAAGTCCATCATCTTCATATCGACATAAAAATAACCAAGAAGGGGGTATATTATCACCTCCAACCATCCTCCACGAATAATTTGAGCATGTGCATTTTGCAACACACACAATTTTTCGCTTGATGCGCATATTTACAATCACTTCGCAAATGGTACCCAATTACTCCCGCAATCCAAAGGAAGTGGAAAAAGTGGAAAACCAAAGAGCAAAAGTCTTGTCTGATTTGTCAAGAAAACCATCACGCTCGACATTGTACTTACATCCCACAATTTCGACCTATATTAGACCTCATATGCTCACTGCTCACCAAATACCCGGATGTAACCCATTTCGAACCTAGGCAGCCATGCACAAAGTGGCCTTTTACCCATCATCACCAAAACCATAGGAAAGCTAAGGCGACCAATGATCCTAATAGGGCACGAAACCAACCAAGAAAAACATGTGTTCTATGCGATAGGAAGGACCACATGGTCAATAAATCTTAGGAACTCAAGAAACTCACTGACAGTCTTCGCATGGTCACCACCATATCGTAGATTTTTCTCTCTAAGCAAGAGAAGATCACACATTGCTATTGCAAGATTTTCTCACAATGCCACCACATTATGAATTGTGAATACCTCCCAAGGTTGCGAGTGTTAAGAGAACCATTGAGTTTGGAGTCACTGAAGGAGCCACACCAACCCAGACCAAAGACTCATAGATGGCAGAAGTGCTAAAATTCCCCAATTCCAAATCATCTCCAAGCATCCACTTCTGGCATGAAGAGTATTTTTGGTTCTCACACCATCTACTCGACAGGCACCTTTACTCCATGTGCCATTTGCACAATTCATAACCATGAAGTAGAGATATGCCCCATGATAAAAAATATTAAGCACCTCTAGATTCAATGCAACTTCCAAGTACAGGAAGGTGCACTTACCCTTAGTGCATCGTGAGAACACACAACACACAACACTGACAACACACAACACCATATATGATTCATCTCGTCATGCATGGGGACCATGAATCGTGATTTCTTCTCATATTTCATTAGTGTTGACACCTATACAACTACCACAACAATAGTAGTATCGTCGACGGTGCAAACCCAACCCACCTACACCATGTAAACCTCGTATGATTCCATGGCATCAACCACATAATCATATTCATGATTTTTGACTAGTACTATTAGGCCCAAAGAAATTCCTCATGGCCTCACACAAACCAATTACCCCTAAGATATCTTGTTTCACTCTGACGAATATATCCTAGAGGCCATGACAGAACTAGATTGTCCATGGGACTTAATGCTCAGACCTAGCATCCCAAAAACCAAAGATAAATATGCCATTGAATCTAAAGACTTCCTTCCGTCTGGGAAGGTATATTGGTTCAAAAAGGATATCCCAACACCCGATGTTTTCGAAGAAGGGAATATGTCGAATATTTCTCCAACCATTAAGGTAAATATCTCAGGAAAATTGGGCAAAACCAAAGAAATATCGCTAGGGGAAACACGCTCCCCAGATGAGGTAGTCACTTATACAAACTTGTTACAATATATAGGGATATCTTCACATGGGATTATTTAGAAATTCCAGGGCTTAGCCCCACCATTGTAGAACATCACATTGACACCTGGCTTGATGTATCACTAGTCTACCAAAAGCATCGTCAATTACACCCATCCAATGCAGAAAAAATCAAGCAAGAGATTGACAAGCTTCACAAAGCCAAGTTCATCTACCCAATCTCTTACATGTCGTGGGTTTCCAACCCAATACCTGTCATGAAAAAACATGGCACCATCCCAAGGAGAAATACCCTACCCCGTGTATCGACCAAGTCATTGATGCTTGCGCTAGTCATGAGGCTTTGTCCTTTATGGATGAATTCTTAGGGTACAATCAAATTCAAATCTGACATATAGACCGATACAAAACGACATTCACTACCCCTTGGGGCATGTTTGCATATCAAGTTATGCCTTTTGGTATTAAAAATACTAGAGCCACCTTCCAATAGGGCATAAATTATATCTTCCACGACCTGGCTCAACTCATCTTAGCTTACTTGGATGACCTCACCATACGATCCAAGAAATAGAGTGACCATATAGAGGACTTACAGTTGGTATTCCAACGGTGCCGACACTACAACTTACCCTTGAACCCTCTCAAGTGTGTCTTCTACATTAATGAAGGTATAATATTAGGATTCATAGTATCCTAACAAGGTATCAGAGTCGTCCACCTCAAGGTCTAGGCAATCAAATAAATACCACCACATAAGTATCTCAAGCAACTTCAAAGCCTACAAGGGAAAGCCAAATTCTTACAACGCTTTGTCCACAAATACGCCATTTGTGTGCAGGGTTCCTTCCGCCTACTCCATCTAGAAATTTCATTCAAATGGGATGATGAGGCTTAAAAGTCGTTTGAGGCACTAAAGAACACATTTTATTAAACCCCTTTGATCAATCCAACCAATTATGACAAAGACTACACCTTATATCTATCAGCATCAGACACAACCATAGTTGGGGTTTTAATCCAAGACGGGCCAGATAATAAAGAGAATGCAATCTATTATGTTAGTAAGAACCTATCTCACGCTAGTTTAAAATATGAACTAGAATAAAAAACCGCCCTAGCCGTAGTACACACAGTTCAAATACTTCAGCATTAAGGACTACAATATTCATAGAAGCTATCAACCCCATGAGATATTTTCTAACCCGCCATTTGATGAACCATAAGCGATTATTTCCATCATTAAGTACATTTGGATGGGTTAATTGTCACCTTTTTTCCTTATTAATTCTAATTTTCTCACATTTAATTATATTATGGTCTTATGTTGCTAGTGTATATGGTGATTAAGGCTTGTCATACTTCGAATGCCTAAAATGAGTTAAATGCAGGAAAATCATGAAGATATTACATTTGTTATGAATATTTTTCCTTTAAAGTTCAGAGTAGACATCAAGGATATATTTTAGGGATATTTTCCACCTCCTTAACTCCCAAAGGCAACCAAGGGATCCTCGATATTCCCTCCAATAGCTCGAAATCAAAGGCATCCAAGAAAACTGAAGATCAAGTGCACCAATGTCACACTTCACTTGCAGTCAAAGTGGAAACATCACCTACTTTATAGGGTGTTGTTGGTAGTTATCCTCTAGGTTAAATAGGGTTGAGTAAGAGCTCATTAGGATTGGAAGTTTGAAGGAAGCTAATATACTCTTAGCTCTTGTAATAGGTTTTGGAGACTTTCATGTTGATGTAATGAGACTATTTTATGAAATAAAATGGGTACTCAGATTGTGCTTCACTGATCTATTTTTAGAGGGCTAGGCTTGTGGGTTACAGCCATTGGCCTTAGTCTCTCTAGTGTATTAATTATTTACTTTTATGTCATTGTAGCTAGTTTGCTTATGAGTATTTAGCTAGTTCGCTTACTTTCCAATTCACTTTTTTTAGTTTGCTTCCATTTTTCTTTACTGTAGATTAAGCTTTCTTACATGTTAGTAGAGTAGTCTATAAACTCATAAAGTTGTGTGTCAAGCCTCCCTCTCTCATCTCTTTCATTGGAGGTTGAGGGTAGACCCTCTCCACAAGACAAAATTTATTTTTAGTTTATGATTTCTTGGAATGAATAGTTAGGTTGTTGTAGTGCCATGAACATGTTTAGAATGATGAGTTAGATTTATATTTGTAGGCTAAAGTAGGTTTTCTTTCCAAATTCAACTCATATTTTCCATTTCCTTCATCATGAATTTGTCAATATGTTTTGCATGAACAAGTAGTTTTCTTGAAGTTTCATGTAGCATGGAAAAGGAGGAATTCACCAGCACCTTTAGTCTCATTTCTTACCCTTCATCAGCCTTCTTTTCATCAAAATCTCCATCAGCCCTGTTTCCATATTTTTCATCTTCATACTGTGAGCAAACCCTATATGTGTAAGATAGGTTTCTCAAGAGTTTCTTAGCTTGGCCAAGGGGTTTTCCACCTTGTGCTCATCCAAACACACCTTCAAGTCACCTTCCCTACACTTTCCTCACCCATTTTTTGCCTTAGATTTCCCTCGAACTGTTTCCTATAACAATTTACGACTTTCCTGTAGCACTACAGGAAACCTATAGCAGCACTTTTAGTAGCACTAGTGGGCCACTCCTTAAACCCAAAAACCACCATCCACCTCATCTAGACCTACCAAAACCACCCACACACCTTCAACCTTACACCCATGACTTCAAGCCTTTCCTAAGCCCCCATAGCACTTTCTCCTCCTAGCTGCAAAACAATGCATTTACAAGCATAGTTAGGTCATGATTAGCTGCATGAGTAAAATCATGAAAATTAGAACATGATGTAAATAGAGTGTGTTTAGCCATTTGGCCCAACAATGTTTGATTACATTAGTTTCCTTTATTGCAATTTCAATTCAACAATTTACTTCATGCAAGATGCTTAGTTTTCTTCCATATCTTACCATACCTTAGTGTGTATATTTCTTTCATTGCAGATTAGTTACATATAATTTCTTGTTGTAGAATAGTTTTTTCCTTGCTGATAGAGTAATATATTTTAATCATTTGTAGCCCTAGGTCTTAAATTCGGAAGTGTGACAGACTTCATTCAGATTCCCTAGAAATAACACCCTTTTGTAGAGCTCAGAAGAGGATGACATGAGTAGAATGCATATGTTGTGTATATAGCATTGTGACCTCTAATTTTGTACAAAGCTCAGGTTGATAAAGAAAAGTTGGGAGACCTCTCAGTGTTACAGCATTCTTGGTGCAATACGAGGGCTCACCACTTTTTAGTGTCATGGTTGAGGAGGTGTCTAGTATATGCTTTGATTTTTTTTTAGCATTATTTTCTTCTTCACATTTACATGTTTTTTAAAAAATATTGAAATATAAAAATAAAAAAAATTTGATTTTCATTCCTCATAGGAGTAGGGATACTCAAGGAAATTTGTTACCTCAAACCCTCACATCACCACATAGCCACCCTTCACTCTTCTTCAATGGATTTTAGGTTGAACACACCATATATGAGTCTTTTGAAAATTTTGAAGAACTTACTGGGGAAGAAGAAGATACTGTTTCACCAGAGGAACCTGCTTCACCTATTCAAACCATGTCTGAAAATAAATCCCGGGGAGCTTTTCCCATTAGAGAGGAATATCATGAAACTGAAATGAATAAAATTAGCCCCTAAACCCTTCCACACTTTCGTGGACTTACCTCTAAATAACCTGACACATTCATGTTTAAATTTTCTATTATCTATAGGAACTATGACTATGCCTCACATGATCAAAACATGAAGTTATTCCCATCCACCCTTAAGGATGTACCCTTGCGCTGGTTCATGGGTCTACTTGGGATCAACATCAATATCTGGACACAGATGCAAGAAGACTTCAACAATAAGTACAGAGACTATTGTAGGTTGAAGGAAACTAAATATGAGATATTCAAGATGACTCTAGGGCCTGATGAATCCCTAGAGGACTATGAAGAGAGGTTCCAGTTAAAATATAAGAGATCCAACTGTACCCTTGATCCCAGGTCACTTAAACTATTACTTCTTCGATGGATCAGGGAGGAGGTGATTGAAACCATCAATATGTTATTAGGAGGATATATCTACCAACTGCCTTATGAGACAATCAAAACTATCTTCAGGAACCATTCTAGGGTAGCTAGGAAGAAAGGCAGAGCTAGCCAAAGTACAACCAATACCCATTCCTCTTCCACCTCCATCAAGAATGAGACTGGAAATATGTTGGAGGAATTCAAGAGTGATATGTTGCACATATTTTCCTTGCAAATGGACACAATGCATGTCAAGGGGAAGAAAGAGGAAGCAGAAAGAGCCTTGGCTATATTTTTCCCTAGATGTACTAGAAAACACCCTAGAAATGAATTTCCATTAAATTTCATAGAGGTTTTCTTAGACTATGAGGAGAATCATGCCACAAACAAGTGTCCTTCCTTACCTTGACTCAAACTTGTATATAAAGGTGGGGAAGTAGGATGAGAGCAACTATGTTTCATCAACCTGAGAAGGCCTCAAGGCCCTCAGTCATATCAGCAGGGTATGGAAGTTGCACCTTATTCCTACTATCAAAACAATCATAATGCACCTATGCAATATTGTTACACCCCCACTCCTCCATCCCGGCCTACACCTCCTACTTGGCCTTACAACCCTCCATATCATCCTCAACCTGTGAACCCACCATTTTAGCAATATGTTCCTGAATAACCTCAGTGGAACAACCCATCCCAATGGTGGAGGCCTCAACATAATCAACCACCTGCACTAATTCCTCCACCCCAACCTCAACCTCAACTTACTCATGTTGCTCCACCCAAGCTGCCTCAGATGCCTGCACAAAAAAATTCAAACCTGAACAACAGACATACATAATTGGTTTATAGTGGAGAGATATCCTATCCAGCTTATGATGTGGAGATACAAGATATTAATGTCAGGTCAGGAAGAGTACTACCAGAAAAATAACCCTCCATCTCCACCTGTATATGTTGAGGATGAAAAGGCGTAAAGTAACTCTCAGATCCAACAACCTCTTTTTCCTTAGCGCTTGATCCATTCCAGTTATCACACCCCAAAGGAGACCGGAATTATGGCAGAACTGGAAAATTTGCATGTAAAAATACCCATTCTCCAGGAAAACAAGGATGTCCCTATTTACAATAGGCTCATCAAGGAAAAGTGCTTCAATAAACCTGAGAGAAAGAAGAAAATTATACTCCCACCATCAATGTAGTAGGACAGTTGTCTGACTTAATGTTGGGAAGGGTAATCTTCCCAAAGTACCTATACCCTGGTTGTCTAGTTGTAGATCTGCACATAGATGGTGTCATAGTCCCAAATACTTTGATTGCTCTTGGGGTTTCCATCAATTTTATGACCAAGGAAACTATTCTTAAACTCAACCTCGAAGGGACTTTGAGGAAAACCAAAATAGTTCTGCAACTTGCAGATCGGTCCACAGTAACTCTAGAAGGAATTGTTGAGGATGTTATCGTTTCAATTGAATCGTGGGAGTATCCTACAGATTTCTTGGTTTTGCAGGAAAAAACCAAGATTAATGGGTATCATTTCATCTTAGGGAGACCTTGGTTAGCCTGTGTTGATGCTTATATCAGCAATTGGGCTAGAAACATGGTTATTAAGAATGGGTCCTTGCCTAAACAAATGGTATTATATCCTCTACACTAGCCTTCCATTGATCATGATCTACCTATATGGTTTGAGGATGAAGAATAAGATGAAGTATACAACACAACCCCCATATGTACCATAGATGTTTTTCTTAGAGGGGGGAAACTTGATGAAGATGAACTCATCGACCATGTTATTCAAAAACAGTCCCCTAGTAACAACCTGCTTGAAAACCTAGTCAAAGAATTTGAAAGCCACCCTTGGATGGATCTCCACTCAGTTGATTCAACCTCTGAAACCACCAAGGCTATGGAATTTGGCCAATCCAAATCTCTAAAAATTAACACAAACCTCTCTGATAAATAAGAAAAGTAGTTATGCCAGTTTTTGAAATAAAACCTAGATGCATTTACTTGGGATTACAAGGACATGAAAGGGGTGCATCCCTCAGTATGCATACATCATATTTACATTAAGAATGATGAAAGCCTATGTTCGAACCCCAAAGGCAGATGAACCCAGCTATAAAATACATAGTCAAGGAAGAACTCCAGAAATTGTTGGATGCAGGTTTCATTTATCCTATATCAAATAGTGAGTGGGTATCTCCTCTTGTCATAGTCCCAAAGAAGAATGGAAAATGGAAAATCTATGTTGATTATCGGGAACTAAACAAAGCCACCAAGAAGGAACATGTCCCCTTTCCCTTTATATATCAAGTCCTAGATGGCCTTTCAGAAAATAGGTTATTTTACTTCTTAGATGGGTTCAATGGGTATAACCAGATCCAAATCAGCCCTAAAGACCAGGACAAGACTACTTTCACATTTCCTTGGGTACCTTCACTTACAGATTCCTACCCTATGGGTTGTGCAATGCCCCTTCTACCTTCCAAAGAGCTATCTTGAGCATTTTCTCTGAGCTAGTCCATGAATCAGTTGAAATATAAATGGATGATTTCATACCCTATGGGGATGACTTCTAGGAATATCTCTCCAATTTGGGGAAAGTGCTGAGAATATGCATTGATATACATCTCTCCTTGAGCCTAGAAAAGTGTGAATTCTTGAAAAGAGTAGGATTTGTATTGGGACACTCAATCTCCCAAGTAGGAATACAGGTGGACCTGAAAAAAATCACCATCATCAAAAGGGTACCTGCTCCTTAAAATCAAAGAGATGTCAGGATTTTCTTAGGTCTAGCTGGCTACTATAGAAGGTTCATCAAATATTTCAACAAGTTAGATTCTCCACTATTTGGATTGTTGGCCAAATATTTTGATTTTATTTGATCTTGCTTTTGTAAAGAAGATTTTGAGATCATTAAGGGAAATTTAACTACTACCCCTATTCTCTGAGGTCCAAATTTGACTCTGCCTTTCCACATCCACATAGATGCATCATACAAAGTTGTGGGGGAAGCCTTGGGGAAATTAGAAGAAAAATTACCTTATGCAATCTATTTCATCAGTAATAACTTTTCAAAGGCAAAACTCAATTACACTATAATAGAGAAGGAAATTTTAGCCATTATGCATACTTTAAACAAATTTAGACATTATATCTCTGGTTATCAGACCTTTGTACACATTGACCATGAAACCATCAAATATTTAATGAAAAAACTCGATGTTAATGCAAGAATAATTAGATCGTTGTTACTATTACAACAGTTTTACCTAACCATTGTTGATAAACCTGGAAAGGATAATGTTGTTGCAGATTTTTTATCCAGGTTAGCTCTATCTGCAGATGAAGAAGGAATGGTGGATGACTAGCTACTAGATGAACATCTCTTCGCTATCTCAACAATCTCACCATGGTTTTTTGACATAGCTAACTACATGGATGCTGAAAATTTCCTTCCTAACCTCTCATCCAAGGAGAAGAGAAAGATCATCAGAAAAAGTGCCCCTTTCACATGGATTGGGGGAAATCTCTTCAAGTTAGGCCCTGACCAAATTCTCAAAATATGTTTGAGGGAGGAAGAATTTTTTGATATCCTCTCTTCATGTCATGATAGCCCTTGTGGAGGACACTTTTATGCAAAAAGGATTTCCTTCAAAAATTTATAGGTAGCTTACTATTGGCCCACCCTTCACGAGGATGCCAGAAGATACACTAGCATGTGTGACCAGTTCCAAAGGATTGGGAAACATACACAGAGGGATGAGATGCCTTTGAACCCTCAGGTGGGTCTTGAGCCATTTGATAAGTGGGCCATGGAATTCATTGGACCTATTGATCCACCATCTAGCCAGAAAAATTATATCATAGTGACTACCTAAAAAATTGGGGTGAAACAAAAGTTGTGAAGGTAGCGATTATGGAGAAGGTAGTAGAATTTCTGAAAGAGAATGTGTTTTTCAATTTGGATATTCCAAAAATGTAGTCACTAATAAAGGCGTACAATTCACATCTCATCTCATTGAGAATCTTTTGAGGTGGCACAACATAAAGCATAAGACTTCCACTGCCTACCACCCTAAAGAAAATAACCAAGTGGAAGTGACCAATTGAGCCTTGGAGAATGTCCGCACCAAGGTTGTGAGTAGCAACAGGAAATATTGGGCGGACAGATTGGTAGAAGCTACCTGGGCCTACAACACTACTTGGAAAACGATAAAACGATTCAATCCTTATGACTTGGTCTATGGAAAGAAAGCTCTACTTTCAATTGAATTTGAGTTCAACACCTTAAGGATGGCAGTTGATTTAGACCTAGATATATCAAAGGCCCAACAAGAGAGGTTACTATAATTATATGGATTGGATGATTCTAGGATGCAAGCACTCCTTCACATAGAAGTTATTCAGCTGCAAAGGAAGGTCTGGCATGACAAGTACATTAAGGAAAAGACCTTTCAAGAAGGAAATTGGGTGTTGATGTATGATTCAAGCTTTAAGGATTTTAAAGGAAAACTAATAAAAATATGACTGGGACCCTACAAAGTGGAAAATATTTATGATAATGGTGCATTTCGAATCATAACCATAGATGAGGAAGGGATGCCCCCACTTGTTAATGGTTACATGCTTAAGGTTTACAAAAATCCCCTGTCTAATGCATAATTTATATAGTCAATAAAAAGGGAGGTGTACATCAGGGGAGACTCCACAGTTTCCAGTGCCTCCCCCTCTTAGTAAAAGAAAACAAATAGGAAAAAAGAGGCATGGTTGAAAACCTCTCTGAGGCACCCAATGCCAACTCTAAGGTTGAAAACCTCCATGAGGCAATGCTGGAGAAAAAAATAAGAGAGAAAGAAAAACATAAAATAAAATATCCTTTTGTGGAAACCTCTCTATGGTGCCTAAGGTAGGCCTGTGGGTTGAAAACCTCTAAGCAGGCAGCCCACTCGGCTTAAAAAAAAAAGAGAGAAAAAAGAGAAAAAAGAAAGAAACAAAAAAGGAAAAATAAAGAAAAATACTTATATACTTATTTGTTTTTATGTTTTGCAGGTTATTAATCAAAGATGGTTTTTGGGATCCAGAGGAGAAGTTTTTCTTCACTTCTATTTCTCTTCTACTTAAATACACCATGAACCACTCCAAAATACACCCGTTCATTCATTACACCCCTCATATAGGAAAAAAGTTCATTTTTTTCTCCTAACTGTAATTTCTACAGGCAAATCCAACAGCTACATGATTCCTATAGCACTATAAGAAACTTGTGTAAATGCTATAGGAATCTCATTCATGAAGGAAGGGGCTCACACAAGGATTTCTGAACTTCAAGGAGAGTGTGATAATTTACGTTTTTCTTGTACCTACCACTTGTAACCCCTTATTTCACTCCATGCACAAGGATTCACTCTCTAAACCTTATGTTGCGCCATTAGTAGCTAGATCATTTGAAACATGGAAGATAACTCTTCAATTACCTATCCACCACTCCATTCATTCCAACTCCATTCAAATTTCATAGCCTCCATAAACCATTTTCCTCCATTTCTAATAAACCTGAAGCAAGAAGAAGCAAGAATAAGCCTGCTACAGGAATTGGGAAGTTCCTCGTAGCGAATTTGGGTGTGGCATAGTAAGGCCAAAAGCTAAAGAAACGTTGATGAAGATGACTTAAAAATACCACCAGTAGACTCCATGAGAGAAACCACGCCAGCCATGGCACGTAAATACATCCATGTAGCACCTGAAGAAGAAAATATAAAAAAAAAAGGATTAAGCAACTCACTCTGAAAAACAAGCAGCTCACTCAAAAAAATATGCTCACTCAAAAAATAAACATGAAAATAAAAATACAGCAAAGGAAAGATCATGGATGCAACCACCTGCTCCATCTCCTTGCACCAGCTCATTATGCACCACACCAGCACTAGGTAGGCTAAGTTATGGCCCTTAATCTCTCTCTATGCATTCATAATGACCAAAATGGTTTAATGTCAAGTTTTAGAGATTTAAAAGGCAAAAAGGTGGTCAGTTAACTTGGCCACCTTCGTAAAGTTAAACTGGAGGAAAATTAAAAGTACATGCCACCTGGGAAAGTCAAATCAAGTCAAGGGGGACTGAAAGAGTACAAATAAGGTGATTACAAGGCTAAGAAATCATTAATTAGAGTGGGACTAGTGGTCTCAAAGAGGAAAACTCGTGTTAAGTACGAGTCATCAACCCACTCCAAATTTATTTAAAAATGCCATAAACATAAGTCTTGTCTCATTTTTACCATATCACTGAGAATTTCGAAGAGAAAAAAAATCAAGATAGGAGTGGGAGCCATCACTGAGAGAAGCATCAAATTTAGAGTTGCATGCAGCATCGTGCTACAATAAATAAGTATTTTCTACAGGAAACTACACATACAAATCAACATGGGTGAAATTGCTTCCTAAGGCAACCATCTACCAAGGAAAAACACCAGAGGTCATAGGTAAGTGGTTTCCATCCTCCAACACTAAGATTTCTCCATGAAATTTACACACAACAAGTTAAATTTGGCAATTAAAGGGTAAAAAAAAAAAAAAAAATTCAATTGTCTGCAAGAACTATCCACATAACACTCAACCATCTCAACAAATTCCTATCATAGCCATTAAAATGGGAGGGGGATTCAATAGAAGGGAGCCCACTATCATGGAAATTTTTAGAAACCACCAGTGGCTAGGTTTCTTTGAGCTTTTAGAAAAAATTATGAGAAGATAGCTCAAGAATTTGCAATAGATCTGCAATCACACTTAGAGGAGAGAGTCCCCACTGTCATTAGGGGCCTATCCATCACACTATCACCTGAACTCATAAGTATAGTCACAAATTTTCCCTGAGGAGTTAAATGAGTTAAGGAAAGAATACCAAGAACTGCAACCAAGAAATCTTCTTTCTTCTAGGAGAAGAATACATTGAAGACAAGAATGGAATGAGGATACAAAGCCTTCTATACCCCTAGGATGAAGTAGCCTTCCATATCATGAAATTTATTTCTTGTGAAGGTATACTTAGTGTAGTCTATTGGTACCATCTCAAGATCTTGAATGATCATAGTTTTCAAGGAGAACTCCCTCTAGAGTAGAGATTAAGCATCCCTCATTTCGTCCTAAACTCAATGATTGACATGAGCAATAAGGTGAGTCAAAGAAAATATGAGCATTTGTCTCATCATGGCCTCATAAAAATGATAATAAAGGATGCTTTGAGAATATTAAACCACCCTATATCTTGGTCCTCATTCATAGACATATATAGGGAAGCCTTCATAGCTACGCAAAGAGGACAAACCTCTGCCTCTAGTCTTAGAGAAAGGGAGGTAGAAGAAGAAGAAGAGGATGCTGAAGAGGAGGTAGAAGAAGAAGAATAGGAAGCTAAATATGAGGAAGAAAAAAAATAAATGGATATTGAAAAAAAAAACATAGAGACCATAGAGACAGAGAAAGAAAAAGTTGAGGGGAAGAAGGAAGAAAAGACATAGGAAAAGAAAGGATTGGATCCTATTCTAGGTAGTGATACCTCCCCTCAGGACACCAACATGTCACCAGACATTATAGATCAGGAAGTGGATGCTACCCTAGCCACTTAGAGCACACCAGTAAAAACGAAAATGAAGAGGAAAACACCTATGTATTTTAGGACTAGCAAGAGTCAAAGGGCGAGGCAAGGGAAACCACAGACTCCCACCAAGAGTGGCATTTCCATGGAGGAATCACCCAGGAAAGATGATTAAGTAAGGATAGAAGAAGGAAAAATGCAAGAGGTCACCTCACCTATGAGGGCCCTGTAACTATAGAAGAACACACTTAGCAAGATTAGCATCCCATGCACATCATACAACCACTTGTTGAGCGTCCAAATTGTCATAATTTTGTTGATGAAACCATCCATTTTCGCATCATTCCATTAACTCATTGTCATCAATGCTAACCATATTTCTTCATAAATGCACCAAATTTATTATTATTATTTCTATTATTTTTAATGAATTAAAGAGAATTATTCATGGTTTTACTAATGATAGTTTGACAGTTCAAGTTTCTATAGTTTTTGTAGTTGTCTCCATGGTTGAGATAGTGGCACCACTCTAGAATGAAATCCAACTCATGGAAATTAGTTCTAGAAGCCTCAATATGGATTTTTTTTGGTCAAATTCCAGCCAGCTCACACATGTGGACCTGCAAGCAAATATCAAGGGCAAATCACAGCATTTTTGACTAGTCAACTTCAAACACATTTTCTGAGAAAAATAAAGAAGATATTGCAAAACCAAAACATGGGTTTTGTTTACCACAGGCCCAATTAACATCTTTATAAGCCGTTGTCCCAAATTTGTTACCATTTGCGATATATTTCAGGTTCTTTGGAGCCCTATTTTGTAGTTGTGTGAACAAACATTGAGCACATGTGTCAATAAACACCCAATCAAGAAAACAGATGTTGGAATGGACTGTGCTTCATCAAATTCTTGAAAAATAGGTGTACATTCAGTTCTGATCTTTAGCCATATTAATCTTCATGAAGTTACATTGAAACCCCTATATAAACACTCCATTGAAACAAAGAGGGGAGGTTAATTTTCTGAAACATATTGTGAAGTTTTAAAACTCTGTTTTTCATTCTTTTTTAATGAAGAAGTTTTTTGAATATTTGATGCATAGCTGAATATTTGTGTGAAGATTTGAGACCACCTATTTGTGGAGGGCGCCTGCAAACTGTGAAGGTTTTGCATTTTATGTTTTTAATGTAGTTGTTTCCATGTTTTCATTCTGTCATTTGCCGTAGTTGTTTTCAGAATTCCAATTTGTCATTTGTTGTAGCTGTTTCCAAAGTTTATTTTTCTATTTGATGTAGATGCTTTCATAAGTCATATTTTATCATTTCATGTAGATTCATCAATCTTTCCTTTCGAATTTTCAAATTGCAAAAGATCCATAGTTTTACTTCTAGAGCAGTAGTGATTTATTTTAGAGTAGTTTTACAAGTTCATGAGTGGTTTATTTCAAGAGCATGAGTGAATTATTTTTGAAACAGTAGTGATTGAGTGATTTCCTTTCAACATATGAGTGCATTCTTTTCCATTCATGAGTGATTTATTTTCAAGAGCTATAGTGGTTTCTTTACAAGTTTCATTGCCATAACATTTCATTTCAAAAACATAAAAGTGTATAAATTCCATTTTCTATAATTCGATTTTATCTTCATGCACATGACCGTTAGAGAATAAGAATTTTTAGAGACTAACAAAAAAATTAGTTAAGATTTCTTCATAAGATAGAGAAAGTTTGTTTTAGTTTTTATAGAGTAGAAAGCATGTTGATTTTTAGAACTTAGTTGTAATTTAAATTTATCAATTTCATTAGGAATATAAGAATAAAAACATCCTTAGAAGTAATCTCTAAAAATCCAATCATCCCACCAATAAACTAAATTAATAAAAGAGGCTTCTAACATATATTGTGCACTTGCACTTGACAAGTTTACCAACTCTGGTCGATAGTTTATGTAATCAATTTAAGACAATTAAACTAACCAAACACCACCACAAACCCTCAAATGACTGAAAAAAGAGAAAAACAAGCAAAAGAAGGTCTTCAGCAAGAAAAATAGGGTTTGATACAAGAAACTCTATCTTTACTACAAGAAACTACAACAAACCCAGAATTAGAGAAAAAGGCCTTGGTTGAGGAAGAAAATATATCCATAGATGGGAAAGAGGTCAAAAATTTTAGGACAAGGCACAGGATGAAGAACATGATGAAAAAGAGGAAAAAATAGATGACAATGAGGAGCCCATTACACTAAAACCAGTCCTCAAAGATGTAGCAGTAGTGACAAACCCTAGCCCTTCAACTAATCTCATCTCTTACTACACATACATTTAAGGGGGAAGATTGATTCCTCAGAAGTTCACAGTGTTTTTATTCTATCATTTGGAAGAGGAGAGAGCACACACTCATCATTGGATGAATACTGCCACATCCAAAGGTGTGCATGACATAGGGGTCATGGAGGAAAAAATGGTTGAGTTGGGGAAGGATTTTTCTGATGTTAGGCTCAGATAATCCATGTTGAAATAGTAGCTTCAGAAGGCCCAAGCAGATAATGTAGCATTGTACGAGTAGCTTCAGCAAAAGGAAAAACAAATGGCCACCATGGTAGATTTGTGCATGGAGGCCATTCAACATAGATATCCATCAGATTCTTATGCAGTGTACCTCACGGAGTAGTGGCTCCTATTTCAAATCAAAACACTAGCCTCTCATGGATCCTTACTATTTCAGAACTGCAAATAGTTCATTTATTTTTTCAACCAATCAAGTATGGAAGATAAGAAAAAAATGGCAAAATTCTACATGCACAACCTTCTTTTGATAGACTTGAACATCAGGGACATTAATACTAGAATGGGAGACATGTAGTTAATGGCATTGGCATCATGGATGGTTAATGAGGAGACCAGAGCAGAAGAAGTAAGAAGGGTTATGAGAGAGAAAAAATAGAACCTTTACAAATTAGAGGAGAACTATTCAGCCCTAGGGCAGTCATCAATAACCATCTTAAGATAGAAAAGGATCCTGCACTTGTCGAAAAGTACCTCAACACACAAGCCCAAGCCATGGCTCACTTTGATGATATTTCTAGGTTGCTGGGAGATGAGTTCATAATGGCTAGTAAAATTAGATGGAAAAGCCTCCCTCATAGCCTTAGAAACATGGAGTATCACACACCAGAAATATTGAGAGGTGCCCTAGAAATAACACGACTATACGAGAGGGCCATGCAAGCTAGAAAGATTTAGTGGCTTGGTTTTAAACTTAGTCGACCCTTGCTGCTGGGGTTGAGTGATGGCAAGGACCAAGATGAGTAAAAAAAAGAATGGGAAGAATACAAAAATAATGCTTGTTTTTACCCTCTTGAAGGGAATCCCACACTTCTTCCTTGGGAAGTTATAGGGTCCATTAAATCTTTGAAAGAAATGCAGAAGGAGGACTAAGTTGCTAAGTGGATGAGCAACCATTTGGTAGGGGAGTGATGATGAGATCCATCATTAGGTACATTTGGAGGGGTTAATTGTCACCTTTTTTCCTTATTAAGTCTATTTTTCTGACATTTAATTATATTATGGTCTTATGTTGCTAGTGTAGATGGTGATTAAGGCTTGTCATATTTCAAATGCCTAACATGAGTTAAATGCGGGAAAATAATGAAGCTATTGCATTTTTTATGAATATTTTTCCATTAAATCTCAGATTAGACAACAAGGAGATATTATAGGGGGGTTTTCCACCTCGTTAACTCTGAAAGGAAGCTAAGGGATCCTCGAGATTCCCTCCAACAACTCGAAATCAAAGGCAACAAGGAAAAATCAATATCAAGTGCACCAAAGCTACATTTCACTATCATTCAAAGTGGACTCATCACCTAATTTCTAGGGAGTTGTTGGTAACTACCCTCTAGGTTAAATAGGGCTGAGAAATAGCTCATTAGGATTGGAACTTTGAAGGAAGCTAATAGACTCTTAGCTCTTGTAATAGGGTTTGGAGACTTTCATGTTATAATGAGACTATTTTATGCAATAGAATGACTACTCATATTGTGATTCACTGATCTATTTTCAAAGGGTTAAGCTTGTGGGTTAGGGCCCAATCCATTGGCTTTAGTCTCTCTTCTGTGTTCATTATTTACTTTTATGTCATTGTGGCTAGTTTTATTATGAGTATTTAGCTAGTTTTATTACTTTTCAATTCATTTTTTTTAGTTTGCTTCCATTTTTCTTTGTTGTAGATTACGCTTGCTTTCATGTTGTTAGAATTGTCTATAAACTCATAAATTTGTGTGTCAAGCCTTCCTCTCTCATCTCTTTCATTGTATATTGAGGAGGGTAAACCTTCTTGTAATATTCCTAATTTAGCTTGTAGCTAATTGGAACATTAAATTTTGCTTTTGTCATTTAGATAGATGAATAAGTGGGTAGGGAGACCCATAAATATATTTAGTAGGAATAAAACCACTTCTCATGTGAATGTGGCTCATTATAGCAGATAAATAAAGCACGCTTAGCTGTGAACAGGGGCTAGAGCATATGGATAGGGTCAAAGTTGACTAGATCAACAACATCATTATGGAGATATTGGAGGATTAATGGAGGACATCACAGTCATTTAGGAGTGTATGCATGGGAGTAGCTCCTTTAATGAGTGGGAACCAGGGTGAGGAAGGTCACCAAGCATAAAAGGAAGAGGATGACATCCATAGAAGACATGATTTGGATTATTGATTGTATTGGTCTTTTATGACTATTTGCACACTTCGGCTCTTTAGCTAAGTTTGTTGTGTTTTTTAGCACAAGGGTGTTTCTGAGTGGAAATACCACCCTCATCCTTGAGGGAATTCGAGTGCCTACTTAGGAGAGGTATATTGAGTAGCATTTCCACCATCCAACATTTTGCCAAGCTTCAACCATTATTCCTAGCGTAGTCTCCTTCAGTATTGTGTTGTGTTGCAGAGTTACAATAGTGGAGGGTTGAGAAACCCAAATTCTGAGATTGCTTTCCAGGGGAATGCGCAACCCATCATCTGAGAGGCTAGTAAGGAAAATTATTGAGCTTCATTTCAGAATTTAGCATCAGGCTAAGATGCTTCCATCAGCTACATCGTAGTTCCCTTTAGGAATTGTGTTATTTTAGTGAGCAGTTGTAGTGGAGAGTTTAGAGCCCTAGTTGTGGAGTTAGATTTTCAGTGAGGGGATCAACCCTTAATTTGGGCGATCTATTGGAGGAGTATCATCCATTTTCTACATCATATCAGCCACCTCCTATCAGCTATTTAGTGTATATATTTTTTAGCCCTAGGGCCATATTTTTTATTTTCTGCATTTTGAGTATTTCTGGAAAGCCTTTCTGGGCTATCTTGGAATAGAGCTAGAAGGCCTATATATTTTATCCCGAAATTTTCTAAGAACCATATCATCAGATCCATGTTTTTATATTTACAGCAGTAGTAAGCCCCAGCTAAAATTGTGTTCTCTTAGCCTTCAACATTATTGTATAACAGTTTTCTTCATATTTCATGTACTTGGTCTAGTGAGTCTTGTTTTGCGTAACTTGAGTGTATTTTTCCTCAAGATACTGTATACATTTGCTGCTATGATGTTTAATAATAAGGCTATATGGTCTGATCTCATATTTATGTGTTGATGTATCACTGCTATTTCTAGTTTATGTTCTATATTCCTTTATTTTCCATTTTGTAATATTACAGTGGTATCATAGCATGATCTCTGGCTCAGCTTGCGGGAAATATGTCTTATGACACAAGAAGAAGAGATCTACATTGATGGAGGGAATGAGTTTTGCCTCATTCCTTTTCAGATTTATGAAGGACCTCTACAAGGAGGTCAAGCAAATGAGAAGGGAGAGATACAATGAAACCTCAAGAAGGTTTCAAGATGAGGAATGTCCAAGCACTTCCTATCAATAGCAGAAGAAACCGGTATTGCATAGAGCTACAAAGTTATCTACTATGTCCACTTTCTTTGAAGAGGAAGGTGAAAGGCATGGAGATGGAGGAAACTTAGATCATGAGCCTCTAAGTGATTATCTTGCAGAGTAAAAATCTCAATCAAGGGCTTTCAAGGAGAATCTAACTCTCTATATGTTCATTGAGCTCAAAGAAGAGAAGAGACCTTGCAGCAAAAATAGGAGAAAAAGACACAATAGATTTCTATTGTCTACATTTGATGGGTCATCCACAAGCACAACAAAGTATTAGAGGAAGAATTTATATGCATTCTTCCTACTACATCCAGTAGTAGAAAGAGAATTTGTTGAGATTGTAGTGCTTTACCTTGAGGGTGAAGCAAATATTTGGTGGTTCATCCATTTAAAACATGCAAGAGTGACTTATTATGCAGATTTTACTCAAAGGATGATCAAGAAGTTTGATAAGAAGAAACCGGAGGTAGTTCCTATTAAGACATTTCCTGACATAGATGAGAAAGAACATGAGGAGCCAAGGGAAGATGTCGACATTATCATTCCGGAAGAAGAGAAACTTCCACCACTACTTGCAGCAAAAGTACTTGCATCAGGAGAAGGAAAACCTGCATCTTTGCAAGATGGTCTTGATCTCTTGACATTGTGTAATATTCCCAAATTTTAACATGATCTTTGGAATATTATAGTTCTTAATAAACTTAATTAATTAAGTAAATAAAAGGGTGGAGGGACCCACAAACCTCAAAGATGAATAAAATCCACTTTTAATGTGTGTATGTGGATATTCTAGATCTAGATCTAAAATCATTGAGTATCGGAGTAGCTCCATTAATGGAGATCATGTCTCATTTATGAGATAGATTATGGAGGATGAAATAGTCAAATAAGATCATGGATCTTAAATGAAAAATCATGAGGATATTTGATAAGGTCAATTGAGATCATAGTGCATTCAAAGACGATCATAAAGCACTTATGATAAGATAGTGGAGGAAGTGATGCATTTAATTCACACATGATGGAGAGGGTGATCACCCCATATGAACATGAAGGATGACATGGAGAAACAATGCAGTCAACCATGGAGACTTATGTCCACATGTATAGCGCAATTTTGGAGTGCGCCTAGGTTATGGAAGGCTCATATCTATATAATGAATATGAAGGCACAATGGAAGGCATGATTTGGATTATTCATTTCTTGAGTTTTTTAGATCTAGATGTGTCTTAGGACATTTCTATGCATTCTTGAGTTGTTTATCTAAGATTGCAGTGTTGTGTAGAACAGGGTGTTCCTCAGCGGGAATCCCTCCTCTTTCATTCAGTAGATCTTGAAAGAGGGTTGTACTTCATTCCTTATTAGGCATTCATGCCATCTTAAGGAGGTTGTTTCTAGCATTCATCTATGAAACCAGTGCAGGATTCATCCTACCACTTTGTTCTTCACATTCAGTCTTCCAAGAGTAGCAGATCTATATATGGCATTCAGGCCATTTGGTTTTACCTCCATGCAACAACAGTCCCTTCAAGGATTGTGCGGTCCAGTCCTATAGATCTATTGGAGGAAGGAATTTTGCAGTATTTCAGCTGGAAATATTGTGAGGGATCATCTCCTCACATTAGATCTAGTGTTTCCATCATTCAGGAGCTGATTTGAAATATCTAGCAGTAGGCAAATGAGCCTCCCTCTCTGATAGCGCAGTTTTTTGAAGTTGTTGTTAATCCAATAGCTATTTTCAGTGGAAGAAATTGGAGGAGCTAAATCTTGAGCTTTTAGCCCAAGGATCTAGAGAAGGGATCAACCCTTCTTGCATAGATCTGATTGTTCATCATTGAAACCATCATATCATCAGATATAGCTTCATATTTGCATACCCAACAATATATATGTGAAGCCCTAAGAGGGTGGTTTTCTTAGATTGACAGATCTAAGAGACCCTTTCTGGGTTATCTTAGGTATCCATCATAGAGCCCAGATTTCTAATTTCAGCATCATCGGAGCCCCCATTCTACCTAGATTTGACTTTCTATCTTTTAGAAAGTTGCAGTCCTAATAGTTACAGTAGGGACAACGTAGTCTACCTTCCAGCAGTTCAGCAGTTACACAGTCCCTCTTGTGGGATCATTGCAGGGTCATTCTAGGCCATCCTTTTGGCTTGAGTGTCTCATATTTTGAGCACTGTTATACTTGATTTTTCACCTCTTATATAATAAAATGGCTCTATTGTTTCTGTGCATTCTGATGTGTCTTTAGATTTATTGTTTACTTTGATGTAGTTCTTATATTATATTTCAGTATTACTGCATTTTCCATTTTTGGGATATTACAGTGGTATCAGAACATGATCTTTGGCTCAGCTTGTGGACACTTCATCTCTTGCATCAAAAGAAGAAGCAGATAGATGAGATCTATCATGAAGGAGACTTATAGTTTTTCCACTCCTATCTTTAGATCCATGCAAGATCTCTCCAAGGAGATAAATAAAATGAATATGGAAAAGAAAAAGGAGGATCCAAGAAGAAGATTTGATGAGGAAGGTCCAATCACTTCCTATCAGCAACAAAGAAGACCGGAGAATCATAGATCTTGTCATAGATCTACTATGTCCAATTTCTCTGAATAGGGTGAAAGGTATAGAAATGAAGAAATAAGAGAACCTGAGACTCATGAGACTCTCAGTTTGTATATTGAAGAGTAGAAGGCATAGTCTAGAGCATTCAAAGAGAGTTTAACTCTCCAAGAATTATTTGAACTCAAAGAAGAAAGAAGATCCTATAGCAGCAATAGAAGAAAGAGGCACAATATATTTTATTTGCCTACATTTAATAGATCTTCCTCAAGCACTGTTAAGGCTTCGAGGAAAGAGTTAGATACATTTTTCATGCTACATCCTGTGGCTGAAAAAGAGGCTGTCCAGATTGTAGGACTTCATCTTTTAGGTGAAGCTGTTGATTGGTGGTTTGGTCACATAGAGCATGCAAAGGTGACTAAATATTCATATTTCTTTCACAAGTTGAGGAAGAAGTTTGATGTGAGAAAACTAGATATGTGTCAAAAAAAGACATTTCCTAAGGAAACAAAGGAAGATGTCAATCTTGTCACTCTGGACAAGGAGTTACTACATTCACCACTAGCTGCAGAAGTACTTGAATTTAGAGAAGAGACACTTGCAACCTTACAAGATAGCTTGAGCTCTTGACATATAGAGTCCCATGCATGATTCGAGAGATGCATGAGGAAAAGGAGGAATATTCCAGTGTTGGTACATTTATAGAAGATTAGCGATCACTCTTACCAACAGTTCGAGAGAGCATTGTCCAAGTTGGAGGAACTCTTGTGATCTTGCAAGAGGTTCCCACACATTATTTGATCCAAGGTATACATACATATTCATCACATATTGTTTTAGTAGATCTTATTGAAACTTATTGGGACATGCCATCAGGGCCAATGCATAACCAAGGGTTAGAAAAAAATGTTGATTTGAAGCAATAATATATCACAGAGTAGAGGACCCTTGATCTAATCAGGGAAGAAATGAAAAACTGTCCTAGTTTTTAATTTATGAACTACATTCAGCCCTTTGAGTTGAAGTGTAGAGTTTCAAAAAATGGGATGAGCATGAACCTATGTACAACGACTGGTTATGAGATCAAAATTTCACCTTGCTTTGAGACAACATATGTATTACCATGTAGATCTACAGCGCTGTCACTTAGTAGAAATGATAATGAAAGGGCCCCATTATTCTTGGAGCATTTTGAAGGTAGCTTCACTCATGAAGAAATGGATGTAAACATGAAAAATAGTAGAAATATTGAGATGAGGAATATTTTCTCCTTTCTAGATGACACTTTCTCAATGGGCATCTCACAGCTCAAAGAGAAACTTCTACCTGTAGCAGATCCAGAACCTCATTGGTTTTGGAGGGCCATTGATGAGAAGAAGGCCTTAGTAAGAGATCTCATTGGAGGTGCACTTCAACATTTCATGGAGTGAAAAGTTCTTCATATATTTGGGGAGGATGGTATTCTACAAAGGGAGGATACCATGTTTATGCAGTACATCATTCATAATCCACATTGGGATGAGTGGGTGATGATGATGAGCACGGGTTTCAAGATCACTTGCAGATATATGACATGGGCTAGCAAGAAGCTTGGTTACGTTGGTTGCTCTTGTGTAAGTTTTGTTACTACCCAAAGGCTCCTATTTCTTTTATCCATGCCTTAAGAAACACTCATGAAATGAAGAAGGAGGCATGGCTGCGCTGGCTGCTCTTGGGTGAGTATGGTTACCACCCAATAGCTCATATTTTTTTTATTCATGCCTTGTGTATCAATGATAGAATGCAGCAGAAGAAGGCATGTTCACTTTGGTTGACCATGAGAGAGTTTGGCCATCACATGACATCCCCTATGTCTATGTGTTTTAAATTGTGTAAAACTTGGCATGGTATTCTCATGATGTGTATTAATGATGCTTACTTGTATTGGGCTGATTTGAAATTCCACATGTCTATCAGTATGTCTTTAATCCATGATGCAAATGAGGAGGAGAGAAGGCAACAATATCTCTTGTTTCTTTGGTTACTTTTGGGGGAGTTTGGCTTATCCATATTACATGGGGGAGATGGTGGATGGCATCAAAGAGCCTTACTCCGGTGGTTACTATTGGGAGAATATGGTTTGACATATTTTTCTACCCATATGTCTCTATTTCTTATTTTTCATTTTGTTGGAATGATGCTTGGATCCAACAAGGCCAACAGGGCTAAGGATGAGAGCATGGCAATGCTCAATCTAATTCATAAAGCATGGGATGAAAATATGTATTGTGATATGGAGCTTTTCCTTTGTGGAAAGAGTGACATTATTTTATGTATCTCATGTATTGATGATGATGTTGGACATCATATGGTTTTCACTTGGTATTTCATGGTGGAAGGAGGACATCTAACCATACAGTTGGAGGTCATTCTATGCATTTATGAGAGACAACTTTGGAACCAAACATACATGACACATTGCAGCAAATGGAGGAGGCCTTCCTTATGTGGATGCCATCTGGGGGAATGGATGGCCTTGCATCTACTTTTGCAGTTTCTTGAGGACATGCAACATTTTTCGAGGGAGGAATGTAATATTCCTAAATTTTCACATGATATTTGGAATATTAGAGTTCTTAATAAACTTAATTAAGTAAGTAAATAAAGGGTGGATAGACCCACAAACCTCAAATATGAGTAAAATTTACTTTTAATGTGTGTATGTGGATATTCTAGATCTAGATCTAACATCATGGAGTATTGGAGCAACTCCATTAATGAAGATCATGTCTCATTTATGAGATAGATTATGGAGGATGAAACATTCAAATATGATCATGGATATTAAATGCAAAATAATGAGGATCTTTGATAAGGTCAACTGAGATCATAGTGCATTGAAAGAATATCATAAAGCAATTATGATAAGATAGTGGAGGAAGTGATGCATTTAAGGCACACATGATGGAGAGGGTGATCACCCCATATGAACATGATGGAGGACATGGAGAAACAATGCAATCAACCATGGAGACTTTTTTCCACATGTACAACATAGTTTTGGAGTGGGCCTAGGTTATGGAAGACTCATATCTATATAATGAAAATGAAGGCACAATGGAAGGCATGATTTGGATTATTCATTTCTTGATCTTTTTAGATCTAGATTTGTCTTGGGACATTTCTATGAATTCTTGAGTTTTTTAGCTAAGATTGCAGTGTTGTTTAGCACAGGGTGTTATCGAGTGGGAATCTCTCCTCTTTCATTGAGTAGCTCTTGAAATAGGGTTGTACTTCATTCCTTATCATGCATTGGTGCCATCTTCAAGAGGTTGTTTCTAGCATTGATCTAGGAAACCGGTGGAGGATTCTTCCTACCTCTTTGTTCTTCACATTTAGTCTTCCAAGAGTAGTAGATCTATATCCAACATTTAGGCCATTGGGTTTTACCTCCATGCAACAGCAGTCCCTTCAAGGATTACGCAGTCTAGTCCTGTAGATCTATTGGATGAAGGAAGTTTCTAGTATTTCAGCTAGAAATCCTGTGAGGGATCATCTCCTCACATTGGATCTAGAGTTTCCATCATTCAGGATCTGATTTGACATATCTAACAGCAGGATAATGAACCTCCCTCTCTGACAGCATAGTTTTCTGAAGCTGTTTTTCATCCAGCAACTATTTTCAGTGGAGGATATTGGAGGAGCTAGATCTTGAGCTTTTAGCCCAAGGATCTAGAGAAGGGATCAACCCTTCTTGCATAGATATGATTGTGCATCATTGCAGCCATCATATCATTAGATCTAGCTTCAGATCTGCATACCCAGCAGTATATATGTGAATCCCTAAGAGGATGGTTTTCTTAGATTGATAGTCTGACAAACCCTTTTTGGGTTATCTTGGGTATCCATCATAGAGCTCGGATCTCTGATTTTAGCATCATCGGAGCTCCCATTTTTCCTAGATCTGAATTTCTATCTTTCAGGTAGTTGTAGTCCCAACACTTATAGCAGGGATAATGCAGTTTACCTTCTAGCATTTCAGCAGTTACGCAATCCATCTTATGGGATCATTGTAGGCTCATTTCAGGCCATCCCTTTGTCTTGAGTGTATCATATTTTGAGAATTGTTGTACTTTATTTTTCACCTCCTATTTAATAAAATGGCTCAGCTATTTATGTGCATTCTAATGTATATTTAGATTTATTGTTTACTTTGTTGCAGTTCTTATATTGTGTTTCAGTATTACTGCATTTTCCCTTTTTGGGATATTACACATTGAAAGTCCCATGCATTATTCAGGATATGCATGAGGAGGAGGAGACATTTACCAGCGTTAGTGCAGTAGTAGAGGAGCAGCCATCACCATCACCAACAGTTGGAGGAGTCATTACACCGGTAGGAGGAACCCTTGTAGTTGTATAAGATGTTCCCAAGGATAAAACCAAGGTATGAAAAAATTTTCACCTCCTATTATTTCAACACATCATATGGAGACTTGTAGGGACATGCCATCAAGGCAATTGCATGACCAAGAGTTAAATTACATTGTTGATATGTAACAATAGACTATCACTGCATAGAGGACCCTTGACTGGTTCAAGGAAGTGATTTATAGCCATCCTGGTTTCTCATTCTTTAGTTGCACACAACACTTTGGGTTGGAGTGTAGAGTTTTAGAGGATAGGATGAGCATAATCCTGATCAATCCAATGCAAAACTATGTGTTCAACATTGTGCATCATCGTGAGATAGCAGATGCACCATCATGGAGATCAGCAGCACTGTCACTGAGCAACAGTGATGAGTTGGGGGCCCAACTATTAATTGAACATTCCAATGACCATTATACTTGTGTATCATTGGATAAGAAGATGGTTGATAAGAGACATCTTATGATGGATAACATCTCTCATTATTATGATAGATCCTTCTTCATCAAGACCTCACAGCTCAACGAGAAGCTTTTTCCTACAACATATTTGGAACCTTATGGGTTAAAAATGGTCATTGATGGGTGGTATTTATGTAGAGATATCTGGGAGGTTTCACTTCAACATCTCATGAAGTGCAAAGATAGTGATCATATTTGGGAGGATGGTATTCTCCATTGGATGGATACCAATTTGGAGCCTGATAGGAGACACCCATAATTGGATGGATGGGTGACGATGATGAGAAAGGTGTTGGTGAGCCACATGCAGATCTATGACACAGGACAGTAAGAGGCATGGTTGCGCTGGCTACTCTTGAAAGATTTTGGCCATCGTGAGACATATCCTATGTCAGGGGGTGTGTTATGGTTTGGGTCATTGCATGGCACCCATATGATATGGCAGCAAAGGATTTGGTTGTATGGGGCATTCTACAACTCCAAAATAATGATGTTATGCCATGACTTGTATGATGATGAGATGAGGAGGCAACAAGAGTCATTGTTGCTTTGGTTGCTCTTGGGAGAGTATGGGCTGATTTTCTCCCATACCTTGCTTGATGTTTCATGAGTAGAGGGTGGCACAATCATGGTGAAAAGGGGATACTCCTTAGCCTTGGAGGATTAGGAGGTACTTCCCCATAGGAAGGAGTCTCCCATATACAGTAGAATTATGGTATATGACTTTGGCATTGGGTATGTCAAAGAGAGGAGTTACAAGATGACAGGAGCCTTATCACAAAGGCCAACAATTCTGCCACTTGGGAGTTTGGATCTGTTGATGGAGTGTTCCAAGGATCACTTCATATATAAGGTACTTGATGGGAAAGTAGTATATGAGAGGTATGGAGTGGTGGATGGAGTCATCTATTACCAGGATGTGATATTCTTGACTTGGATCTCCAAGCATAAGAAGAAGGCTCTACATGTAGCACATGATTTATTCCTTTCCATTCACCAAGGTCTCATGGATACATTTCAGACCATTATGGAGAGATCCTCATGGGAGGGCTTATCCATGGATCCCATCATCAGCTTGCTCACAGTGCATGGTAAGAGTTTTGTTTTTGTACTTATTGATCATCTAACAAAGTATTTGCATTCTCTTTCCATTTATATACAGTGCATTACTCCACAAGAGTGAAAATTTCTACTTGGGCTTCATGATATTTCTAAGACCAACATCAGTGATGGAGATAGCCGTTTCTTGTATGGCTTTGGGTAAGTATTGTGCTATTCTTGGTATGCTCAGCTAATACACAATTCCATTTACTACTTTCCAGTAGATGATCAAACATACACAACTATTAAATGGTTGGGAGACAACTTGCCACACTATGATCAAAGGCAGCAGGTAGAAAAACTGCATTGTAACCACTTGGGAAACTATTCGCACCATCCAAAATTTCACATAACACTCATTATATTTCTCATATTGATGCCATGTTGTGATGATGTAATATTCAATATATATGGGATGGTTTTGGCAAGCAAGGTTCATAGAACCAAAGAGTGGGTCTTTAAGGATCCACTTGCATTTTTTCCTCTTGAGGAAAAAATTATTACAGCCCAAAATCAGTAGCAGCTCTACACATCTCATAAGTGGAGAGAGAGAGAGAGAGAGAATGGGATAGACAATTTGGTCTATCATGTTTAGCCATATAACCCATCTACATTGCAAGAGAAAGATATGGAAGAGTTTTTCTATGGGTTACCACTTTGGAGGTTGACACATTTTGTTTGGATGATAGCATGGGGATATGAGATTCTCATGGGGATTGAAGTTCCAAACATTTTTTAGATCCCATGCCTCAATAAGTCCTCTAGATAGCATATAGTTTCCTTCATGGATATCCCACTTCTTCATGATAAGATCCATTTGGATTTATCACCAAAGGCTAACTTGAACACTTGGGAGGAACAACTAGGGGACAGATTGATGAGAGAGCATCTTGTTCAATGGAGGAGCTTATCAGAATAGGATGCTATAGGAGGAGGAGAGGAGGTTTTTCAGTGTCTATCCTTTCAATTTCTTGAGAACAAGAAACATTTGGGAGGGGAGGTGACGCAATCTTAGAGCTTGCAATACCCAGGAACTTTAAACTCTGTTATATCCAAATGTATCATCATTATATGCCCAAATCAAAACAGACTATAGCTGGCAATTTCACAACTGTACCATTTGCATGTGGAAGCTATCTTCAGCATATATTCAAAATCATTCATATTGATCCCATTAAATGCCATCATGTATGGAATCATATCAATTTCACTATCTACTCCTCTTCAGCAAATTCATAAACTTTTCATCAAACCTTATCAATATACATCCAGATTTCATTCATGTAATTACCATCATCCAAGTGTGTTTATACACATCATCCAAATACAACCTGCATTCTCAATCCAATTTAGAGACTTCATTTCAATCCTAATGTCAAATCTTGTACATGCTCATCAACCCAATAAACATGGCCAAAATTCAATGAAGCAATGGACCATGTTTTAATATTAATTTGAGATGATAAGTAATGCAATGCTTAGACTAATCCTATCAATGCGCTCTTTACAATTATTCAGATTTAGTATCTGTCTTCAATCTCTACAACAGAAGACATTCTTACCATTTGCAAATCTGTAGTTGAATTAATCAATTGCTTTTCTGATTACTTGGATGCCTTTCACCTTGGTATGCCCTTGTTACCACACTATTCTGCATTTCTGCAACAATTTCCCAGCGCTTTTCCTACACTCAACCTTTACTGTGTTTCATTCATTCATGAATCGATCTTTTACAGCAACTCATATCTGCAAAACACCACTCGGCCTACCATAATTTTAACCTATGTTTATGAATGAGTTTACCTCCAATTCATATTGCGCCTTACCTCATTCAACGTTCTATCCATCAGAAATCCTCCGTCACAGCATTTCGCTTCCATACATTGACTTATTCCATCACATTGTGTTCAGTTTCTTCACACGCTTCTGCAAATAGGTTTCTGCTACGGCAACCAAATGAAAATTCACTTCAAAGCCAAAGGCTAGCAAATAAATCAGTTATCAGTCAAACGTTACTTAACAATTGAAAGTACGATTTCAACGCTGTACATGGGTTTCAATTACAACATTCCCCATACCATTCGATTCACAATTACCAGATCGATTATGCTATCGATTTACCAACACAGTAGTTTGCCACTATTTCTCTGAACGCAGGTCATTTATCTCTGAATCTACACAAGCCGTGCAATCCTTCTCCTCTCGTTTGCACCTCGAGCCAACACTAATTAATATAAACAGCGTTCAAACTTGCAGATTCGATTTTTAAACTGGATCAATCATTCCGGCAAACAGGTTTTAAATCAACGCGTTATGCAATGCTCATTGAATTCTTCAATTGGTTCACATAGATTTACCATTTAACTTATGAATTCCACAGATTTACAACTGCTGGCGCTCCACACAATTTCCCTCTGTATTGCTATCAATCAGACACACAGATCGATATATATAACATAACCTCTGCCCTGAATTATCAATTCTATTTAACAATTGTCAGAAACTTCAAGACTGAACTTTAATTATGCCTTCACTGCTGTAACACTACGGCATGATCTTAGCGTTACCAATTAAATATCAATGAAAACTTACCAGATTCGATTTAACGCAGTTGCTTCTCTCAGCGTTCCATCACAATAGCTGCACTTCCAATGTGTTATTCAACCATTCTTTTAAATGTTGTTTATGGGACATCGATTTATTTGCGTTGTGGATATTATATCATCAGAGAGCCAAGTGTAAAATCTCAACACGGGTCTACCGAACTTCCTTATAAACCCACCATACAACAAATAATATTCCAACATGCTTATTAAGAGCATTCACCATAAACGTAATACCATCATCATTGTATATCATTCAATATTTTTGACTGGCAAACACAACAAAGCTACAAGTGCACATCACTAAAACCATTTAGTCGTGTAAATCAACACCCAATTCTTTTAAAAAACCACACTTATCATATAAACAAATACTTCTACAAACTTCCTTCGTGGCCACGATATTCACCGCCGTGTCCCCACAATTTTCTCGAAGGCCATGTGCCCTGCTGTTCAAGCCTACTCTCAACCTCACACTCTCTCACAATCTCAATGTGTTTTTCTCTCAAAACCCCCTCCTATTTATACAATTTTAAAAAAATCATTTAATTAAATGCTCAATCCCTTCAATTCCTCAACAAACCCCTAAATCTCTCAACATCCCTAAATGATAGATCTTTATCCCTAAAATCCTTCAACTAATTAAATTCCCTCATATCATTTTATTAAATAAAAAGATATTTACAAAAATCCTCACCTTCTCCTATTTTATTCAAATTAATTAATAAAATATTAAAAATTATCACACCCCCTTTTAACATATTTACAAAATAAAAAAACGCCCTTGATGCTCCTGCATCAGACTCCCCATGTAAAAAAAATCATGACCACCTGGTCATAAGTATGGATATTTCCTCCTGGATCCCAAATTTTATTTTCCTTGCTTCTCAATTGCTTTATTGTTGTTGTCATCTGCTGTTGTCTTCCAGGTTTCCATATTTTGTGTTGTAGTGCTCCACTTGCTCTGCTCTTGCAATCTTTCGTTGTCACTCTCTTGTTGTCGCTCCTTTTCTTTCTTTCGGCTGTCTTTCTCTGGGATGTTTTTATCATTAACCTCCTTATCAACTCAATTTCTCTGTCCAGTATGTCTTCTGTCTGCTGATTGTTTCCATCCCTTGATTGTTGAACTCTCATTCTTGCTTGTTCTTCACTTGTTTTGATCACTTCCTTTTCACCTTTACTGCTGTTTTGCACCTTTTCTGCTGCTGCTACTATAAATGTCGCCTCACATGTTGCTCTAGCTGTCACTATGAATGTTGCGGCCTCCCAAACTTCCTTTCCCTCTGCAACATTCCTTTGTTCACCATCTGCACTTTCTTTTTTATTATCATTTATGACAACTGCTTTGTCATCCTTCTTCAGCAATCTATCCTGAACATTCATCCTCTGCTCTTCCAATTTCCTCCTTTGAAAGTCCAATTCTCTATATAACTCAATGATTTTACTTGGAGTGGAATTTGGAAATCTTACACGATCTTCCATTTCCTTATTTGTGATTGTCTCATTATCACATGGTCTTTCTTTTGCTAAATCTTCCTTAACATCATTCAGTAGATGTTCTTCCTCTTCTTCCAAACCTACAATCACACACAAATCATTAGTTTTAAAATCACAAGACCTTACGGTCTTGTTTGATGCTTCAGTCATCAAATCTTCTGGCTACTTCGAATCATTCATATGATTCAACTCCTCTAGCTCTTCATCACTTTCAAAAAGTAATGGTCCACTCTCTGGGTAACATATTGAAACTTCAACATCTTCTTCAGCATCTTCATTTTGCTGTAGCTCAACTCTTTCGAGCTTCTCTATCCTCTGTTTTGCATCAATAACCTGTTCAAGTTCCCTTAGTTCCTTTATCAACTGCATATTTACCTGATGATTCCACTTCTCTTGTAGCCTCTGCCACTTCAGCTTCTTTCTCATGACATAACCATGCTTCTGGTCTTCCTCATTTCTTTGCAACATCTCCATTAACACCTCAAGCTGAACTTCTATTTCAGCCTTCTCCCTTTCATATTCCTCTTTGCTTAACTGTCTCTGTATGCCAATTGCCTTGGCATCCTTCTTCTTTTGTCCTCTGCTGTGGTTTATTTCAGAACCTCTGTTACGACCGTCACTAGTCATCATCCTTTCCATCTCTATGAGTTCCTCACTCACTTTACTATGAGTTGCACTAAAGCCTCTTCAGCAGCAAGTCCTGTCCTGCTGCCACTTACCTCACCAAGCTCTCCTCACTCAGTCTTTTGGCAAGCAATTGGTTCTCTATCTCTGGAACCTCCTTTGAGCACTTCTCTTTGCTCTTCCCGGGCTTCAACTCATCTACCTGTTCTAAGAACACAACTGTCCTCCTTTTCCAATCTCTATTGGAATTCTTCAAGGTTCTGCCACCTCTATGTTTTCTTAGAAACTTTCACCAGCTTCCTTTATCTGTTAGCAATTGCCTTTTGGGAGTTGCAATAATATTTCAATGCAAAGACTACAATACTCTATTCTTCAAAAACATATCATCTTACCTCCAAGATCTCGTCTGATCTTGTCCTTCCATTCTCCTGCACTTCAATTACCTTCAGAATCTCACCACTCCTGCAAATCTGTTTCAACAAATATTTATGCTTCCTCTGCATAAATTCTCGATATTCAACCACTGCCAATCAGATTTTAAAATCTGATTCTCTCTTCCAATCTTCTGGCTTGATCTGGCAAACTTTAGCTGTCAGCAACAATTACTTCTTTGCTGAGTTTCTTCTTTGCTGCAACCATCAATCATCATTCCATTTCTTTGTCAGTAAAACTCAAATCAAAATTAACCAAACATAATACCTGCACGATCCAAGTGAATTTCCATTCCCTAACATCGCTTTGGATTCTTTCTGTCTCTGCAATCTCTGCTTAATTCGGCTTTCCCTGCCTCTAAGAACTTAATTGTTCTTCTCCATTCTCCCAGCTGTACTCTGGTTGCTTGACTGTCAGATTAGAATCTGATCTCCCTTACCTGCATACACATCTCTCCACACATGATTTGATATAAATTCAAATTCAGTCTTCAATACTTCTTAAGAAACTTTCATACAGAACCTGGCTCTGATACCAAATGACGCAAGCTTAGAGCTTGCAATACCCAGGAAATTTAAACTCTGTTATATCCAAATGTATCATCATTATATGCCCAAATCAAAACAGACTATAGCTGGCAATTTCACAATTGTACCATTTGCATGTGGAAGCTATCTTCAGCATATATTCAAAATCATTCATATTGATCCCATTAAATGCCATCATGTATGGAATCATATCAATTTCACTATCTACTCCTCTTCAGCAAATTCATAAACTTTTCATCAAACCTTATCAATATACATCCAGATTTCATTCATGTAATTACCATCATCCAAGTGTGTTTATACACATCATCCAAATACAACCTGCATTCTCAATCCAATTTAGAGACTTCATTTCAATCCTAATGTCAAATCTTGTACATGCTCATCAACCCAATAAACATGGCCAAAATTCAATGAAGCAATGGACCATGTTTTAATATTAATTTGACATTATTTTAAGCAATGAAATGCTTAGACTAATCCTTACTCAATGCGCCCTTTACAGTCATTCAGATTTTGAAAATCTGTCTTCAATCTCTACAACAGAAGAAATTCTTACCATTTGCAAATCTGTAGTTGAATTAATCAATTGCTTTTCTGATTACTTGGATGCCTTTCATCTTGGTATGCCCTTGTTACCACACTATTCTGCGTTTCTGCAACAATTTTCCAGCGCTTTTCCTACACTCAACCTTTACTGCGTTTCATTCATTCATGAATCGATCTTTTACAGCAACTCATATCTGCAAAACACCACTCAGCCTACCATAATTTTAACCTATGTTTATGAATGAGTTTACCTCCAATTAATATTGCGCCTTACCTCATTCAACGTTCTATCCATCAGAAATCCTCCGTCACAGCATTTCACTTCCATACATTGACTTATTCCATCACATTGTGTTCAGTTTCTTCACACGCTTCTGCAAATAGGTTTATGCTACGGCAACCAAATGAAAATTCACTTCAAAGCCAAAGGCTAGCAAATAAATCAGTTATCAGTCAAACGTTACTTAACAATTGAAAGTACGATTTCAACGCTGTACATGGGTTTCAATTACAACATTCCTCATACCATTCGATTCACAATTACCAGATCAATTATGCTATCGATTTACCAACACAGTAGTTTGCCACTATTTCTCTGAACGCAGGTCATTTATCTCTGAATCTACACAGCGTGCAATCCTTCTCCTGTTTGCACTCGAGCCAACACTAATTAATATAAATAGCGTTCAAACTTGCAGATTCAATTTTAAATTGGATCAATCATTCCGGCAAACAGGTTTTTAAATCAACGCGTTGTGCAACGCTCATTGAATTCTTCAATTGGTTCACATAGATTTACCATTTCACTTATGAATTCCACAGATTTACAATTGCTGGCGCTCCACACAATTTCCTTCTGTATTGCTATCAATCAGACACACAGATCAATATATAATATATAACATAACCTCTGCCCTGAATTATCAATTCTATTTAACAATTGTCATATGAATATCGACCCTTCAACAGAAACTTCAAGGCTGAACTTTAATTACGCCTTCACTGCTGTAACACTACGGCATTACCCATTTTAAACACCAATGCAAACTTACCAGATTCGATTTCAATGCAGCTGCTTCTCTCAGCATTCCATCACAATAGCTGCACTTCCAATGTGTTATTCAACCATTCTTTTAAATGTTGCTTATGAAACATCGTTTTATTTGCGTTGTGGATATTATATCATCAGAGAGCCGAGTGTAAAATTGAACATCGATTCACTGAACTTTATAAACCCAATTATACAACAGTTTTCCATTCCAACATGCTTAGATAAGAGCATTCACCATAAACAGAATACCAACATCATTGTATATCATTCAACTCTTTTGATTTATAAACACAACCAATACAAGTGCGCATCACTAAAACCATTTCAGAAATCCACACCGAATTTTTAAAAACCACACTTATCATATAAACAAATACTTACAAACTTCCTTCGTGGCCAGATATTCAACAGTCGTGGCCCTTACAATTTGCTGAAGGCTTACAGCCTTGCTGTTCAAGCCTACTCTCAATCTCACACTCTCTCACAAACTCTAATCTATTTTTCTCTTAAAACCCCCTCCTATTTATACAATTTTAAAAAAATCATTTAATTAAATGCTCAATCCCTTCAATTCCTCAACAAACCCCTAAATCTCTCAACATCCCTAAAGGATAGATCTTTATCCCTAAAATCCTTCAACTAATTAAACTCCCTCATATCCTTTTATTAAATAAAAAGATATTTACAAAAATCCTCACCTTCTCCTATTTTATTCAAATTAATTAATAAAATATTAAAAATTATCACACCCCCTTTTAACATATTTACAAAATAAAAAAACGCCCTTGATGCTCCTGCTTCAGGAGGACTGTAATATTCCGAAATTATCTTGCAGCTAATTGGAATATTAAAATTTTCTTTTGTCATTTAGTTAGATGAATAAGTGGGTAGGGAGGCCCACGAATATCTTTAGTAGGAATAAAACCACTTCTCATGTGAATTTGGCTCATTATATCAACTAAATAAAGCACCCTTAAGTGTGAAAATAGGCTAGAGCATGTGGACAGGGTCAACGTTGACCAGATCAACAACCCTGTTATGGAGATAGTGGAGGATTAATGGAGCCTACATCACAGTCATTTAGGATGAGTTTATGCATGAGAGTAGTTGCTTTAATGAGTGGGACCCAGGGTGAGGAAGCTCACCAATCATAAAAGGAAGAGGATGGTAGTCATAGAAGACATGATTTGGATTATTGATTTGTATTGGTCTTATATGACTGTTTGCACGCTTCAACTATTTAGCTAAGTCTATTGTGCTGTTTAGCACAAGGGTGTTTCCGAGCAGAAATCCCACCCTCATCCTCAGGGTTCTGTGAGTGCCTACTCAGCAGAGGTATATTGAGTATAATTTCCATCATTTGGAATTTGGCCAAAATTCATCCATTATTCCCAGCACGGCCTCCTTTAGGATTGTGTTGTGTTGCAGGGTTACAGTATTGGAGGGTTGAGAAACCGAATTTATGAGATTATTTTCTAGGGGAGGGAGGAAGCCCATCATCCGGGAGTCTAGTAAGGAAAATTATTGATATTCATTTCAACATTTAGCATCAGGCTAAGGTGTTGCCATCATCTACAATGTAGTTTCCTTCGTGAATTGTGTTATTTCAGTGAACAGTTAGAGTGGAGGGTTTAGAGCCCTAGTTGTGGAGTTATATTTTCAGTGAGGGGATCACCATTCATTTGGGAGATATATTGGAGGATTATCATCCATTTTCTAAATTAGATCAGCCACCTCATATCAGCTATGGAGTGTAGATATTGTTCAGCCCTAGGGCGATATTTTGTATTTTCTGCATTTTGAGTATTTCCGGAAACCCTATCTCGGTTATCTTGGAATTATGCTAGAAGGCCTAGATCTTTGATCCCGGTATTTTCTAAGAACCATATCAGAAAATACACATGTTTATATTTACAGCAGCAGTAAGCCCCAGCTAAAACTGCAGTGTCTTAGCCTCTGACATTATTGTATATAAATGTTCTTCATATTTCATGTACTTGGTCTATTGAGGCTTTTTTTGCCTACCTTGAGTGTATTTTTCTTTAAGATCTTGTATACATTTACTGCTATAATTTTTAATAATAAGGCTATATGGTTTTCTCTCATATTTATGTGTTGATGTATAACTGTTATTTCCATTTTATGTTCTATATTCCTGTCTTTTCCATTTTGGAATATTACACTTCTCCATAGGCCAAAATTTATTTTTAGCTTATGATTTCTTGGAATTAATGGTTAGGTTTTTTTATTTCCATGAACATGTTTAGAATTTTGAGTTAGATTTCTGTTTTTAGGCTGAAGTAGGTTTTCTTTCCAAATTCAAATCACCTTTTCCATTTCCTTCATCATGAATTTTTCAATATTTCTTGCATGAGCAGGCAGTTTGATTGCAATTTCAAGCAGCAAAGAAAAGGAGGACATCACCAGCACCTTCGGCCTCATTTCTCACCCTTCTTCAACCTTATTTTCATCAAAATATCCATCAACCTTGTTTTCATATTTTTCATCTGCATACCGCGAGAAAACCCTAGAGGTGCAAGACAGACTTCTCAAGGGGTTTTGAGATTGGCCAAGGGGTTGGCCACCTTCCAATCATCCAAACACACCTTGAATCCACCTTCCCTACAATTTTCTCACCCATTTTTTGCCTCATATTGTCTTCAGAATATTTTCTGTAGGAATTCAAGAATTTCCTGTACCACTACAGGAAACCTGTAGCAACACTTGCAGGAGCACCAGTGGACCCTTCCTTAAGCCCAGAAACCACCATCCACCTCATCCAGACCTACCAAAACCACCTAGACACCTTCAGCCTTGCACCCATGAGTTCGAGCCTTTCCTAATCCACCATAGCACTTTCTTCTCCTAGTTTCAAAACAATGCATTTATAAGCATATTTAGGTCATGATTAGCTGCATGAGTAAAAGCATGATAATAATAACAGGAATTAGACAGAGTGTGTTTAGCCATTTCCCCCAGAAATGTGTGATTATATTAGTTTCCTTTATGTAATTTCGATTCAAAAATTTACTTCATGCAAGATGCCTAGTTTTCTTCCATTTCTTGTCATAGATTAATGTGTAGATTTCTTTCATTATAGAGTAGTTAGATATAATTTATTGTTGTAGAATAGTTCTTTGATTGCTGATAGAGTAATGGCTTTGAATCATTTGTAGCCCTAGGTCTAAATTCAGAAGTGTGACAAACTTGATTCAGAAACCCTAGAAATAACACCCTTTTATAGAGCTCAGAACAGGATGACATGAGTAGAATGCATTTGATGTGTATATAGCACTATCACCTCCAAGTTTGTATGAACCTTGGTTGATAAAGTAAAGTAGGGAAGCCTCTGGGAGTTGCAACATTCTTAGTGCAATACCAGGGCTCACCAATAAGTACGTTGGATGGGTATTCATACTACAGGAATTCAACCTACAGTTTAGCTCCCCCAAGAGCAAAAATCATTAATCTTAGCTGATTTCATCACTGACCTTCCAATTCTAACTCAAGGACCCCCAGTTAACGACTCAATACTAGATGAAAATCTATTCTTAGTGACGACCGAGGACCCTTGGTACGACGACATCCTCCTATACTTACGAACCCATAAGTTCAAACCACGGCTCACCCGTGACGATCGAAGGTGCATACATCATTAGGCCCCCTAGCACCTTCTCATGGGGGATGCCCTTTACGAAGAGGTTTTGACACTATTTTATGCTGATGCATAACACACGACCAAGCTGCACAATCCCTAAATGACCGTCACAGTGGGGCTTGCGGCGGTCACCTGTCAAGGATGGCCACCCCCCAAAAAGTCTTGTAGGCTGGTTATTTTTCACCCACCCAATTTTGCGATTGCGTTCACGCAGTCAAACGGTGAGAGCGATGAAAACGCTTTGCCCATAAGGTAAGAGCAACTCCTGCTCCCCTACACTCGGTCATTGTAGCAGTTCCTTTTTGTAAATGGGGAATCGAATTTATAAATTGAAAACCTATGTTATCTAGCAACCACAAAGACATTATTGTAGTCATTGACTATTTAACCAAGTGGGAAGAATCCATGCCTACATATGTCAGCACTACGGTTTCTCTTCAACCATGTCATCGCATGATTCAGTGTGCTTAAGGAATTAGTCTCTAACCACGTAATGCATTTCGAAAAAAAAATATCCAATAGATATCCCATAATCTAGGATTCACACAGAAGTTTCTGTCACCATACTACCCCCAAACCAATGGTCAGGTAGAAGTTGTTAACAAAGTGCTCAAAATGATGTTACAACGTATGGTCAACAACCATAAAAATAACTAGCACCATATGGTATTTTCATCCCTATGGGAATATCACACATCGATTAAATCTCCATTAGGACTCATACCTTTCCAATTGGTATATGAAGTGGAGGCCGTGATTCCCATTGAATGCGAAATCCCCAAATTACAAGCAGTTATCAAACTCCTCAATGATACCTAGTCTTTAGAGAAACAGTTGGTATAGTTAGAACTCATCATCAAAAATCGAAGAGAGTCTCTTCAACATAATGAGGCACACAAGAAAAGAGTAAGAGCATCATTCGACCGCAACATAACCCCTCGCTCATTTTTAGAGGGGGAGCTAGTCCTCTACTACAATGTTGCAAAATACGCCTTAGGACCTAGGAATTTCAAAACATTATGGAAGGGTCCTTACATCATAAAACACTACCTCATAAAAGGAGCTTACATCATTTTTGAGCCTAACGGTACATGCCTAGCTAACCCCGTCAATGGTCTTTACCTCAAAACATTTCACCCATAAGGGCAGGAAGTTTAAACCTTTGAGATAAGATGCATGTAACATAATTTTTTGAGATGATAACAATAATTGAGGAATTTCTCTAAGAAATTCTCTTGTGTTGTATATGTATCGTCCCCCCATCTACTATTTTGGATTTGTTGACGAAGCCTCATGATGGTCACAAAACCTAGCAGCAGCTTCCTGGGCCGTATACTCTCCTGACTGGTCACCATTCCTCACCAATAGAGTATGTATCGTACCAAATACCAATAATCAAGCATAATATGATGGCGTAATCAGACTATTGAGTGATGCCTCCAACCAGGGCATTCGCCACCTACATGTCTATATTGATTCCTAGCTAGTGGTCTCGAAATGAAACCAAGATTTTGAAGTACGAGATTCACACCTATTTAGGAAATAATTACATGCACGCTGATTGAGTCATCATTTTAATCACATTACATTTACACATATACCAAGAAATCAAAACCAAATAGTTTATCAAATATCTAACCATATCCTATACTGGAATTCATCTCGTAAAAAATATCATCCATAAAAAAGCAAGGCATAAAACATAAATATCCATCATCTGTACATAAAATCCATCATAAACACACATAATAAAAATAGACACATCATAAGAGCCACAAAAATATACATCTCACATATACACCTCAAAAATTATATGAGTCCAAGTATACAAAATAGGTACGTGGCCATCATGTCAACCAAAAATATAAATGTCATCAAAATAGGGAAGCATCCTCATAATGGGTGCTTTCCTTAACCATAGAAAAATATCTGGAGCTGAGCCCCACCTGGTGGGTCCTTTGGACCCACATCTACACCAGGTGCCAATATAGGTGTAGCATCCAAAACCACAAGTGTCACCCGACATAAAGTAGGGCGATGCACCCTTTCTCGATCCATCATTGTCTCTAGTGAAACGTCGGTCAGATCATCAAATAAACCCTGGGTCAGCATACCCCAGGTCAACCTCACTAATCGACTACATGATTTACATAGAACTCCCGCACAAGCATCACCAGCCTCAACCCAAGCCTTTGTTGCGAGCACTCAAAAGTCGGTAGGAGCTAACTGCTCCTTGATTGCCACTACTTGTGCCTCAACCACCACTTCCCATGCCTTAGCCGCCCCAGCACTAATAAGGATAACAACATCATTTCCGGTAGTTGCAGCACTGCTGCCCTCCCCTAAAGGGCCTCCTACACCACCTTGTCCCTAACTAGGGCCTGACCAGCCCCAACTGGGACCCTCTTCAAGGGTTGATGACCCACCAAGCGGGTGGTAGGATGCCCTGTCGAACTCACATCTGCAAGAGAAACCAAAAATAGTATCTATGTCACCATGAAAGACATATGCATATATATATATATATATATATATATATATATATATATATATATATAATAAAAATCCTCAAAAATGTAAAAGGACATCAAAATTCATACCTGTTGGGCCCCATGCACAACCTGTAGGAAGACCCATATCCGGGTCCCCCCTAAAGTTCATCGTAGGGCACGATTAGTACAGAAACATCTGCAGGTTTGACTCGAACCATGCCTCAACCGTCGCATCCCAGTAGTGACCCGCCTCTCCTCCTCCACCATGAGATATCATATGTGCCCACCAATGCATCCTAGGATTCCTAAGAGGACCCAGGGGAATGGCCGCAAAAGGTCAAAGCATCACTACCCTCTCATACATGATGCTGCAAAGGATAATCGCATAAGTGAAGACCTTAATGGTCCCCCTCTGGGCCTTTTCCAGCTATGTAACCATGTCCTAGTAGACATAGTGTGCCCAGTCGTATAGGTGACCGGCCCGAAGTTGATGCAAAATCAAAATATGTGGGTTCGATGCTCGATGAGGCAATGTCGAGCCTGATAGGAAAACTATCGTCGCCAGGGAAACCCTCTGAGAGAATTACGTCACATATCTCACACTCACACATCCCTGAGTGATCGAATTAGGACCATAGTGATCCTGGGCCTAGCAGTGAATGTTCACTCCCCTAGTTGGGAGTGAAGATGGAAGAGCCTCCCCCTTAGGTAGTAGACCAATCATAAAGTAAACGTCCATCTCTAGCTGGATGATGACATCTCTATGGTGAAACACCACAACTCGTCGTCTCATGTTGCAGCAATGGACCAGGTATCATAGTAAACCATCGTGTGGTATTAGTAGGTTGTTCTCTAAAAATTTGAGTAACCCATACTACGCTAAAACCCCCCAAGCATCAGATTCTAAGGCCATAGGTGAACGAAGATCAAGCAAGTATATCTCCCGCCACAACATCCTGTCACCAGATAAAAAATGAAAATTCAATTTTTTAAACCAAAAAGATTTAAAAAAATTAAAAAATGGACTTCTTCACACCTGTGAGAAGCTCAGGTGCAAGGAGCATGAATCTATATTAGATATAGATGTGTAGTACATCCCACACAATTTTTCCCGGGTGTAAAGGCCTCGCGCAAAATTTTCCTTCTGCTTGAGGACCGTGCGGGTAAGCCTTGATCACCCATGCATTTGAGCCCAAAAAGGGGTATAAAATCCATACAAATCCATATTTGTACAGACCCCCCATGAAAGAAAATAACAAAAATGAAAATCAGGATGTTTAGGGTCCTACCTGACACTGACGGCACGAATCCCGGGTACTCAGGTTGACCACAATAGTAAGAAAATCTTGGGAGCATGGGCTTAGCTCTGACCTCAGACTCTCAAAAGACATGAATGAGTTGAAATGAGCCATATTGGCCGATATATTTCCCTTTTCTCATTATACAACAGACAATAATTGGAGCTCATAGTACCCGATTGCAAAACCGCGAGAAACACAATGATCAATGCTTCATCATATTCAAACTAGGCCCCATAAATCCACGCCTCGTAAAAATTCATTTTCAGTGAAAACATGTGTGCACTCTCTTATTTCTTTACACTCAAATTATTTCAAATATGTTTGTATGAAAAATATGCTTTCACTTGGGGTATTGGTTGTAGGTATTACACACATACCGCATCACCATATGTCCGAGCCAACAAAGGTACAAGAGCACATATCGTCTACCCCTATCATGATAGACTCCCCAAAGAAGCTTTGCATATCCTGACATCATTTCTCCAATGAAATAAACCATATTTTTCACTCACCTAACCATATTTATCATCACCCCACCTTGCACATAATAAACACCCTCCCAAGTCAATAAAGCCTTACCCTCCATGGCATCCATCACTCATGTATACAATACACTAAAAGTCTCAAGCCATGGCCATAAAAACCCAAGCCCGAGAAGCACTTCATTTTCATTCATCCATCATACATCAATTCAAGTTTTACTCATGTCATGTTAAAACCCCTTTCCCGGGCTGCCATCTCATAAGAAGATCGAAAAACACATCACCATGTCTCACACTTGGCCTATCACACACATATCAGCATAGCCCATCTCGGAGATTTTTCATCTGCTTCATCACACCCACACCTAGATCAACCAATGGGGATCCCACCCTCAACAAAAAAAAATCCTCACACCATAGTGATGAATGATTTCATTTTTTAGGGGCACCCGTCTCCGTGCTTGTACATCCAAACCCTTTCTATATTCTTTTGGAAAGTGTACAGATATTTTTTAGGAGAGCACTCCCACCCTTCCATTTACATATCTCACCTCGCATAAGTCCCTATTCACCCTTGGTTGGAGCTATGCATTCTTTTACCACACCCAACCATGACACTCTTAGCAACAATACACCCACCCTAGACATCCTACCAAACCCAGGGATGTCTCACCAGAAATTGTTATGACTTCCGCCACTCTCATTTACAGCTCCAACCTCAAGCCACTTAACTACCATCATTAGTTATAACCATTTCTCATCATCATGCCTAGATAAACTAGCACACCATGCCCTACTACATTAGAAACCCTGTTCCCTTTATTCAGTACTCATTTTATTTGGTTGATGCTTCTGTAATATTCCCAATTAGCTTTTAGCTAGTTCGAATATTACATGTTGCTTCTATTCATAACTTGGATGAATAAGTGAGGTAAAGAGACGCTTAAATCTCATTTGTAGGAATAAAACCACTTCTAGTATGAATGTGGATCAGTTTAACTAGCTGAAATAAAGAAAACCTTGGTGTGAATGGGGTCAATGCATGTAGATTGGGTCAAGGTTGACCAAATCAATAGTTCTTCCATAGGAGAGAATGAAGCTAGTGGGGATAGCACAATGTTGGAGGAGTCTTTGCATGGAAGTAGCATCATAAATGAGTGGGGCCAAGGGTGAGGAAGCTCACCAAGCATATAAGGAAGGGGATGGAAGCCATGAGAGGAATTGAGAATATTTTTTATGTTTTTATATTATGACTTCTTGCATGCTTTAGCTGTTTAGCAGAGTTTGTTGTATTATTTAGTACAAGGGTATTTCCAGGCGAGAATCCCACACTCTACCTTGGGGGACTTCGAGTGCCCACTCAGGAGAGCTATTATGAGCTTCATTTCCACCATCTAAAATTGGGCCAAGAAGCTACCTTCAGCCACAATGCAGTCTCCTTGAGGAACTGTGTTATTTTGTAGAGTGTTGCAGTGGAGGGTTGAGAAACCCTGTTTATGAGCTAGTTTCCTAGTGAGGGTAGGAGGCCTTCATATGGAAATCTAGAGAGGAGAAGTTACAGCCATTTTCTTGTTATATCAGCCATATTTCAGTAAAGGTTTAGTGATACAGCATTATTCCACCATAGAGTTGCAGTCTGCACTTTTTGCATCTTTTGTATTTTAAGAAACCCTTTCCAGGTTGTCTTGGGATTGTGCTTGAGAGACTAGTTCTCCATTTTCAGCACCTTTTTAGCATCATATCAGTAGATCTACTTGTTTCCATTTTCTAGCTGCAATAATCCTCACTGGGACTGTGCTGTCATGTACTCCATCATTTCTGTATAGCAACAACATTTATGGTTTAGTGTATTTTTGCATTGAAGGCTTGTTTGCCTAGTTTGAGTGATTTGTTCCTCAACATATTGTATATTTTTGCTGTTGTGATACATAATATAATGGATCTATGATTTGATCATGTGTTTGTATTGATATTTTCTGTACATTCCCATTTTATTTTCAATATTGTTGCTTTTCCTAATTTGGAATATTATAGCTTCCTTCTTGTCAACTACAACAAACATTTTCCAAGAAGGAGGTAGTACCTTGGATGACTCTTCACCTTAATAGGGCCATCTGTCGATGGCAATATCAGAATCATCATTTCCCATTGATTTTAGTGGCCCTCTTGACATTTGACTTCAAGATAATCTTTCATTTCAAGATAGTATCATACTTCACCATTTCACTCTATCAAAATTCGTCGAAGACCCATCACTTGATAAGCATCTCTTCAGCAATTCTTACACGGTAAGGTCCCCAATAGTCAAAGACCCATGCATACAATGAGCACTTGTTCTAAACAAAGGTGCCATACCAATATTATGCATGTGGGCACCATATTCAACCTTCTTTCAAAGAAAAATTCTCCCTAAGGCGTCAACAACTGTCGTCTTCAACCAATAGCAGGTCACTACCAAAAGTGGCAGAAACAAAACCACTATCTCTCAGATAAGCTTAACCAGTCCAAACATCATGAGCATGCGACATGCTCGCTTCATAGAATTATTTTTTCTATCTCTTGCAGGTTTACAACAGAGGACGATGTCCTTTTTACTCAAGGCAAGGGATCTCTCAACTCAGTTCTAAAGCAAGCTACTCTCTCTCTCTCTCTCTCAAAAGGATCACAAAGAAAAGAAATTACAATGTATTTCAGCTATACAGTTCTTCCTAGGCCTCATAAATTAAACAGAAACTGTTAACACTAGGAAATCGTACGGGAATAAGACATTAAAAAATGGAAAGCAGAAGATACAGATAAAGGTTTCCAGGGAAGAAATGCATTAGGAGAAGCCAAAAATTTAATTTTTCCTATGGTAAAAGAGAAAAATTTATGGACCGTGCATAGGCAACACTGGTTCTCAGTGTGTAGTGTAGCTTGGTCTTCTATTGCCTCACACTATGCGGCTATCCCTTCAATAGACGCGTGGTCCTGGGGATGATGGAATGTCACCATATGGGACCACTTGGCACAATTGGTGAAAAACATTCTCACTCAACCTATCCAAGTACAGTCACCTATGAGCCACCTTGAGGCTTTAGTGTAGCACGAAAAGGAATCATACCCCCACTCTTGTGTCACCATCCATCTTGGGCCAAGAGAAGGAGGGAAAATTTGAAAATGGTCTATAAAATCCAACCTTGGGAAGAGAAATAGGAGACACATTGTTATGCCGGAAAAATTTCTCCATAGCAAACAAGCTCGTGTTTTCCAGAAACAAGAGGATTGGAAAGATGCAATTGTTAGCCACCCAACATCTCAATCCAAGAGAAAGGGGTTCACCAACTATTTGTCGATCTACCATCCTTTTAGAGGGAAGATATACCCTTGTCTTGGATATTTGAGCTCCATAGCTCAAAGGACCCACTACAAGAGATTTATAATTCCATCTTCTACTACTACCAACACCTAATAAAGGGAGAAGTTATCCATTCTAGAGTTATTAGTGTCTTTTCTCTATTGAGTGTGTATCTTGTGCATGTTGTTTTGTTTTTGTTTCACTGTTTATGTAGTATGCATATTTCCTCACTAACTTAGCTTATTACATGTTTAAATTTCTCCACTAATGTTTGAAAAACCATTTTGACCTGTGAATCTTATGTAGGTAAAAAGCCTCCCTACTAAGAAAAGTGTATTTCATCCACCCATGCGCCGAATACACTAGCGCAAATTGTATACCCAAAATACATTATGATTTATTTTCTATGTGATCCTTTTGAGAGAGAGAGACATAGGGTAAATTTATTTGGAATTGAGTTGGGATACCCCTTGTCATAAGTGAAAAAGGCACCATGCTCTATTGGAAACCTGCAAGAGATAAAATAAGAAATATTTCTACAAGGCGGGCATGTCCCATGCTCATGATTTTTTACTAGTTAAGTTAATATAACAGATACTAGTTTTTTCGCGTCACATTTTATTTTATTTTGTTAGGTGACCTGCTGTTTGTTTTATGACGACAGTTACTGATGCCCTCAAAGAATTTTTCTTTGAAAAAAGGCTGATTGTGGCACCCATATGCATAATCTTGGCATGGCACATGTGGAAATTGTGCTCATTGTATGCATGGGTCTTTGATTGTTGGGAGCCTTCCCATGTAAGATTTTATGAAAGGGATTCCTACTAGTATACGGGTCTTCAACGAATTCTGACAGAGTGAAACGGTTATGAATTATGATACCATCTTGGACATGAAAATTTATGTTGATGTTGAATGTCTAGAGGATTGATGACATCAATGGGGAATTATTATTCACACCGTGCCATTCGAGGATGCCCCTATTGAGGTGAGGAGTCATTCAAGTTACCACCTTGTTTATGGAAACTGGTTTTTGAAGTCAACTAGAAGGAAGCATCAATCGATGAAAATGAGTAGTGATGCAAGGGACAAGGGTTTTTGATTTAGCATGGCATAATGTGATGGGTTAACTAGGCATGGTGACGAGAAATGACTGTAACCAATGATGGTGGTTTAGTGGCTCGAGGTCGAAGCTATAAATGCAAGTGGCAGTAGTCATAACAATTTCTGATAAGGAAACCCTTAGGGTCACTAGGATGCCTAGGCTGGGTGTATGATTTCTATGATTTTCATGGTTGGTTGTAAATAATGCGCTGCTCTGACCAAGGTTGATTAGGGGCTAATTGCAGGTAAATGTAAATGGATGGGTGGGAGGCTTCTCCTAGAAAAAAACTTTGTACACTTTCCAAAAGAATATGAAAGAGGTTTTGATGTACAAGCACGGAGATGGGTGCCCCATTAACATGAATAATGATGCACGATGATGTGAGGAGTGTATTTTCTAAGGGTTGGGGCCCCATTGGTTGGAATCGGTACGAGGGCGATGAGGGGGATGAAATTTCGCAGATGGGATATTCTTATGAGGGTGTGATAAGCCAAATGTGACATGCAGTGATGTGTTTTTTGTTGATCCAACTTGTAGAGAGTGGTAACCCGGGAAAAGGTATTTTAACATGACATGGGTAAAACTTGATTTGATGTTTGATGGTGGGTGTATGAACATGAAGTGGTTCCTAAGCCGAAGATTATGGCCCTGGCTCCAGACCTTGGCGTGTGGTCTATATGAGTGATGGATGTCATGGATGGTGAGGCTCTACCAACCCATAAGGGTGCTTATCATGTGCAAGATGGTGTGATGATAAACATGGTCAGGTGAATGAACCTAAGGATTTATTCTTCTAAATAAATGATGTCAGGATATGCAAAGCGTTTTAGGGAAGCCTATCATGCTGGGGGTAGAATGATACCTGCTCTTGTACTTTTGTTGGCTGGGACAGGGGGGGATCTAGCGTTTTTGTAATACCTGCAACCAATACCCCTAGTAAAAAGCATCGTTTTCATACTAATATTTTGGAAATAACATGATTTTCTAAGTGACAAGAGAGGGCGTACCTGAACTGAAGTCTGATGGGCGTTGTGCCTGAAAATGAATTTTTCTGAAACTTGGATCTATGGAGCCTGGTTTGAACCTGATGAATTATTGATCACCGTGTTTCTCACAGTTTTGTGATTGGGTACTATGTGCTCCAGTTATGGTCTGTCGAAAAATGAAAAAAGGGCGATATATAGGCCAATATGGTCCATTTTCAAATCATTTGTGCTTTTTGAGGGTCTGAAGTTAGAGTAGAGCTACCTTCCCGGACTTCTCTTGTCATTGTAGTCAGCCTAAGCACCCGAGATTCACATTTCCAGTGTCATGTAGGAGCTGAAATTTCCTGCTTTTTATTTTGGTCATTTTCATGCATGGTTACTCCATACAATTGTGAATTTGTATGGATTTTATGCCCATTTTTTGGTAGGATCACGTCGGTGAGCAAAGATGTTGCACGCGGTCCTCACACAAAGGGTGTGTTTTGCATCAGGGCCTCTCGGTTGGGGAAACTTATGCACATTTCGCTGCACACCTATGTCTGTTACATACACGTAGTCAACACACAAAGGTTTTTGACCAGTGCGGGAAACCCTAGTTTTTAAAAATTTTAATTATTTTTTTTATCAAAAACTGATTTTTGGTGTTTTTCCCTGGTGGTGAGATGTTGTAGCGAGAGCAGGATGGGCCTGATCTATAATTTGCAGTGGCCCAAGACACCCATGCTCGAGATAACCTAGCTTGGTATGGCTTCTTGAAGTTCTTAGAGAATAACTTACAAAGGTCCCAGGATGGGTTCCTAGGTTACTTGATCTGATGTTGGAACAAGAGACGATGTGTTATGGTCCTATGTCGTAGAGATGTCATGATCCAGTCTAAGACCGACACTTACTTTGTGATGGGTCTCTTGCCTCAAGTGGTTTCTCTTCCTTATTCACTCCCCCTCGAGGAGTTAACATCCATCGTTGGGCTGAGGAGGAGATACATTCTCGTTCTAACCCTATCACCTGAGGTTATATCTGTGTGAGTTCTATGACAGACTTGGCTGATAGGGTTACTTTGGTAATGATAGTTCACCTATCTGGTTTGACGATGACCCATCGAGTGTCTGGTCTGGAGATTGTGGTTCTATGCCGGCTCCATACCGGTCACTTTTTTTATTTGGCCTGCTATGTGTTGGGTTGTGAATACGACCACATTTTAACACTTATTTCATCCATTTTTATTCTTCTTTATCATATCATTTATTATAATTTATTATATAAATCCATTTTATAATGATTTATGCTCTTATGGATAAATATTATTTCTTCTCCTTTATTTTTAATAAATTGATGATTATTATGCATAATTTTATCAATGATGGTTTATTAATATATTTTGTAACATCACTCACCATTTTAGCCTCCAAGATATTTTCCAGATTGCAGATTTGATCTCCAAATCATCATCAAATATTCCAACTCAGAAATTCGCTGGAATAAGAAGTGACAGTTTTGTGGTTGAGATTCTGGGAAAATGAAGATGAATCTGGAAAATCTGGAACATGGGTTTTGTCTAGAACGGACCAAATTAACTTTCTTAAGGTACAATTTGCCCATATTTGGCCTGTATTGAGAGAAACGCAAGGTTCTTTGAGCATTATTTTCTCAGATTTACTATTGCGGCCGTCCTCCAAATTATCTCAGCTGCAAATCCAAATTCGACTTGGTTTTGTTGAAAGATGGATGGAAATATATTTTTCGGTTGATCAAGTTGTTGGGAACAATCCAATATTTTTATGAGAGATAATATTTTCTATTTAATTTCTCCTCTTTCTGATTATAAAAGGAGAGCATGTATTATGTATTAGAGAACAATGGATGATTATTGAATTCCTTTTGTAACACTGTAATTCCTTGACTCTCGTGATTAAAGAGAAACTGATGTAAAAGCTATTCATGTTTGATTAATAAAAAGACGTGTTCTCGTTCCATTTCTAAAGCTCTGAAGTAAAACCCAGTAGCATTTCACTAGTGGTTGAGGGCCCAGCCCTTATGGAGGATTGATCCGCTGTTTTGATCTCTATCTTTTCATTATTGTTGTAAGATAGTTCATATTTGATTTTATTATAGTTTGCAAGTTAATTGGTTTGTTGTTTAATTTCTTATGGATCTTGGTGTGTTACGTTCATGCATTGCATCACTGTTCCATTTCAAGAAGGATCTTAATTCCCGTATTATTTGTTAGCCACCTATAATATTTTGTTATACCAAAAGGTGGCTAAGATCTTTTTTGAGCCTCCAAGGAACAAATTTTATCACTAAAAATTGTTGGCTTTTGAAGACTCCTTGTAGGCCTCATGCCTTTGTCCAAACTCCTCATTTGCTGTCCCATTTTTATACTCAGGAATTTCTGCTGATTCCAACTGAAAGACTGCTAAAAGATCGTCATTTCTCCTCTTCTCAAAACCTTTCATCTGCTCCCCTTTTTTCTACATCAAAACTACCTTGTTTTCATAAGTCCTCTTCTTTCCATTTATGAAAATTTCCCCTTTCATAGTTAAAAACTCACTTTTTAACTATTTCGGAACCCCCAAATCCATTAAAATCCTTGAAAATTTCTCATAAAAAATCAAAGTTTTATTGCTATGGACCTAAGCCCCTTGGGCTAGGTCCTAAACCACTTCTCCCCACATGCCCATGTGTTAAAACCAAACGCCAAAGCTTTTTCGGCGCTAATCGCATCACAAATATCCAAGGGTGCATGACTTTGAACCATTACAAAGCTCCGATTGCAATTAGCATTTCATATTAAACCCCCCGATCATATTATTTCCTCATATAACCATAGAGCCCGCAATCGGGCGATAAACCATTGAAAAATCCCTCTCCGATCAATATTTTCCTTTGTAAACCAAAAACCCACTTTCCGAAAGTTTTGAGTTAAAAACCTAAAACCACGTGATAAACACAAATGGGTTGATCGGAAAGACCAGGCTCAATGGCCCGGTTGCGATTGGCCCTTGTCTTTATACTCCCAGGCATATTACCTTCCGTAAAAACCACCGGCCCCGCAATCGGGTGCCTATTTCCTTTACTCATGTATATTTTCCGCACAATCCATTATAACTTGTTTTATTTGCAAAAACTTTGGTTTTCATATGTTTAAGGGTTTTTTCTGCCGGTGTGTAGGTCGAAGCAATCATGACCGTTGATCTAGTCCTTTCATCCAACGACCTGCGCTCAATCGCATCGCAAAGTTTCAATCGCATGTTGTTGTGTGACCCCCCCGATTGCCGATCCCCGATTAAATCCTGACCGTTGATCTTGTTCTCAGATCGACGGCCTACGCTCAATCGCAAAGTTCCCCCCGATCACAATCATAGACCTTCCCGTCTCACCCCCGATTTCCGATCCCTGATTCAATCCCGACCATCCATCTTTTTCGCAATCCGACGACCATCGCACACCCTTGCGATCCCTCCGATTACATCCTATTCGTTCATTTCCCGTTGATCCAACGGTCATCGCTTGATCGCACTGGTCGCCCGAACGCTAATCGCAAGCCCTTTCCACCGTCCTCCGATTTAATCCTAGCCGTCCATCCTCCCGAAGATCCGACGGTCCTTATTTCCTCCGATCACAAGTCTTGCCCCCATTTCGAAAACCCTCCGATTCACTTTCCGCCGTTGATCTGATATGCAGATCAACGGCCAGCGCTTAATCGCATCGCTGCGTTTCAATCACATCCCCTTTTCTGCCACCCCCGATTGAGATCCTCTGATTAGATCTGGACCGTCCACGTGTCCAGATCGGACGGTCCAAAACCACCCCGCCTTATTTCTTCTCCCCGCTCCCATTTTTCTGTTTTGCGTCGATCTCCACCGTTAGATGTTTTTATCCGACGGCTACACTCCTCCCCCGCCATCTGAAGCAGTTTAAACCTATTTTCCACAGGATTTCTTAATTGTTTTGTGTTTGATGCAGGTGTTCTAAATGGTTTTCCATTGTATAATGAAGAAATGCCAAGGGCTGGGAATGATGATTCTCATGCCCTCGTTTCATTACAGAGAAGCCATTCACGGGGCTCTATTCCATGTTTCGTCAGTACTCCATGAGTATTGATGCCATAAAGCCCAGTGCGGGTCTGCACATCGACAAGACACTGTTTTAATTCAAACACAGTTAAAGAGTATCAGTTTTGAAGACAGAGCACAGCAGATGAATATTGAAGACGGTTTTTATGGGGATTACGGCTAAGACAATTATTAAAAGCCTAATCCCCAATCTAAAACACAGTTTAAAAGAAAACCTAAAGTGTTTTATCAGACAGAAAGCCTCCACCGCCACATCTGAGGCAAATTGATTCCTCAGCTACCACCGAGCCACATGTTGCCTCAAAGCATTCAAATAGAGGCCGAAGTTATTGAAGAAAATCTAATATTCACCTCCAGCACAGCCAAGAAATTACTCCACACAGCGTACAGAGCATCAAAGTCAAATAAAGCTCCCACTGAGCTTTGATATTTATTGTAAACAGTTAATACAGTGTTCCACCTGTGAATTTCTTCATCGAACCCCTCAAAAGGCCACGAAGTCTTGAAACTGTATTAATTATCCTGAGAGATCTTTTCTCAGATCACCTCCTCATCCTTCTATAAATACCTCAGAAGAAGATGAGAAATTTTTGGTTGCAGAACTTTGAAATACACTTGAGCTCGAGACTTCTATTTGTACATAGTGTTCATTGGCCCTTGAAGCTCTGTTTGTGCTAGAGTAGTTATGTTGAATAGTGAAGATGATTGCTGAACTGAAACATTGGACTTGAAGATTGTAACTGGTTTGACATCAATATAAAAGCTGTTTCTTGGGATCCTGGTCTTTATCACTGGTGAAGTGCTTCTTTCTTTGTTAATCGTTTTCCTTCTATGTATGCCATATTGTTCATTTTCCCTCTGTAAAGAATAGTTTAAACAGGGTTAGGATTTTCTGTATAGCAGTAACCTTCTCTGGCTGAGAAATCTTTATCTTAATGTTTTCTTCAGATTTGTTTATTTAAGAATGATTCAATACAGTTTAAACAGTTAGGAACGTTGGCGTTCCTTCGTCCTTCTGTTTGCTCAAAACATTGTTCTCGAATGTTATTTCCATTATTTGCTATTAAAGTTAGACTAGAGAAGATATGGTTTGCCCTGATTCCTAGATTCTTTTCTCCAAAGGCAGATTCTGAAAGTTTCCCTTGGTGTTGACTGAAAGCAGACTAGGTTTAAAAGTACTTTATCTGATCTTAAGTTACACTCTGTTTTTCTTATGTGTTTCATACTTTCTGAAGGTAATTATGTGGATTACTGGATTGTTGGTCAATTAAGCTGCTTTAATAAGAACTTGCCCAAGAATTCTATGGTTAGCCCTGTCCTTGGTTGGTTTTAAAACAGTTACTTAAGAGGCTTTTCTTGTTTGGACTGACTATAAATCCTCTGAGAAATTATTATCAATTTCCACCCCTCCAACATTTTAATGTTTCCATTTCATCATTTTAATCTCAATAATCTTGTGGTATAGATGACTTTCCCCTTGGATCACACTTGATGTTGTTGTTCAATTAAAGCCTAGATATGACTCCATAGCCCAATGGACTAAAAACTAGCGTTATATCTATCTATCTGCCAAAACTGTTCTATTTGCTTGCAACTTCTCACTTTTGAAACTTTTTGCACTTAGGACTTTCTCCTCAAGTAACATTTCATGCTCAACCATCCAAAACAAAACAAAACCCTTGGCCTTCATAACTAGCCTAAATATCATTACCTTAAGCTTTTCAAAGACAATATCCATCTTTGTACATATTGGAGAGATCCCTCTCCGGATTCAGGAGGGCTAGATCCTAGAATCCCAAAGTTGGTTGAAATGATGTTAACTCTATGATTGGACTCTCCCAATCTTGCTAATAAATTACAGAGACCTAACATTTCTGGCGACTCCGCTGGGGAGGAACCCCGAATCATTTTCATTTAAAGATAATCATACGACATCAAAGATTTGGGTTCATAGAGCACTTGCTTTATTAACCAGCTGAAGCCACCAGAACCTAACATTTCTGGCGACTCCGCTGGGGAGGAACCCCGAATCATTTTCGTTTAAAGATTAATCATACGACATAAGAGATTCGGTTCATAGAGCACTTGCTTTATTAACCAGCTTGAGCCACCAGGAACTAACATTTCTGGCGACTCCGCTGGGGACCTGAGTGTTTCTAATACCTCAAAAAACCCTTTATTCAAGAACACTTTGAGAGTAAAAAGTAGCCTTTTCAAGCACTGCCTAATATAGGTAATTATGATGAAACTTGTTTGAATCAGTGACAAACTAGGTAAACCCTAGGTTTCTCTTAAGACTTCATCTAACCTTGAAAAATCAGCTGGCTTAGCCATAAGAGTAGACTGCCTTTGTCTCGCAACCTTAGCTAAGTCTTGAAACAAAGTTGGGATATTCTTAACAACCACAAAACTGAAAAATGATTTAGAAAAACCTAAAAATATTTCAGATTGGAATTAAATAAACATGGTGGTGGACCATAAGACCTTTTACCTCTGAAAGGAGCTAAAAATTTCCACTTGGCGACTCCACAATCCTAGCAGACCTTAAGAATCCACTGGGAAGAACCCTTATCATTATAAAATCATTCAAACTCAGTTAGAGGACTGTAGGATTAAGATTTGTGTAAACAGTTTAGTTGACCCTTCAAAGATTGTCATATCTGGTTGAACTTTTCTTGTTTACTTGGGTCTAAAAACTTAGCATAGTGGCTCCTAAAAATATTCACACTAGAGCCCATCCTGACCCTGATCCACCTGAGATAGTTGACAACCCGGAAAGAATCCTTAGGAAGTCTCCTAAGATACAATCTTCAACTGTTTTCAGATCACCCCTAAGAGCTAGTTCAGTCCCTGAAAACCTTTCAGCTCTTCAGAAATCACAAACGGACTTCTTAAACCCCTTTAGGACTAGGTCATTTGGTGATTTAGATTAGTTAGATTCTGATTCTTCACATTCATCCCCGGAAAAAGGTGAACCTCTTGGGGATAGAGAATCAACACCTCCTGATTTACACTTTCTACATAATCTAGGTGTCTCTCATCCAAGATCAGCTCAGCAATCTGATGTTGTTCCATCCACTTCTGTTCATCTTTCATCCACTGTTCAAACCACTCCACTTCAACCCACACCTCCTCTTGTAAATCCACCACCTATCATGGCAGCATGGTATACTCCCTTAGTCCTTCCTGTACCATTAGTCAATCTTCCACAGGACTATCAGTCCAAAATTCCATTGTATGATGCTAGCAATACTATAACAGCATCTCAACATGTGGACAAGATGAATGACTTCTTTGACAAAAACGAAATTGATGATGATTCTGTCAAGTTGAGACTATTTTCTGAAAGTTTGGGGGGAGAAGCAAGAAAATGGTTTAAAGGTTTAACCCCCCATAGTATTAACGATCTCCAAGCCTTCCATCAAACATTCTTAAACAAATGGGAAGTGAGAAAAAATCCTCTCCAAGTCCTTGCTGACTATAACAATCTCCATAGGAACCCTGGGGAAAGTGTACAATCTTATTGTACCAGATTTAACAGCGTCTATAATGCACTTTACCCTGAACTAAAACCTCCTCAGGGCTCAGCTTTAAACAAATTTCCTGAAGGGTTTGATCCAGATATGACCTATTCACTAAGAGAGAGAGATTTTGCAACTCTTGAAGACATGCAAAGGGGTGCTCTTTCTGTGGAAGTGAACTTGATGGAGAAAAGAGCAAGAATGAAGAGCGAGAAGAGAGTATCTTTTAGAGAGGAATCCACACCTTCTGCTTCCAACTCAAAAATGGAGAGAATGATGGAAGAAATGATGAAAGAGATGAGCATAATTAAGAGAGCACAAGCAAATCAAAATCAAAATGCTCCTCAAAATAGAAACCAGAATCAGAATGTTAGAAGGAACCAACCCCCAAACAGACCTAGGGAAGATGATCAACAGATCACCCCTCCCTTTCATCAAAACTATGTAAGTGAGGTTGAAGAAACATAAGACATAATAGAGGAAGAAGATATCAACATGTTTGGGGAAGAAGATGATGATTTGGAAGTTCATTATGATAGAAAACAAGGTCTTTACACTCCTTATGATGACAAAAGAAATGGTAATGAAGATGATTATCAAGACATGGAAAATGTTGTCATAGAACCTCAAAGAGAATATGACCTTAGAAGCAAGACCAGTCAACAAGCCCCCAACACCAAAACCTTTGACAAATCCTCTCAAAGCAGCACCGCAGCCAAACCCAAAACAGCCAAACAAAAAGACAAAACAGTGGTTGTTAATTCTGATAAGGATAAGGAGAAAAACACTCAAAATTCTGAAAAACAGAGTGAAGACATCAGCAGTACTAACACTTCAGCTAGTACTCCTTCTACAACAATTGTGTCAAATAAAACAAATCAGCAAGCTGTAATTGTTGATAGAGTGATAGCTAATAAGGTTGAAACAAGTGCTTCAAAGAATCAAACCCCTTTCAGCCTTGAACGGGAAATCTTAAAGATCAAAATCTCTGTTCCATTAACTGAGTTAGCTGCCCAACATGTATATAGGAACCAAATTTTGAAGGCTTTAAATATAGAGGAAAATGGAGATACATTTAATCTTAGTGACGACCTACCAGAGTTGATTTTTGGCCCTTAGATTGAAGGGAAGTTTCAAAAAGGACCGGTTCCTCCCTTTTATGTGAGTTTGAACATTCATGACAAAATTCTACACAACGCTATGCATGATTCCGGGGCTTCTCATAATTTAATGCCTAAAGCTGTGATGGAGAGCCTTGGTTTAGAAATTACCAGACCCTACACAGACCTATACTCCTTTGACTCAAATAGAGTAAAATGTCTAGGATTGATCAAAGACCTCTGTGTTAACCTAGCCCAGATTCCAGCCAAATGTTTACTCATGGACATTGTTGTGGCTGATGTCCCCCAAAAGTATGGAATGCTATTATCAAGATCCTGGGGAGCTAAGTTACAGGGGACTATGCGGATGGACATGACATATGCGACCATCCCGGTTTTCAATCAGACCAGAAGACTTTACAGGGAGTCTCATATGCAATACACGGTTACAAGTCAAGACAGACCACGAAACTCTCCTATATATTCTGTCAATACAGGCCTTGATTCTTTTATCGTGTTTAACAATGAAACTCCTAGTGAGCAAGTCACTTTAACAGAATTAAAGGCCGACAGGGAAGAAGAGTATAATAACGCAGAAGTTTCCAAACAGTTTGCCACATGTGAAAACATTAGTAAACAAAGCATAGGTCTTGATTTACCGGTTATGAGTCCATTGTTTTTAGGACTTAACAACCCAGAAAATACCCCTAACGTTTCTAGCATCATCCCTCGATCTATTGAAGAATTTGAGGAGTCAAAACAAATTCAATTGGGTGCTGCTAATCATGAACAGTCAGAAGGCACCATAGTTAAAAAGGACAATCGCCAAACAGACGAAACCGAAGACAGTCCTTTATGGAGTATGTATTTTGATGGGTCGTGCACTAGAAATAATGCTGGTGCAGGGGTTTGGATCATTAACACTGAAAACAACCACACAGAATGCATCTCATGCAAATTAAACTTTCAGTGTTCCAACAACATAGCAGAATATGAATCCCTTCTCTTAGGCTTGCATCTCTTGAAGAAATTAGGAGCCGGAAGAATTAATGTGTACGGGGATTCTGAGTTAATCATTAGGCAAGTCAATGGGGAGTATAATGCGAATCATCCCAGACTTAGAGCCTATCGGAATGATGTCATGGATCTTTTGACAACATTTGAGGAGTCAAACCTGAGTTTCATCCCAAGGAAAAAGAACATTGCGGCCCAAAATTTAGCTTTTGCGGCCAGGACATGTCTAACGCCATATGAGACTGGAGACAACACAACTCTGATAAAATTTAGACCGGCAGTGCCTGATAACGAAAAATATTGGCAAGTGTTTGACAATGACAAACAAATAGAAGACTTCATGCAATTCAGAAATGAGTTCGAACTGCACAGTTCAGATTCAGATTACGATACAGACTGCAGTGAAGAAAACTTTCTTTGTGAAGAAGAATCGTCTCCTCAACCTGCCAATATTAACCTATTGTCTAGCAAACTTAGGAACAAAACAGAATTAAGTGTAGAGTTAGAAACGGAAGAATTACAAACTCTGCATTCTAAAGATGAAAATTTGCCGAGTGGTCTAACGCCTTTAGAGGAGTTGTTCGATTTTAACGATGTGGCCAATAAACCAAAACTGGAACCTGTAGAGACTGAAGTAGAGGAGTGCAATATAGGCAGTGAGGAAAAGCCGAAAATGATCAAACTGTCCAAAACTTTGCCAGGTCACATTAAACTCAAATACATAGAATTGTTCAAAGAATTTTCTGATGTTTTTGCATGGAGTTACGAAGATCTTAAATCTTATGACACTGAAATAATACAGCACAAAATCCCTCTTAAAGAAAACCAAAAACCATTTAAACAGAAACTGCGCAGAATAAACCCTGTCCAGTTGCCATTGGTTCAGAAGGAAATCATGAAAATGTATGAGGCTGGCATTATTGTCCCTATTAGATATTCTGAGTGGGTATCTAATCTGGTGTCTGTTAGGAAGAAGACTGGAGAAATCAGGCTTTGTATAGACTTTAGAGACTTAAGCAAAGCTTCGTTAAAAGACAACTACCCTTTACCAAAAATGGATCACATTTTACAAAGGGTGGTGGGGTCTAAAAGGATTTCGTTGCTTGATGGCTATTCAGGGTATAATCAGATTTTAGTTCACCCTGCTGATCAATTAAAGACAGCTTTCACTACTCCATGGGGAACTTTCATGTATGTGAAGATGCCTTTTGGTCTAATGAACGCTGGAGAAACCTTTCAGAGAGCCATGGACATAGCATTCTCGGAAGAATTGGGCTTCTTCATCATTATCTATCTAGATGATGTCACTGTGTTTTCAAAAACAGATGAAGAACATTTAGAACATTTGAGAAAATTTTTTGAGAAGTGCAAAAGGTTTGGAATATCTTTAAACCCTAAGAAGACACTATTTGGTCTCCAAGAAGGTAAGCTTCTTGGACACATTATTTCAGAAGAGGGTCTAAAGATAGATCCAAAGAGGATTGAGGCTATATTGCAAATCTCTCATCCTCGAAATATCAAAGAGTTGCAGTCTTTCATTGGAAAGATTAACTTTTTGAGAAGGTTCATCCCTAACTTGGCTGAGCTCCTTAGAAATATCACAAACATGCTGAAGAAGGAGCAAGGGATAAAATGGACCTTGGAAGCAAAGACATCCTTTGAGCTGGTGAAACAAGCATTAACCAAAACACCGGTTCTCATAAGCCCTGATTTGTCAAAACATTTTTATATCTTCTCATTCACATCAGAACATAATATTGTTGTTGTCCTTTTACAGAAAAATCCACAAGGACAAGAGCAGCCTATTGCATTCTTTAGCAAGGCATTGAGGGATGCCCCTTTGAAGTATAATATTATGGAAAAGCAAGCTTTTTCTTTGGTTAAAGCATTGAAAGACTTCAGAGTATACATCCTTCACTCACACATCATTGCCTTTGTCCCTAATTCGGTTGTAAAAGACATTCTAACACAGGACCCAGATGGTAAGAGAGGTAAGTGGATTGTTGTTATTCTCGAATATGATTTAGAGATAAAACCCACTAAACTCATCAAAGGCCAAGGTCTAGCTAGATTAATGGTTGAATCCAATTTTGAAGTTCTTGATATTAATATGATTAATGCTTTGGACAGCCAAGAAGAATTCTCAACTCCCATTATTGAAAACCATTTTATGAATTCTCCTTGGTATGCTGATATCATTTATGTTTTGCTTAATTTAAATACACCTCCTAGTTTATCGAAAACAAAGGCAAGGTTCTTAAAACTGAAAGCAGTAAACTATTGCATTGTAGATAGGTGTCTTTATTGGAAAAATGCTAGTGGTATATTGCTTAAATGTTTGCCTGAGGTTGATGCAGAGAAGGTTAAGCAGGAATTTCATGAAGGAGAGTGTGGGGGTCATTTGTATTGGAAGTCAACAGCCAACAAAATTTTGAGGGCTGGTTTCTATTGGCCTACTCTTTTTCCTGATGTACACAAGATGACCACTACTTGTCATAAGTGCCAACTATTCGAAGGCAAAAGAAAATTGCTACCCCTTCCTCTGCATCCAATCACTGTTGAAGCCCCATTTCAACAGTGGGGACTTTACTTCATAGGTGAAATCCATCCCTCATCTTCTGCCCAGCATAGATGGATCCTTACTGCCACAGACTATTTCACTAAGTGGATAGAAGCCATTCCTTGTAGGCAAGCCAATGATTCGGTTATTATAAAGTTCATAGAAACCAATATCCTCTCCAGATTTGGCTGTCCTACCAAGATCATCACAGATAATGCAGCAGCGTTTGGATCAAAGAAAATGGTTGACTTCTGTCATAAATACCAGATAACACTAGGGCATTCCACAGCCTATTACCCTCAAGGTAATGGACTTGCAGAATCTTCCAATAAAAGCTTAGTTAACATAATCAAGAAACTGTTGGAGGACAATAAAAAGTCTTGGCACACAAAGCTATTCCATGCACTTTGGGTTGACAGATTAACTTTGAAGAAATCTATTGGTATGTCACCTTTTCAACTTGTGTATGGTACAGATGCAATCTTTCCTAATAGCCTTGGTGTACCAGTTATGAAGTTTATCCAAGAATTGCAGACTGAAGATAATGACATGATCAGAAGAATAAATCGGACCATTCATCTTCAGCAAATCAGAGAGGAAGTGTACAACAAAACATTGCAGAAACAGGACAGCATTAAGAAGCTTTTTGACAGAAGAACAAAGGCCAGCAATTTCAAGATTGGGAACAAAGTGTTAAAGTGGGATTCAAAGAGAGAAGATAAGGGAAAGCATGGTAAATTTGACAATCTATGGCTTGGCCCTTACTCTATTCATTCAGTTGCTGGAAACAATGCATTCTTCTTACAAGAGCTGGATGGAACAGATTTGTTTGGGGGTCCTGTCAATGGCGGGATGCTCAAGCATTACTTCTCTTGATTCATGATATGTTTTTAAGCCTTCTTTTTTCTTTTTTTCATTATGAATATTTCATCCACCATTGCATTCAATGTTATGAAAAATCAAAAAATACAAAAACAAAGAAAGAAAGAAAAGAGGGCAGAAATGAAAAACAAGAAAGGCACAGCCCCATGCCAAAAAGAGAAATAAATCTGAAAGTGTGCAACCTCAAATGCCACTCCTACAAAACACACTTCTAGTTAGTCAAACAGCCTAATCTTGACTAAATAGTTTTAAATTTTCTGCTGATAGGGTAGTAAATTTGATTTGCCAAACTATTTAATCTTGGCTTATCAGTAGATAGATTAGGATAGAAATTAAAGGTTCAAACATGTTCAAAATCTGAACCAAAGTTTCCAAAGAGAGATGACTCAAAACTGTTTTATTTTTCTGAGTCATAAAAGAGAAAAACTGGTTCTAATTTGTCCAAAATCTGAATCAGATATCAAGAAAGAGACAGCTCAAAACAAAATTAAAAACAGAGTTGTAAAGAAAAAGAAGGCCATAATGAGAAACTTTAAGATCTTAAGCCTTCCATTTTGATTTAATTTTCTGCAAATAATAATCTATGTGCAGCTTGTTCTTATGCCATAGATCATAGCAAGTCAAACAGCTCAATCTTGACTTGACTATTTTTAAATTTCTGTTGTAGAATTTAGAGAATGAAAGTTTGTTGGACTGTTTAATCCCAACGGACAGTAGACTAGGTAGAGAAATATCTGAGCTCAACTGTTTAATCTGAGTTCAGGGAGAAATAAGGAGTAGAAGTAGATTAGATTTCCTACTTTCAAAAGAATAAAATGTTGTGAGTAGAGTTTTCCAATCCAAGTGCACTCTGATGAAGAAAAAATGCTAGATCTGTAGGATTGGGTAGGTAGCAAGCTTGTTGATAAAGGTCCATTGTTTTCATGGCTGAGGCAACTAATCAGCCTCCTAGAAATCAAGTCTGAATTCTTGATGCCTTCAAGAAGGCACCATCCCCAAGTGGAGCCACTGTTAGCCACCTATAGTATTTTGTTATACCAAAAGGTGGCTAAGATCTTTTTTGAGCCTCCAAGGAACAAATTTTATCACTAAAAATTGTTAGCTCTTGAAGACTCCTTGTAGGCCTCATGCCTTTGTCCAAACTCCTCATTTGCTGTCCCATTTTTATACTCAGGAATTTCTGTTGATTCCAACTGAAAGATTGCTGAAAGATCGTCATTTCTCCTCTTCTAAAAACCTTTCATCTGCTCCCCTTTTTTCTACATCAAAACTACCTTGTTTTCATAAGTCCTCTTCTTTCCATTTATGAAAATTTCCCCTTTCATAGTTAAAAACTCACTTTTTAACTATTTCGGAACCCCCAAATCCATTAAAATCCTTGAAAATTTCTCATAAGAAATCAAAGTTTTATTTCTATGGACCTAAGCCCCTTGGGCTAGGTCCTAAACCACTTCTCCCCACATGCCCATGTGTTAAAACCAAACGCCAAAGCTTTTTCGGCGCTAATCGCATCGCAAATATCCAAGGGTGCATGAATTTGAACCATTACAAAGCTCCGATTGCGATTAGCCTTTCATATAAAACCCCCCGATCATATTATTTCCTCATATAACCATAGAGCCCGCAATCGGGCGATAAACCATTGAAAAATCCCTCTCCGATCAATATTTTCCTTTGTAAACCCAAAAACCCACTTTCCGAAAGTTTTGAGTTAAAAACCTAAAACCACGTGATAAACACAAATGGGTTGATCGGAAAGACCAGGCTCAAAGGCCCGATTGCGATTGGCCCTTGTCTTTATACTCCCGGGCATATTACCTTCCGTGAAAACCACCGGCCCCGCAATCGGGCGCCTATTTCCTTTACTCATGTATATTTTCCGCACGATCCATTATAACTTGTTTTATTTGCAAAAACTTTGGTTTTCATATGTTTAAGGGTTTTTTCCGCCGGTGCGTAGGTCGAAGAAATCCTAACCGTTGATCTAGTCCTTTGATCCAACGGCCTGCGCTCAATCGCATCGCAAAGTTTCAATCGCATGTTGTTGTGTGACCCCCCCGATTGCTGATCCCCGATTTAATCCTGACCGTTGATCTTGTTCTCAGATCGACGGCCTGCGCTCAATCGCAAAGTTCCCTCCGATCGCAATCGCAGACCTTCCCGTCTCACCCTCGATTGCCGATCCCCAATTCAATCCCGACCATCCATCTGTTTCGCAATCCGACGGCCATCGCACACCCTTGCGATCCCTCCGATTACATCCTATCTGTTCATTTCCCGCTGATCCAACGGTCATCGCTTGATCGCACTGGTCGCCCGAACGCTAATCGCAAGCCCTTTCCACCGTCCTCCAATTTAATCCTAGCCGTCCATCCTCCCGAAGATCCGACGGTCCTTATTTCCTCCGATCACAAGTCTTGCCCCCATTTCGAAAACCCTCCGATTCACTTTCCGCAGTTGATCTGATCTACAGATCAATGGCCAGCGCTTAATCGCATCGCTGCGTTTCAATCACATCCCCTTTTTTGCCACCCCCGATTGAGATCCTCCGATTAGATCTGGACCGTCCACGTGTCCAGATCGGACGGTCCAAAACCACCCCGCCTTATTTCTTCTCCCCGCTCCCATTTTTCTGTTTTGCGCCGATCTCCACTGTTAGATGTTTTGATCCGACGGCTACGCTCCTCCCCCGCCATCTGAAGCAGTTTAAACCTATTTTCCGCAGGATTTCTTAATTGTTTTGTGTTTGATGCAGGTGTTTTAAATGGTTTTCCATTGTATAACGAAGAAATGCCAAGGGCTGGGAATGACGATTCTCATGCCCTCGTTTCATTACAGAGAAGCCATTCACGGGGCTCTATTCCATGTTTCGTCAGTACTCTATGAGTATTGATGCCGTAAAGCCCAGTGCAGGTCTGCACATCGACAAGACACTGTTTTAGTTCAAACACAGTTAAAGAGTATCAGTTTTGAAGACAGAGCACAGCAGATGAAGATTGAAGATGGTTTTTATGGGGATTACGTCTAAGACAGTTATTAAAAGCCTAATCCCCAATCTAAAACATAGTTTAAAAGAAAACCTAAAGTGTTTTATCAGACAGAAAGCCTCCACCGCCACATCTGAGGCAAATTGATTCCTCAGCTACCACCGAGCCACCTGTTGCCTCAAAGCATTCAAATAGAGGCCGAAGTTATTGAAGAAAATATGATATTCGCCTCCAGCACAGCCAAGAAATTACTCCACATAGCGTACAGAGCATCAAAGTCAAATAAAGCTCCCACCGAGCTTTGATATTTATTGTAAACAGTTAATACAGTGTTCCACCTGTGAATTTCTTCATCGAGCCCCTCAAAAGGCCACGAAGTCTTGAAACTGTATTAATTATCCTGAGAGATCTTTTCTCAGATCACCTCCTCATCCTTCTATAAAAACCTCAGAGGAAGATGAGAAATTATTGGTTGCAGAACTTTGAAATACACTTGAGCTCGAGACTTCTATTTGTACATAGTGTTCACTGGCCCTTGAAGCTCTGTTTGTGCTAGAGTAGTTAGGTTGAATAGTGAAGATGATTGCTGAAATGAAACATTGGACTTGATGATTGTAACTGGTTTGACATCAATATAAAAGCTGTTTCTTGGGATCCTGGTCTTTATCACTGGTGAAGTGCTTCTTTCTTTGTTAATCATTTTCCTTCTATGTATGCCATATTCTTCATTTTCCCTCTGTAAAGAACAGTTTAAACAGGGTTAGGATTTTCTGTATAGCAGTAACCTGCTCTGGCTGAGAAATCTTTATCTTAATGTTTTCTTCAGATTTTTTTATTTAAGAATGATTCAATACAGTTTAAACAGTTAGGAATGTTGGCGTTCCCTCGTCCTTCTGTTTGCTCAAACATTGTTCTCGAATGTTATTTCCATTATTTTCTATTAAAGTTAGACTAGAGAAGATATGGTTTGCCCCGATTCCTAGATTCTTTTCTCCAAAGGCAGATTCTGAAAGTTTCCCTTGGTGTTGACTGAAAGCAGACTAGGTTTAAAAGTACTTTATCTGATCTTAAGTTACACTCTGTTTTTCTTATGTGTTTTCATACTTTCTGAAGGTAATTATGTGGATTACTGGATTGTTTGTCAATTAAGTTGCTTTAATAAGAACTTGCCCAAGAATTCTATGGTTAGCCCTGTCCTTGGTTGGTTTTAAAACAGTTACTTAAGAGGCTTTTCTTGTTTGGACTGACTATAAATCCTCTGAGAAATTATTATCAGTTTCCACCCCTCCAACATTTTAATGTTTCCATTTGATCATTTTAATCTTAATAATCTTGTGGTATAGATGACTTGACCCTTGGATCACACTTGATGTTGTTGTTCAATTAAAGCCCAGATATGACTCCATAGCCCAATGGACTAAAAAACAGCGTTATATCTATCTATCTGCCAAAACTGTTCTATTTGCTTGCAACTTCTCACTTTTAAAACTTTTTGCACTTAGGACTTTCTCCTCAAGTAACATTTCATGCTCAACCATCCAAAACAAAACAAAACCCTTGGCCTTCATAACTAGCCTAATATCATTACCTTAAGATTTTCAAAGACAATATCCATCTTTGTACATATTGGAGAGATCCCTCTTCAGATTCAGGAGGGCTAGATCCTAGAATCCCAAAGTTGGTTGAAATGATGTTAACTCTGTGATTGGACTCTCCCAATCTTGCTAATAAATTACAGAGACCTAACATTATTCATCTTGTTATTGTTTACTAAATCTTTGCTATTCAATATTTAACTCCATTTTCTTATTGTTCATGTCGATAACTGTTTAACAACATTTGTTGTGGGCTTGGTGTTTAATAGAATTGTTGTTTTAAGTTAATATTTGTTGTTGTTCACTTCCAATTCATTAGCTTCAAATTGCAGAAATATTGTTTATTTACATTGTTACAGTTTGTTGTTTATGCACGTAGCCATTCAATTACAGATTTCTTGTCATTTCTAATTCTTTCTTTTGATAAGAGTTATTTATTTAATTTCAATAGCAGTTAGTTCAATTTTTATTTCCCTTTGATTGCTTTAAAGCAGGACTGTCAACTATAGAGAACATTGATTACTGCTTCCTCGTTCCCAGATTGATTGTCTTGTTCCAGTTTGATTTCAATTGCATCAATTTCTAGAGGAATGATTTATTGCTACTGTATCCTCGATTGATGTTTGCTGAGTGAATTTGCATTTGAATTTATGTTATTGTAATTAGATTTCTCTTCCAAGCATTTGTTTACTTTTGTATTTAGAATACTGTACTACATCTCACACAGCATTTCTCTTGGATAAATTTCCACCTCAGACTGAGTACACTCTTGAAATAAAAAGTCGTTCCCGGATTGATAATTAATGTAGGATAAATAGGTGTTAAAAAGATACCTTTTATACCTCAACACTATGTCTGCCACGTTATGGTCACTCAGTTGGCCAAAGCACAGAGAGGTGATATAAAGACCTTTTCTTATGAGGGAATCCTATGTAGCATGATGCATGAGTGGGTTGTGATGTTAAGACCCTTTCTAGTGGTGCCCCTAGGTCCTCCGAGGGATCCTCAGATGCACCAATGCCACCTATGATGCCTCGTGGTGGTGGGGGAGAGGCATGCCGCTACTAGAATTCGACGGTCGAGTCATGGTTCGAGTCGAACCTGCAAGTGTTCCTTGGGTTTCAATATTCATGGATGGATTTCTATGGGGATTCGGACATGGGTCTCCCTCGTGGCTATGTATGGGGTCTAGCATGTATGACCATTTATGTTTTCTGCATTTTTAGGGTTCTATTTTTTGTATATATATCTATATGTATTTGATGGTGACACTGATATTAATTTTTGGTGTCCTTTGCAGACATGGGTTTAGGAGGGAATCCTACTACTCATTTGGTAGGCCATCAGCTGAGGAGGAGGGACCTGCTTGGGGCAGGTCAGGCCCAAATTGGGGGTTAGGTTGGTGTTGGGAGTCCTTGAGTTGAGGGTAGTAGCACTGCATCTGCTAGTGGGGATGTTTCCCTCCTAACACGTGTTGAGGTGATCGAGGCTTGGGTAGCGACGGTCGAGGAGTTATTGGTTGTTGTTGATATTCGAGTACTAGAAGTAGATGCTCGAGTTGAGGAGGCCGATGTTCATGTTGTGGGCCTAGATGATTCGTGGAGTTGGCTGGAGAGGCTAACTCGAGGATTTCTGACCAATGGTTTGGACGTCTTGGACGACATATGGTTGGAGATGGTGATGGCCCGGGAGATGGATCATCGCTCAACTTTACACAGATCATCCCTTGTTGTCATGGGTGCTACTCCTATATTGACATCGAGTGCTCACGCACGTCTAGAGGACCCACCAGGCAGGGGTTAGCCCTAGAGATTTTGTATGGTTGGGGAAAGCACCCATTATTAGGATGCTTCCTTGCGTTGATGATATGTATTTTTTTTATTGATGTGATGGTTAGTGACTTCTTTTATATACTAGGACACATATTGTTTGATGGATATATGAGAGATGTATTTCTTAGCGACTCGTATGATGTGTCTATGGTTATTTTTCTATGTTTGTATGTGTTTATGATGGATTTTATGTACTTAAGATGGATGTTATGCTTATGAGTTTTTTTTTTTATGGATGATGGTTTATAACAGATGTATTCCAATCTAGGATATGGTTAGCTATGTGATCGACTACTTTATTTTGATCTCTTGGTATGTGTGTAAATGTAATGTCATCAAAGTGACGACTTAACCATCGTGCATGCAAGTATTTCTTAAATAGGTGTGAATGTCATATTTCAAAGGCTTGGTTTAACTGCGATACCACTAACTGGGAGTCAAGAAAGACATGTAGATGGCTAATTCTCTGGCTGGAGGCATCGCTCAACAACCCGATGACTACATCATATTCTTCTTGGCTATTTGTAGTTGATCTGATACATACTCGGCTGGTGAGGAATGGTGACCGGTCAGGAGAGTATGTGGCCCAAGAATCTACTGCTACATTTTCTGACCATCGAGAGGCTCCATTAGAAAATCCAAAATAGTGTATCGGAGGATGATCCAACTCTGACATGAGAGAATTGTTTTTAGAAAAATTCCATGATGATTGTGATCATCATAAAAATTTATGTTACACTTATTCTACCTCTAAGGCTGAGACTTCTCGCCTTATGCGTGGAATTTCTTGAGGTAGATCCCATTGACGAGATTAGCTAGGCATGTACCGTTGGGCTCAGACATAATGTATGCTCCTTTTAGGATACAATGTTTGATAATGTAAGGACCCTTCCATAATGTTTTTAAATTCCTGGGTCCTAAGGGTTCTTCTGAAACATCATAGTGGAGGACTAGCTCCCCCTCAAAAAATTAGTGAGTGGTGATGTTGCAGTCGAATGATGCTTTTACTCTTTTCTTATGAGCCTCATTATGTTGGAGAAACTCTCGTCGAATTTTGTCGACAATCTCTAATTGTACCAACCGTTGTTCTAAGGGTTGAGTATCAGTGAGGAGATCAATGGCTACGTGTAAGTTGGGGATCTCACGTTCAATGTGAAGCATGACCTCCACTTTATATATCAACTAGAAAGGTTCAAACCCCGTTGAGGATTTGACTGCTATGTGGTTTTCCCATAAGGCTGAAAATACCATATCATTCCAGTTAGTTTTATGGTTATTTACCATACCTTGTAACATAGTTTTGAGTACTTTGTTAATATATTCTACCTAGTTGTTGGATTGGGGGCACTATGGTGATGCAGAATCATGTGTGAACCTTAGATGATGGGATAGCTCCTGGAATTTTTTATTCTCGAAATTATTTCCATTCGAAGACTAACTCCTTAGGCACATCGAATTGTGTGATGACATGGTTGAAGACAAACCAAGATGTAGTTTTTGTGGTGTTGTCGTATGTGGGCATGGCTTCTGCCCATTTTCTGAAATAGTCGACGACTACTATGATGTATTTGTGTTTACGAGAAGACGTAGGGCTGCAAGTCATAAATTTGATGCCCAATTTAAAAAAAGGGCCCATTATAATGATCGGGTTTAGGGGAGTAGGAGACGCTCTTGCCTTATGGGGGAAGCGTTGGCATCGTTCACAAATTTTGACTGCATGTATGCAATCGTAGAATAGCGTGGGCCAAAAATAACCAATCTAGAAGAATTTTTTGGTGGTGGCCATCCCTGAGAGGTGGCTACCACAAGCCCCACAATGGAAATCCTTTCAGTCTTACTTAGCTTGGTCATGAATGAGGCATCGACATACAATGGTGTCAATCTATCTTTGATAAAGGACAACCTCCATGAGAAGGTATCGAGGGGCCTGATGACGTATGTGCCTTCGGTTGTCATGGGTGATTTGTGGTTTGAACCTTTCGATTCGCAAAAATAGAAGGATGTCGACGTACCAAGGGTCCTTGGTCATCACTAAGAACAAATGTTCATCGATTAGTGAGTCATTAATTTGGGATCCTTGGGTTGCACTTGGGATATCACTGATGAATTCAGCTAGGATTAATGTTTTCTTGTTTTTGGGGGAGCTGAACTCTAGGTCAAATTCCTGCAGTATAACTATCCATCGAGCGTACTTATGGCTCATCATACGGTGGGTTAGAAAAAATTTCATGGCGTTGATGGTTGATATGACTGTTGTAGCCCTTAGGATGAAATAATCTCGAAGATTTTGCACTACGTGTACTAGGGATAGGGTAGTTTCTTCTTCTAGCTCATACCTTAAAGGAGGGCTAGCTAGGTTCTTGTTGACGTAAGAAATTACATGCTCTCTGTTGTTGGGTCCATCTTGGACTAACACCCCTGCTATGGCTGTGTCTGACACAGATAGATATAAGGTATAGTATTTGTCATAATTGGGTGGGCTGATCAAGGGGGTTGTAGACAAGGTGTATTTCAGTGCCTCAAATGACTTTTGAGCCAGATCATTCCATTTGAATAGAACTTCGTGACGGAGTATGCCCAGGAAACCCTGTGCGTAAGTGTCATTATCGGGGAAAAAGCATCGTAAGGATTTGGCTTTCCCCTGCAGGCTTTGAAGTTTCTTTAGAGTTTTGGGTGGTGGTACTTCTTTGATTTACTGGACCTTGAGGGGTGTTGACCCTATCAGCATTCTATTAAATTTTGACAAGCCAGACCCATTTAAAACTCCTCAAATCCCATTTTTTTGGCCTGAAAAATCCATCTTCCACCTATCGTTCCCCTCCTTTGAAACCAAAATCCACCAAAAGGCTGAAAAAACCGCGCAATCAAAAAGATATCAGGCCATAGCCCCTTTCATTCAAGCCCTCTCCACCTTCTCTCCCATATGACTGGAAGCCGAAACCAAATGCTAACCCTGAAGGCATTTACAGCATAAGGCTATCGGGTGAATTTTGAGCCATCTGATAGAATCAGAGATCAACGTACTGCAGTTTTCCCACCTTTGTGGTCCCCACGCTCGCTTCCATTGCAAAAACCGGGCGGTATTTATCGCACCGCCTTTCAGCGGTAGGCGGTAATCCTCCTAGGGCTAGCGATTCCATACATCGCTCACCACGTGTCCCTACGTATGGCCTGAATACCGCCCTCCATCGCGCGTTAATGTTCGACCAAAGTCACGGCACGATATTCATAACAGCCGTTCGATCTGGAGATCTGCATCCGACGTCCATCGCGCTCTGAAGCTGCACGAGGTTTAACCATAGGCAAATCTTGCCCCTAGCCCACTGTCTATCACATCCGTCGCTCTTTCAACCGTCTATCTCCTCCTGAGATCGGACGGCCAAGATTTCATCATCTTCGTTGTTGACCCGGTCTTCCTCCACATCATCATCACACGTGTTTAACGCATTTCTTCCTCCGCCATTTATATATTACTTTCATATGTTATATTTTAATGTTCCGCATTATAAACTCTAGCCATCCCTTCCGCCATTATTTCCACTGCGTTTCCTTCATCACCACCCTGCATATTTCCGCCACTACATCACGTCACTCTGTTACACAGTCGCTTCTATTGCATTGCCGTCCCCCATGCATTCGTTTTCTTCACAAATTTGTCTGTTTTGCAGGTTTACAGTGGCAGGGAATTATCATCATTTGCAGTATCCATTACAAGAGCTGAGCACGCGTCAAAGGACCATTTTTCAGAGCATAATTATGAGGAAATTCCTCGAAAGCCAAATCGACAAGACTTTAATTAAAGAATCAGGGTTCCAATTTTTCAAACCCTGTAGGGGAATTCAAGGCGCCGATTTCACGGATGGAGATATCAATGGGGCAGATAAAGAATATTAGTGATCAGTAGAGAATTAAAGACAGGTAGCTGAAGATTTTGGGGGCCTTGTTCTAATCTTTTTTAGCAGAGTACCAAATTGAAGATCCTGCACATCATTCGAAATATCTATACACAGAAAACAATGCCCTCAAGGCTTTATTTCAACAGAGTTTTCTTTCCAGGAAAGGATGGATTTTTATGTGATTTTACTGCTTTGCCGTGTCCCTGGAGAGATTTCTACCCAGTGCATTTATTTTAGTTAGCAGGCCACTGAGTACAAACAACACAGCATAGTCATTTAGCAGTATGGATGAAAATGTTTCCGCCATTTCACTTTAATTATGAAAATTAAATGTTCATCACCTACCTCTTTTACTAGGTTTTGATTTTTCCTATAAAAACCATGAAGAAACGCATTGTAAGGGTTCCAGATTTTATCAGAAAATTATGCAGTGAAATGATTTTTACAAACATTTTGTAAAACTTTGGTATGAATGCATAGAGCCCATAGGGTCTCAGTGAGGAGGAGTTCTATCTGTCAAAGAGGATTCTGGTCTTTGGTATTTCACAGTATGTAACCTCCTTCACTGAGTTATATTAATATATCATTTCATTTCATCTATGCTTCCTGTATCATGTTTTGGAATGCGAGTGGCTCACTGATTTTTGGTATGGATTCATCCTAGTTAATGCCCATGCTCAGATCAGTCAAGCGCTTTAAATATGGCTCATGCATGATATTCTGTTCCATTATTTAGCTAACCATACTTCTACTATATTAGTTGCTTTGGGAGGGTGCTTTTAAAATGCTATTATTATGTATGGATTCTTAGATTGGTAAGCCCATGCATGGTGGTATTGTATATCTGGGTATCGGCTCAATGTTAAATAATATCTCCTCAATATTTCTTTCACCACATACACCTTCTGATAACTCATGTCTGTGAAGTATTTCTGAATCGGCCCGCTTTGCAGTAAACTGTCTCTGAATTGTCTGTTGCTTTTGTATTAGAGTTCTGCATCTTGCCTCCGCAGTATCTCTTTTCCTGTGTCAGTTTCTGAGGGTTTGGTCCCATTCTATTTCATTTCCTTGTTTACAGGAGATAGCATGTGAGCTGAAGCTGACAACTTCACAAATTATATTATATTCTCCTTGCTATGTTAAGATTTCCTAGGCACTGGTCTATCACAACTCTAGGTTGTCTCTAGGAGCAACAACATCTTTCTGGCACCGTTGTCGGGGACGAATTTAAGAAAATCAAATCCTTGGGCCTCGACAAATCATATTCACTCTTCAAGTAGGTGAGCATGGATAGTTGAGAGTTGTAGATCCCTCACCTTGGCGACTCCACATTTGTTAGTTGATAAATCTATTTGTAGTCCTGGCTCCTTGTAAGCCACACCTGAGGTCGGATACGTCTAAGCTAAAGACACCTTCAGTGTCTGAGCCTGAACAGATTATACATAGAATAAATTAGAAGGAAAGGAAATCAGCCCATTCCGAAATTCCTAAAGTATCTATAGAAGATTTTCCTTCCTCGTCCTCTCAAGATTCTCAATTGCAAATTACCGACTCCACTGTGGGAGATACTGATTATTATTACTCAAATACTCCACCCCGAGAGGGTATCAGAAATAAAAATAGTCTTCATCCTACTCTTGAGGTTGAAGGGGTCAAGGAAGTAACTGAATTATCTTCTGTTAATATATCGTTGTTCCCCTCAACCCCTCAAGCTGCAGTTGAGTATATTCCTATTATTATTCATACTCCACCTCCACCTCCTCCTCCTCTTACTCGTCAAACTATTGCACTACCTCCACCTCCTCTAATGGCCAATGTTTCGGCCTTATTGATGAATAAATATGCTCCCCTGGCATTACCCCAGGTGTTGAATGATATGCCCCAAGATTATCTGAAGATTTTTCCCAGATTCAATGGGGAAAATGAGATTGATGCTCAAAAACATCTTGAGACTTTCTGCTCTTTTGCAGAGAACTTTAATGTTGAACATTTGGATGTGGTCTTAAGACTTTTTGTGCAATCCCTAGATGGTGAAGCTCGAAAATGGTTTAAGACATTGGCTGGCCATTCTATTAACACCTGGGATAACATGGAAGACACATTTCTCAGGAAATGGGGAGAGAAGAAAGATCATGGAAATTGTCTCATTGAGTTCAATACACTAAAGAAGAGACACAATGAAGGAGTGTCAAAATTTATCAAGAGATTTAATAAATGGTATCTGAGTCTCCCTGCTGATATGAAACCCCATCAAACTGCTGCTAAAGTTGTTTTTGTAGCAGCCCTTGATTCAGAATTTGGTTTCTCTCTCAAAGAAAGAAAGCCTGCTAATCTGGATGATGCTCAAGCAGATGCACTAGAATTGGAAGCAAACTTTGCCTCCACTGGAAAAGCAAAAGGAAGATCTGAACAAGATACCAGAAGAAGGGGCAAAGAAGAGGTGTCCACTTCAAGTCAGGACAGAGACTCAGAAAAAATGGAAGAAATGAGCAAATTTATTAAGAAAATGGTTAAGCTTGAATTGGAGGCCAAGAATTCAGCTTTCAGAAATTTCCAGAATGCTCCAAACAAAGGTTACAATCCTCAATATAGGAAACCACCCTTGGAAATACTGCCAAGGGAAGAAAAGGAGCAACAAGATCAAGTGCCACACCCATTGTACCTGGAACGTATAGTAGATGATTCTACTAAGGATGCTGCCTATGGATTGGAGGATGAAAATCTTGCCTTTTCAAATAGTGACGGAGAAGAATTCCCTTTGCAAGGGAATGATGAAGCTAGGGGCTCATTGCAAGAAGAATAAAAGATCAGAGACGCAGAAGAAGCATAATTTGATCATTATTGTAAACAATTTTATGATTTCATGCAAGCACATTTCAATAGAAGATATGATCTCAGATCTTCTAGGAAAAGGACTCGTACCCAGAAGCAAGAAGAAGAAATACCCCAGAAGGAAGCACCTGCTCAAAAGGAGGCCACAATGCAGAAAGCTACAGCCGAAGGTAAGTAGCCTCTAAACAAACCTTTGTAGTCTAATGATCAAATTCCTTCTTCTTCAAAAGTAGTCACTTCCCCTTGTACCAAATCCGTGTCAAAAGAAGTCAAAGCCCCAACTGAAAATAAGGAGCCAAAAGAGGTTGTAATAGAAAAATCCCCCCCAGTTTTCAGTCTGCAAAAGGAACTTGAAAAGGTCAAAATCCCAGTCCCCTTAACTGAACTGTTGAAACAGCGAGCATATCAATCTCAAGTCACCTCTTTCATGCTCCCTGCAGAAGCACCAATCATCCCAGATAGTCTCAACCTCCAAGAAGAGAGACCCATGGTTGTGTTTGGCCCACACGTTTAGGAGATAGATCCTTCTACTCCTCCCTTCTATGTGTCTCTAGTGATCCATGACCTGATATTACATAACTGTATGCTAGATTCTGGGGCTTCCCATAATCTTATGCCTCTGTCAGTCATGCAAAAACTAGGTTTAAAAATCACACGTCCATACAAATACCTCTACTCATTTGATTCCAAAAGAGTTAAATGCTTGGGGATGATCAAGGATTTGGTGGTCAATTTGGCCCAAATCCCAGCAAAAAGTGTGGTAATGGACATAGTGGTGGCTGAAATTTTAGCTCGCTTTGGTATGTTGCTGTCAAGGTCCTGGGGAACAAAAAATGGCGGATCAATTAATATGTATTTAACATGTGCCACTATCCCAGTTTTTGGTGGCCAGGAGAGGAGATTGTACAGGGAGACTAGATTTTTCAAGATGGTGACTAAGGTTGACAATTCTGTAAATTCACCATTCTAGAGTAAAGAAGGAGACTTTTCATTTTTGATGCTGGAAGAAGATCAATATTATGCTCATGAACCATCCTTTTTCCAGATCAAGACTAAACAGCCTTTAGAGAGTCATGAAGCAGGAATCTGGACACTCCATTTTGATGGAGCAAATTCTAAAGAAGGTAATGGAGCCGGGGTGCTATTGATTTCTCCTTCAGGAAAATGGGTACCATTGTCTTTTAAACTAGAGTATGAAGCCACCAATAATGTGGCTATATATGAAGCACTCCTGTTAGGATTACAGACAGCCAGGAGCATGGGTATACAAAGTTTAAAAGTTCTGGGAGATTCAGAACTGGTGGTTAGACAAGTCAGGAATCAGTGTCAGACCAAACATCCTAGGCTAAGGGCTTATAGGAATGAAGTTTGGGACATGGTAGATAATTTCTTCTCGGCATTCAATATCCATTTCATGCCCCGAGAACAGAATAGGATGGCTGATTCCCTGTCTGTGGCCGCTAGTACATTTTGACCACCTCAAAACCCTCTTTTAAGATATGAAGTTGAGGTGTGTTATCGGCCTTCAATCCTAGACAATATCAAACACCGGCAGATACTTGAGGATGAAGAACAGATGAATATATTCCTGGAAATAGTGGGATAATTCTCCAATATGGAGATTGATGCTGATGAAGAAGAGGTAGATTCTGAAGACACCTCAGAAAGAAATTGGGAGGAGAAAGTGGTAGGTAATAAAGTGTTGCAGTTGAAGGGAAACATTATACCTAGAGGGCTGGTGCCTCTAGAGAGATTATTTGACAAGAATGATGTCTCATTGCAGCCAAACAAAGTGGTAGAGGAAAACCAGGTAGAAGACCTGAATCTTGGTACTGAAACTGACCCCAAAATTGTCAAACTGTCCAGGAAGATCCCTGGAGAATATAAAAAGCTATATCAGAAATTGTTTCAGTCCTACAAAGATGTGTTTGCATGGTCCTATCAGGACTTGAAAACTTTTGATATCAGTATTATGTAGCACAAAATTCCACTGAAGGCAGATGTAAAGCCCTATAAGCAGAAGCTCAGAAAAATCAATCCCCTGCTGCTGCCTTCTATTGAGAAAGAAATTAAGAAGGTGTTGAAGGCCAAAATAATTGTACCATTGAGGTACTCTGAATGGGTGGAAAACCTTGTCCCTGTACGAAAGAAGAATGGAGAAATAAGGTTGTGTGTGGATTTTAGAAATCTAAACAGAGCTTCCTTAAAGGATAATTATCCATTACCTAAGATGGATCACATCCTGCAGAAAGTGATTGGATCTTCTAGTATGTCAATGATGGATGGATTCTCTGGTTATAAGCAGGTGGCTGTACTTCCAGAGGATCAAAAGAAGATTGCTTTCACCACACCATGGGGTACATCTATGTATGCCAGGGTGCCTTTTGGATTGATTAATGCAGGGGCCACTTTTCAGAGGGCGATGGATATTGCTTTTGTTGGGGAGAAAGATAAATTCTTGGTGGTCTACCTCGATGATATCACTGTATTTTCCAAGAATGATTTTGAGCACATTGAACATCTGTGGAGAAATTTTGAGAATTGCAGAAGGTATGGTCTTTCTCTGAATCCTCAAAAGTTTTTATTTGCATTATAAGAGGGAAAGCTTTTGGGCCATATCGTGACTAAGGAGGGGGTGAAAATAGACCCTAAGAGGGTAGAGGGTATAAATGGTATTGCTTTCCCCAGAAATAAGAAAGAGGTACAAGTATTCCTAGGGCACATTAATTTCTTAAGAAGGTTTATCCCTAACTATGCTGAGATAGTTAGGCATATAACAGATATGCTAAAAAAGGATAATGAGGTAAAGTGGTCACAAGAATCATGGGGGGCATTTACCATGATAAAGAATGCTTTTGCAAAAGCCCCTGTGCTGGCTGGACCAGATTATGATAAACCTTTCATGATTTTTTCTTTTGCATCACCTCATACAATAGCAGGAGTTTTATTGCAAAAAAATGAGGAAGGGTATGAGCAGCCTATTGCCTTTTTCAGTCAGGTGCTCCGTGATGCAGAATTAAAATACAACATATTGGAAAAGCAAGCATATGCCCTAGTGGAATCCCTCAAAGAATTCTGTGTATATATCTCACAGTCCCACATCACTGCATTTGTACCTGCAGTCGCTGTAAAAGATATCCTTATTCAGGGGGATAGTGAAGGAAAAAGGGGTAAGTGGATTTCCAAAATACAAGAGTATGACTTAGACATCCGCCCTACTAAGTTGATCAAAGGACAGGGGCTTGCCAAAATGTTATCTGAATCAAACTACCAAGCTCTGGGCATAAATTTTTCCATTATAGTAGGTGAGGAATCTGAGGAGAAAGAAAAATGGCATGGAATTGGGGTAGCTACTCCAGAAACACATATAAAGTACCTCGCTATTCAGTGGTACAAAGAGATAGTAGAATATCTCCTCACACTCAATTGCCCTCCAAGCTGCGATAAAGCTAAATACAGAGCATTACGATTGAAATCACAGAAGTATATAGTCGCGAATGGCCGACTATACTGGCGAGATCCCTCAGGCATCTTACTCCTGTGTCTCACAGAGAATGAAGTCGAGAGTATTATAGCAGAGTTTCATGAAGGGATCTGTGGAGGTCATTACAACTGGACGGCCACAGCTCATAAAATTTTGAAGGCTGGTTTCTATTGCCCAAAGCTTTTTGGAGATGTTTTTGCCAGAGTAAGAGCATGTGATAAATGTTAGAAATTTGCTGATAGACAGAAATTGGCACCATTTCCCCTGATTCCAGTGCATGTTGATGAACCATTTCGTCAATGGGGCATTGATTTTATAGGTGAAATACATCCTCCATCGAGTGGACAACATAAATGGATTTTAACTGCCACTGATTATTTCACAAAGTGGGTGGAAGCCATACCTGCAAGGAATGCTACAGATATTGTGATCATAAAGTTCATGGAGGAGAATATCATATCCAGGTTTGGCTGTCCTGCTAGGATAGTGACTGATAATGCACAGGCCTTCAATTCTGCAAAATTTGTGAATTTTTGCCAGCAATACAATATCACACTGAGTCACTCTACAACTTACTATCCATAAGGAAATGGCTTGGCAGAGTCTTCAAATAAAACTCTGGTGAGGGCCTTGAAGAATACTATCAATGAAAATCAAAAGAATTGGGATTCCCAATTGAAATTTTCTCTATGGGCCAATAGAATTACCAGCAAGAGGGCAACTGGGAAATCTCCTTATGAATTGGTATATGGACAAGCAGCAGTTTTTCTTGTACAGCTAGCTTTACCAGTGGCCCGCTTCATGCAAGAAAGCCATGAGGAACCTGATGATATGATTAGGAGAATCAATCAATTGGTGGAATTAGAAGAAACACGAGGCCAAGTGAATCAAAGGTTGATATAATATCAAGAGAAAATGAAACACATTTTTTATCAGCATGCAAAAGACAGGAAGCTGCAGATTAGTGATTTGGTGCTCAGATGGGATATCCGAAGAGCTGAGAAGGGAAAACATGGTAAATTAGACCCCCTCTGGTTTGGTCCTTTCAAAATTGTGGAACAGGGGGGCAATAACACCTTCAGATTGGATAATTTATAGGGCGGCTTGTTGGATGCCCCTGTAAATGGTCAATTTCTCAAGCCCTACTTCCAGTTCTGATTCAGGCAGAGAAAGCATTTTGTATCATAATGTATATTAATTTTTTGTTTCATCTTCGTTTGAATAATGTGGGTGTTGTGGTGAATTATGAAGAGAAAAATAGAATTGTTGAGGAGCAAAGTATGCATACAATACGATCAGGTGGTCTGCAAAGTTCTCGACATGCTTAGGTATGAACGTGCCGTCCCCGGGTGGAGCCAATGTTGACCCTGTCAGCATTCTATTAAATTTTGACAAGAAAGTCCCATTTAAAAATCCTCAAATCCCATTTGTGTGGCCTGAAAAACCCATCTTCCACCTATCGTTCCCCTCCTTTGAAACCAAAATGCACCAAAAGGCCGAAAAAACCCCGAAATCGAAAAGATATCGAGCCATAGCCCCTTTCATTCAAGCCCTCTCCACCTTCTCTCCCATATGACTGGAAGCCGAAACCAAATTCTAACCCTGAATACATTTACCGCATAAGGCTATCGGGCGCATTCTGAGCCGTCCGATCAAATCATAGATCAACGTACCGCAACTGTCCTGCCTTTGTGGTCCCCACGCCCGCTCCCATTGCAAAAACTGGGCAGTATTTATCGCACCGCATTTCGGCGGTAGGCAGTAATCCTCCTAGGGCCAGTGATTCCATACAGCACTCACCACGTGTCCCTGCATACAGCCCGAATACCACCCTCCATCGCGCATTAATGTTCGACCAAAGTCACGGTGCGATATTCATAACAGTCGTTCGATCTGGAGATCTGCATCTGACGGCCATCGTGCTCCGAAGCTGCACGAGGTTTAACCATAGGAAAATCTCACCCTTGGCCCACTGTCTATCACCTCCATCACTCTTTCAATCGTCAATCTCCTCCTGAGATCGGACGGCCAAGATTTCATCATCCTCGCTTTTGACCTGGTCTTCCTCCACGTCATCATCCCACGTGTTTAATTCCTTTTTTCCTCCACCATTTATATATTACTTTCATATGTTATATTTTAATGTTCCGCATTATAAACTCTAGCCAACCCTTCAGCCATTATTTCCACTGCGTTTCCTTCGTCACCACCCTGCATATTTCCGCCGCTACATCATGTTCGCTCTGTTACATAGTTGCTTCCATTGGATTTCCATCCCCCATGCATTCATTTTCTTCACAAATTTGTGTGTTTTGTAGGTTTACAGTGATAGGGAATTATCATCATTTGCAGTATCCATTACAAGAGCCGAGCACACGTCAAAGGGCCATTTTTCAGAGCAGAATTATGAGGAAAGTCCTCGGAATCCAAATCGACAAGACTTCAATTAAAGAAGCAGGGTTCCAATTTGTCAAACCCTGCAGGGGCATTCAAGGCACCAATTTCACGGATGGAGATATCAATGGGGCAGATAAAGAATATCAGTGATCAGTAGAGAATTAAAGACAGGTAGCTGAAGATTTTGGGGGCCTTGTTCTAACCTTTTGAAGCAAAGTACCAAATTGAAGATCCTGCACATCATTAGAAAGATCTATACACAGAAAACAATGCCCTCAAGGCTTTATTTCAACAGATTTTTCTTTCCAGGAAAGGACGGATGTTTATGTGATTTTACTGCTTTGCCATGTCCCTAGAGAGATTTATACCTAGTGCATTTATTTCAGTTAGCAGGCCACAGAGTACAAACAGCACAGCATAGTCATTCAGCAGTATGGATGCAAATGTTTCTGCCATTTTGCTCTAATTATGAAAATTAAATGTTCATCACCTACCTCTTTTACTAGGTTTTGGTTTTTCCTATAAAAACCATGAAGAAACGCATTGTAAGGGTTCCAGAGTTTATCAGAAAATTATGCAGTGAAAGGCTTTTTGCAAACATTTTGTAAAACTTTGGTATGAATGCACAGAGCCCATAGGGTCTCAGTGAGGAGGAATTCTATCTGTCAAAGAGGATTCTGGTCTTTGGTATTTCACAGTATGTAACCTCCTTTATTGAGTTATATTAATATATCATTTCATTTCATCTATGCTTCATGTATCATGTTTTGGAATGCAAGTGGCTCACTGATTTTTGGTATGGATTCATCCTAGTTGATGCCCATGCTCGGATCAGTCAAGCACTTTAAATATGGCTCATGCATGATATTCTGTTCCATTATTTAGCTAACCATACTTCTGCTATATTAGCTGCTTTGGGAGGGTGCTTTTAAAATGCTATTATTATGTATGGATTCTTAGATTGGTAAGCCCATGCATGGTGGTATTGTATATATGGGTATCAACTCAATGTTAACTAATATCTCCTCAATATTTCTTTCACCACATACACCTTCTAATAACTCATGTCTATGAAGTATTTCTGAATCGGCCCGCTTTGCAGTAAACTGTCTCTGAATTGTCTGTTGCTTTTGTATTAGAGTTCTACATCTTGCCTCCGCAGTATCTCTTTTCCTGTGTCAGTTTCTGAGGGTTTGGTCCCATTCTATTTCATTTCCCTGTTTACAGGAGATAGCATGTGAGCTGAAGCTGACAACTTAACACATTATATTATATGCTCCTTGCTATGCTAAGATTTCCTAGGCACTGGTCTATCACAACTCTAGGTTGTCTCTAGGAGCGACAACAAGGGGGTCAAATATGATTCCTTGTTGGCATAATATGAAACCTAACAATCTGAAGGAGTTCAAGCATAGGTTGTATTGTCGACATAGCTGAAATACCAAATGTAAATCCTCGAGATGGTCACCTCATTTCTTGGATCGTACTCTGAGGTTATCCAAGTAGGCTAAGATGAGATGAGCCAGGTCATGGAAGATATAGTTCATGGCCCGTTGAAAGGTGGCTTCCTACACCCATATCTATTGCCACCCGATCGAAATATTATACCGAAGCACATCAGGCAACAGTGAAGGAAATTGCTGATGGTCCTCCTCCCATGCCTGCTTCTGGCCCTCTTTATATCAAAAGGCCCAGTACTGAGCCCATTGTCTAGCCACCTTCTAAAGGTGTACTCTAAAATTCTTCCTACAATCCAAATGCTCGCGCTGCTTAGCATTACAACATTGTTGAGGATTTGGCTTAGGCGCCATTTTCTATGTCTACATTAGAAGTACTTCAGAGTTGTCCATCGCAACAAAAGGAATTTTTTTCTACCATAAGAGGGATTGACCCCATTGATTCTAGCCTTATCACTTTCGATTTTGAAAATTTCCTCCCACAACTCCCTCACCAGCTTGCACTGATCATTCAATTTGGGATTAATGGAAAGAATATCCACCGAGCGGTCATGGACAAGGGTGCATCTATGTGCGTCATGTCTTCTTCTTGTTGGAAACCCATCAGTTCTCCGGTCCTCACTCAATCTCCAAATTCTTTAGAAGCTTTTCACGGAAGGGAATCTCACCCTCTTGGTGTTCTTGCTAGTTTACCCATCACATTAGAAGGGAAAAAAATTAACGTTGAGGTTAAAGCGGTTGATGCCAAACTTAATTATAATTGTTATAGCATCATTTATCACTAGCTTGTACTTGATGATTTATACATTGACCTTGGGCACCCCTTTCCTTCAGACTTGGACTTATTTCTAAAAAAACAGTATCTTAAATCCCATACGCGACTCTACCCAGAATTTTCTGCGTATATACACGAGTCCATATATAGAGAAACATGTATGCCATTTTAATCATTAAAAGATATATATTTTCCCTATTTTAGAGGCGGCGTTTACAATTGCTCCAGTAACTCAACCACCCCAGCTCGTGGCTTAACTATTCCCAACTATAAAAACTAATTTGAGGGAGTATAAAAGCTCCTCAAGGGAATGGCCTAGGAAGAGAGAGAGAAATATAGATATTATACGTTTTTGGAACCCTATCCAAGTCTGATATATTCCCGTGCCTCCTACACTTCCCAAATATTTACAGGAAACCCTTGTTTGATTGAGATTTCCATCACCCTATATGACATCCGTTGTGCACTAATCTTGGAAGAAATCTTGAGAGGCCAGGGTTGGGTGGATCTAGAGGAAGATATGCTCGAATGCCATGACAAATTTTAGGTGATCTCTCCACGTTTATTTACTGTACATGTCATTAATAATAGAAGAGGCCATCTTGTTCCTAATGTTTACATGTCAATAATCTTTTATACGTGTAATGATCATCAATTGAACATTTAATATTGTTTTTATGATGTTATGCATGATTTGAAATAACATCTAGAACATATATATGTTGTACAAATAGGGTTTTGTGTTCATTCTTTGCTGATTTACAGATTACAGAGCACAAAGTGTTGTAGGGCGTTTGCATGCTGTGAGATCTACTTCAACCAAGGGACATCTGGGTAAGTTCTGCAACCTGTAGATTCTAGTTATTTGCATAGAAGTTGGTTTAGTGAGTCCTTCTTGTAATGGCATGCCCCTGATCTGTGAAGGTTAATCAACCAAAAACCTTTAGGGTAACAATTACCTAAACAGGAATGGAAACTCCACTGGGGATCACATTCTTGTGATTTCCTATTCGGGTTGTTTTATCTATCTTGTAGGTTTCTGACAAGTTTCATCACTTCTTACAGTCTAGCAAGTATTTTTTCAATTAGAAAAAAGACCCGGTTCCTTGACCAGGCTTGAATTTTTATTTTTTCCCTATCTTTATTTCCATACGCAGCTTTTTCTTTGCACACTCATGTATACTTGTTGTTTTCTCCAAAGGGACCCGCGTATACGCGAGTTTCCTTTGTTAGAGTCTCGTATGAATGCTAGTTGCGCACTGTAAAACCGCGTATGGTTGGAAAAAATTGAAATTTTAGCTTTTCAGCCTCTATAGTCTTGTCTGTCTATGTTGAACCATTCCTGTGGTATCTTTAAGGTCTCTGGAATGTGTTTATGGTGATTTCATATCCATTTATCTCTTGTTTTTGTGAAAACCTAGCCATTGGGTGAATTTCCTTGTTTTTTGTGTCTGTAATTTCGGCTGAAACACCGAGAGATTTTCTTGAAGTTCCTGGTTGTTCTGGCCTATCTAAATAGTGAGCCTTTGTTTGTTTTCTCTTCTTGGCCCTATGCATTTCTTAACTTATGCTTTTTTCCTCCTTGGTCTATTTCGGTTTTCTTGATTTCTCGGACGTGTCTTGTTGCGAATCTTGAAGAATCTCGTTTTGGTTTTTTGAGTTGTTGTTCGTTGCAAGATTGTGCTATTGTGCCGAATCAATTGATTGAGTTTCTTGGTTATTTTTTCTCATTTAAGTCCTGCTATGAGAGTAGCACAGTTGGCTTGAGCACTTTGAAGCCTTTTTGGAGACTCATTTGGCTTGATTTTGGTTCTTGGGTAGTTTCTGTTTGTCTTCTTCAAATCTATTTTCTTCCACTATAAGTTAAAATCCCAAAAACAATTTGTCTTTTCCGTAGCTTTTGCTTTGAGTTTGTTTTTACGGTTTCATTACATCTTTTGAAACTTTTTTGATTGATTTCTAGCCTTTGGTTCTTGGCTTGATTGTGAGGGAAGTTTTCATTTTCTTTCGCTCTTTTGTATCAAGTGCATTTTTGGCATTCTTATGCATAGGATTTTTGTTTGGAACTGGCCTTGTTTTCTATCAAAAAGTGATCGAACCATTGTCTAGGAACTCTTTTTGCTTCTTTAGAATTAGCATCTTATGATCTTCATATCATTGGTAGTTTGCATTACGTGCATTTGAGAATTTTAGTCTTTTTCGTAATTTTTTGAATTGTGTGAAGTATGAGTTTCTGAAAAGAAAAAACAAATTTTTTGCTTATTAGTTTCGTAGAACCCAAGTAGAAATCACTTTTCATCGAAAGGGAATTGTTTCATTTTCATGTAACTAGGTTTTCATTGATTTATTCTGCTTCATATAACACTACTAGTTTCACTTCCATGAACCCTTGACTTAAGTAACAACCAACTTAAAATAAGCGATCTAATTAAAAGCAACTAGAATTTTTTGTATTATTTTCATTAATCATACACCAACTAGATAGGTTGTAGGGCCTTGGATTAGGTGAGTGGAGAGTTAACTCTCCAAGGGTGCTCAAATTGTTAAACATAGAAATTTTATTAATGAGTGAAATCCAACACCATTAAGTGGACTGGGAAAGCTCTCCTCTAGAGAGTCAAGCACGAGAGATAGTGTAGGCAAAGAAGAGAGATACCCCCTATCCTATTTGTTGAATCTTGACCTAAGACCGTTTCGCCCAGCTGTCGATATGGATTAGTGCCCTTAGTTTCCTATCCTAGGGACCACACAGGTGACTGCTGGGGGGAATACCCGTGGAACCTGAGACAGATGTTGCATCACTTCCATCAGCACTTCTAGAGGGTGCCCTTGTGAAGCTCAAGGACTTGCACCGGCAAAGGCTGTTGTTAGGAGGTCAACGTAACTAGTTCTGTTACCTTTGCTAATATGTCTGGGGCGTAATTACCCCATACTATTTTTGGAATGTCCTATTATTTCTTTGTCTTGTATTTTGGTGTCTGATCCTCATCACCCGGAGCAGAAATACTTGAGAGCTGCTTGCCTGGCTGTATCTTAGGAACTTTTTAGAGTGTGTTATTTTCTCTAGATTTCTTAGCTTCATATATTTTTTGAGTCTAAATTTAATCTATTAAAGTGGCTGACTGATCGCCTCATCAATTGAAGGGGCTTCGTGGGTTGTCTCCCACGAGTGTCGAGCCTTCTTCAGGAAGGTGTACGAGTAATTCAGAGGGTGATTTTCACTCGGTGGTTTTGAACGAAGTGGAGAGAGATCCTGCGTTGGGGTTTGAAGTTTCTGTGGGTGGTTCTGGTGTCGGTGTTAGTATAGAGAGGAGTGCTCCAATAATATCTAGAGTTTTATTTCCAGCAGAAGAAGTAGAAATAGAGGAAGACCCTCATCCTGTTGAGTCTTTTCCATCTCTTCTTCCGGCTAGTTAACCTTACATTATTCAGTACATCAGACCCAAGTCTCAGAGACAGGAGAGTCCTTATTGGTCATATTCCTTTCTTTCAATGGTCACGACTAGGAACACAATTTCAACTGTGAAAACTGCAATTGTTTAGACTACTCTTTCAGTTGAAGGAGGGGGCACTATTTCTATATCTATGAACGCTTCTAGTACTTCTACGTTTGGTTCTGGAAACACCCAAGTGCATGCTTCTCAATTTGGTCCATTTTCTTATGGAATGCCCACCAGTGGAATTCCTTCTTTCTCCTTTTCTATTGTTTTAGCTGTCTCCACACCCATTCCTTTTATGGCTAGTGGGTCAGCTTCGTTTCAAGGGTTCCCCTTTGGATGTGGGAAAATCCCTCATTCATACCCTTCCTTAGGATCCTTACCTTCAGGGAAAATTTTAAGGATGGAAAATTATCTTGAAGTTTAAAAAATTGGCGAATCTCATTGGTCCATAATATGAAAAATATAAAATATTTATTGATGTATTTGTAAAATTATCACATTTTTAATGATATTATATATATTTTCTATATAATGTTGGTGATTTTTAACATAAAATAATTTCTTATTGTAAAATTTGGGCAAAACATTTTTATAAAAAAATGGAAATTGGCGAATATTTTTTTTGGAAAAACCATGAAAAATTAGCCCAACTACAAATATTAGCCCCTAAAATTTTCCATGCTTACCTTTTACCTCTAAGACTCAAGGTTTCAATCCTTTGTCGAGAGGTCAAAGTTCTAATGACTTAACAGGATGGAACCCTGTTTCTACAGTGTTAGGAGCAGGTAGTCGGTTTCTCGTTGGTCAGCAAGGGAATGTTCCTTTCCCTTCATCGAGTACTTCTCAGGATTTTTATCCATTTGCAAATTCTTGTAACCCTTACCAAGGGGTTTCCTCTTCATTCACTACCTCAATTGGAGGGAATCGTCCTGTGTATAGTAACTCTATATTGTGGGATTCTTCGAATGTTGGGTCACAAGGATTTTCTTATGACCCAGCATTCTCTACGAACAATATTTGTAAACCTGGTGCCTCAAAAAATCCAAGTTATTCTTTTCATAACGTGAGGAACCCTTCCTATGGGGGATGGAATTCCCAGGCTCCTCCTCGTTTACCATTTCTGGAAACGTTAAAATTGCTAGATATATCTAAATTTACTAATGATCATATTTGATATAGTCCAGGTTGGCCTCCGGTTCCCACTAAGATCCCTTCAAACATTCCAAAGTTTGAAGGGAAAACTGGCGAGGATCTGACAGATCATATCACCGCTTTCCATTTATGGTGTTCCTCGAACTCCCTGATCTATGATTCGATTAGGTAGAGATTATTTCAAAGAACCTTAACTGGAAATGTTGCCAAATGGTATATTGAGTTAACTGGGGGATTTTTTGCTACTTTTGGAGAGTTGGCTACCATGTTCATAAATCAATTTCAGTTACCTATCCATTATGATGTCGAGACTGATCTCCTGGCCAATTTTCAGCAAGACAAGGCAACTCACATTTATGACCATATTCAGGAATGGAGAAGAAGGAAGAGGCTCATTAAATCTCAAATCCCTAATGAATTCCTTCTTGTGTGGTTTTTGAAATATTTACAGCCAGAAATTTCTAAGGATGTATCCCTTTCAAGGATATTTTCCGAAGAGCAGGCTATTTTTAGGGCTTAGCAATTAGAACTGATTTATCTTAGTCTAGAGTCCTGAATAAAAAAAATTTGGATGCTCCTCACTCCAAATTAGACTTAGCTAAAATGAAACTTGCTCCTCATGGTGATGGGCTTATTGGTTCGATTGATAGCAGTGCAGCTAACCTGCTAATTCAATTGGAGCTGTTTTCTATACAATCTGCTTCTTCTGGTCAGGTCGTGCCTTTAGTGTAAACTCCTTCCCACTCCTTGGAAATTAATGTTGTCCAAAATTCTAATCCCAAAGCAAATCAAGAATCTGATGGGAAGAAGAAGGGACCGAATAACAACAAAAAGGACAAGGATGGGAAGGGGAATGCAAACAAATCCAATGATCATGTTGGAGAGGGTAAAAAGAATAATAAAAAAAAGTGAAATTTCCATGCGAATTCTTTACTAGAGATCATCTTATGCACCTTTGCCCTAAAATTCAAGATGCGTAGCACTTGTTAGCTCAACAAGGTTCTTCTAGTTCCTAGGCTATACTAACAAACCCTTTTCCTCAAGGGCAACAATTAGTTGCTGGTGCGAATCAAAATATTGGGGCTTCCTCTAGGGGCAGCTAGGAAGGGGAGAATACATCAAACATATACATGATGAGTTCTCACGCAGATATTGCTATGAGATCTTATTACAATGGTGAAGCTCAGTCTTCAAAAGCCAAGGGTGCACTTGATAGTACTGAGCCACTTCATATTACTAAACCTACTATTGATCCTATACCTCGGATGTCAGAGGGGTTTTCAAAACGTTCGAAAATCAATCCTAATGCCAAGGCTACATAGAACTACTCGATTATAGAAGGCCTGGCTCAAAGTCCTTGTGCCTTGTCTACATTAGAGGTGCTCTAGTCTTGTTTGGCTCAGCAGATCTCTTTGCTCACTGCTATTGAGGTTGTTGATCCAAGGAATTATCTTATGATGACATTTGATATGTTGAATTTTAAAAAGAGACTTCCTCATCATATGGATTTCCATATCAGATCGACTTACCAGAAATTTAATATATTTTGAACAGCAATAGATGAGGGCGTTTCCACATGTGTAATGTCTCTTGCATGCTGGAAGGGTATTGGATCTCCCGCAGTTGTTCCTTTAGCCACTCTTTTGACTACGTTTGATGGTCATTCTAACAGGTCGCATGGTATTGTTCCAGATTTTCCCATCTGTGTTCGGCGCAAGACTGTCAATATCAAAGTTGAGATAGTTGATGCAAGCTTAGACTATAACCTTCTGTTGGGGAGAAAATGGATCTATGAGATGGATGTTATTGCACCCTCATTATTTCATATTGTTTCTTTCCCTCACGAAGGGAGAATTGTCACAGTTGGCCAACTGGATTGTTCTCCTGTAGATTTGAATGCATCTTCTGACTCAGCCATTCCTTTGGTGAGGGAGACCAAGCCACCTGTTGAGAATATGGGAGTTGGAATGTACACTTCCTTGATGGGTACTTTTGATATTTCGCCTCCTTCGATTCATATCAATGATATTTCATCCTCTAGGGCTCCCATTCAAAGAGAGTTCTTCAGAACTCATTATTTTTCGAACCCCTAAACCTTACCTTATCCTACCTCCACATTAGAATAAGTTCAAGTGGGTGGAATGGAATTTCCTATGTCTGCAGTTGAGACTAATTATAGCTCTATTGTTGACTTTGTAGATTCCATTCCAATTTATCTTTCACCATAGGAATTGGATGGAGATGTGGCTCCAGCTTGGACTCTTAGTTCATCTTTGGCTAAATATTGACTTGATGCCACTCTTCCATCTGAAGAGGCCATCCTTGAAGCAATGAGTGGTGTAGAGAGACCATGGGATGATTTGCATCATCAGTCTTACTTTCTCCAAGACTTGCACGAAGTTGAATCAAGTTTTCCTAGCCCTCAGTCTTCTGGTCCTGTTCACCCAGTCCTGAACCCTTTAGCACCAGCATAGGTTTTTGTAGAAGGGAAAATGGTTGTGGTTTCTCCTAATATCCCAGTGAACATCTCCATAGATCCCAACATTAAAGAGAATGTCTTCATCGGAGCTGAATTTTCCCCTGAAGAGATTCAAATTTACATCAATCTCTTTCGAGAGTTTAGAGATGTGCTTGCCTAGTCTTATGAGGAAATGATTGTTATAGATCCATCTATTGTCCAGCATGAGATCAAGGTATATGAAAATTATAAGCCTATTAGGCAAAATATTCATCCGGTCAACCCTAGGAAGGCCGCAGCTATCAAAGCTGAGGTGGAGAAGCTGCTAAAGGTAGAGTTCATTTACCTAGTTCCTTTGACTAAGTGGGTTTCAAATCCAGTTCCCGTGGACAAGAAACAAGGAACAATTCAAGTTTGCATCAAATTTAGAGACCTAAATAAAGCATTTCCTAAAGATAACTACCCCACACCATTTATAGATCATATTATCGATGAGTGTGTGGGGAATGAGATTTTCTCTTTCACGGATGATTTCTCTGGATATAACCAAATTACTATGCATCGTGATGATCAACATAAGACTTCATTTATTTGTCCTCGGGGTAACTTTTCTTACAATAAAATGCCTTTTTTTCTCAAAAATGTTGGAGCTACTTTTCAGCGGGCCATGTCTTATGCCTTACATGACATCAAACATGTTATCGAGGCATATTTGGATGATTTAGCTGCTTGTTCTCGCAAGAAAATTGATCATCCTTCTCACCTCCGTCAAGTTTTTGAACGATGTTGGCATTATAAAATCCAGCTGAACCTGAACAAGTGTGTTTTCACTGTCACATACGGTCGGTTGTTGGGATGCATAGTGTCTATGGAAGGGATTTGGGTATATCCCTTCAAGGTTGAGGCAATACTTCAGTTGCTTGCCCCGTCTTCAATTCGTCAACTTCAATAATTTTCTATGGAGATTTATCGTAAATTATGATGAAATTATGAAAGGATTTATGAGATTATTAAAGAAAGAAGTTCCATTCTTTTGGGATGACTTTACTCAATGCTCATTTGATGCTTTGAAGAAAGAATTGAACTCTAGTCCTTTATTGATTCCACCCGATTATAGTAGGTATTTCCTTTTGTAACTCGTGATATCAGAATCTACCATTGGTATGGTTCTGGTTCAGGAGGACAATGCTCTTGCTGAGCATGTTATATAATACCTTAGTCGAGGCTTGGTAGGACCTGAACTCTGGTATTCTCCAATAGAGAAGATTTATTTATCAATTTTTCATGTTGTTCAACGACTTAGACATTACATTCTTCTATTCAAAACTTATCTTTTGGCAGTAGTTAAGTTTCAGTTTTTTCTCAGTAGGCGAGTGGTTGGGGGAAAATACAATCGATGGATTGTGATTTTGCGGGAATTTGATCTTGAGTTTGTCTTCCAAGTCCAAGCAATCACTAGTTTTTGTGGAATTGATTTCTGGGTTGCCCTGTGGAGAAGAGATTGTTTATGAAGAATCATTTCCCGATGAACATATTTTTCTCATTTCTTCATAGGATCCTTGGTATGGGGATCTCATAGTCTATCTCCAGAGTGTGAATTTTCCCTCGACTTTTCCAAAATATGAGAGTAGAAAGTTACGACACTTAGCCAAAATTTATTTGAATATTGGTGACACCTTATATCGTCGCGGGGTTGATTCGATCCTTAGGTGTTGCTGTGAATCTCGAAGACGCTGAGGTTGTGCTGAATGATTGCCACAGTGGAGCTTATGGTGGTCATTTATCTAGGTTTGCTACAACCAAAAAAAATCTTGCGTGCAGGATACTTTTGGCGTTTGATTTTCAAAGATTGTATGGAATTAGTTAAAAGGTGTCATCCATGTTAGGTTTAAACTCGAAAGTTGTGCGCTCATACAACTCCACTCTTTCCTGTCATTACTGTCATACCCTTTACAAAGTGGGGTATTTATTTTACTACTTGTAACTCACCTTCGGCTAAATGTCACAAGTACATTATTGTAGCCGTAGACTATGTCATGAAGTGGGTTGAGGCTATGCCTACTTTTAGGAATGACGGTGAGACGAAAACTCTTTTCCTCTTCAATCAAGTCATTTTTCGCTTTGGTATTCCCAAAGAGATTGTCACTGAACATGGCAGTCACTTTTAGAATAGCATGATGGTTGAATTGGCTCTAAAATTAGGTTTCTGGCAGGAGCATTCGCCTTCTTATTATCCTCAGGCCAATGGGAAAGTTGAAGCCGTGAAAAAATCCTTGAAGACAATTCTTCAACGGATGATTGATAAAGTTATATCCAATTGGCATATTATGTTGTATCTTGCACTTTGGGCATACCTGATGTCAGTAAAAAATGCAATTGGTTTTACTCTGTTTCAACTAGCTTACGGGTTGGAATCTATATTTCTTATTGATTGTGAAATTCCCTCTCGTAAGTTAGCTATTGAGCTTCTTCCTGATACTTCCAATATCAAATAATTCCTCCTTCATCTGGAACATCTTATTGAGCAGCGTCGAGATGTAGCTACGATGAATGAGGCACATAAAAAATGGGTAAAGGTTCAGTACGATAAGGTGGTCAAACCTAAGGTCTTCTCTGAAGGTGACCTTGTCTTGGTTTATGCCCGAGATAAGGATGCCTTGGGGGAAAGTAAGTTTAAATCCATGTGGTATGGCCCCTTCATCATTAAAAAGGTCCTGAAGAAAGGAGCCTATTCCTTGATTGATTTTGACGGAAATGAGTTGGCGGAGCCTAGAAATGGGCTCTATTTGAAAAAGTATTATGCCTAGGCTTTGGCCTAGCATCTTGCTTTGTTTTATATAATTTTTTTGTTTTTTTACATATCTGAATTTCAATTTCTTTGTGTGATTTTGATGAAGTTGATCTTCTTTGGCAGGTGTTATTAGATGACATGAGTCACTTTGGTTTTGCTGATGGTGCTAGTAGACATACCCGGAAGTTAGCTTCCACGACTTGGGTACTTCATTATCCATCCAGTTAGTTGTTAGTGTCAAGAGGTGTCTGCATTGGTCCTGCTTTGAACAACATAGCATAATACACTACGGTAATTAATCTACTCTTGGAGGCAATATCCTTGGGTGTTGATTCGTTAGTAGTTTTCTTGGATTCGCAGCTGGTGGTTTCATAGTTGAACAACATATATCGAGTCCGAGACCCATTTTTACATCGATTGTTTTTTAGGGTACGTTCGTTACAAAGATAATTTCAATTTATAACGTTCATTCATATTCCTTGAGCTGAAAATTGGATGGCAGATGTATTGCTTAATCAAGGAATTGATTGGCATATTAATCGTTGAATACTTTAAAATATATCAAATACATCATAAATTTTCATACATTTGAGTCATCACATCATATAAATCATTGTATATATATATATATAGTCAGAGTGTTCAAAATATATACAAAATCTGGACCATCATGTCCTACAAAATTAGGGCTTGTGCCCGATCATGTCTATCGTGAAAAAATATTACAGTCATTGGATCATATCTATAAAATCTACTCCTGAGGTCCCTGTCCAACATTTGTGTTCCCATAGAAAACAATGGCATTTGCTACACGGTGGAATAGCCACACCCAATGTCGTGGTACTCCTACCACCCATCTCTGGATTGCCTCTGCTAGGTCCTCTACAACAGCCATAGGCACTTGGCGAGTCAAACTCTCCAAGTTCCTTTGTACGACATGGAGTGTTCTACCAGGGTCTTCAGCATCTAAATCACCTCTACAGCGATTTTGCCTTGGGTATCCCTCAGGCCTCACTGGTCCCATGTCTGCATCATGATCATCATAATTTTGTAAGTCATTTATTCTAATAAAAAAAAAAAAATCATTTTCATACTTTGAAAAAAATAAAATAAAATCACATAATCAAAAAACAAAAAATGCAATCTCATCGATTGTGCCCCATGCTGCACTGGTTGGCAGGACTAGATCTGGATCACCGTGAAAGTCCATCCCAGCATAAGGATAATCTTCCACTGCGATGACTTGCTCTTCCCACCATTGGAAGAACTCATTATCCAAAGTGGTCTGGGGAATTTCACTTCCCCCCAATCTTTTCATCAGATTTTCCCATCGGGCTATTCTTGGATCTCTTAGGCTACTAATGGTAGAGATGACTTTGGGCTGAAGACCTCGGACCCTCTCGAAGAAGAATGTCAGCAAGATTGTACCATATGTGAAATTTTTGGTCTTTTATTTCCGAATTGAAGTTAATTTTTTCTTCATGTTGTTGAGTAAGTTTGTGCACCAATCAAAGAGATGAATCAAGCATTCTACGACTATGCTCATTTGTGTTCTCGAAGCCTGATGCAAAGAAGCAGATCCTACTACTCTACTAATGGTGAAGAGAAGGATATTCATGTATAAATCCTTCAAGTCTCTTATAAGAATCTGAGCTACTACTTTTTGTGCATTATCTATGCAGTAGACCTGGACATAATCCTCCACAGTAAGCCCTCCACCGGTCTTTGCGTGTAAATATACTGGGTCTCCTCTCTAAGAGAGTCCAGTGATGAAATATATATCTTCCACTTCTATGCATAGTGGCATATTATCAATAATTAAGCAATATTCTTCCGTTTCCCAATGATCAACCAACATTTGAAGCAACAGTACATTGCTTTTCATATTTGGCATTTTGAAAAAGTTGAGCAATCCACAATTTTGGAGAACATCTAATGAATTTTGATCTTGAATTACTTCATTGTCAATTGAAATATGTTCATTCTCTCTCCAGCTAATAGACATCCTGAAAAAATCATTAAGTGGTTGGTTAGATACAAAATTTATACCTTAAACTGAAACGAAATTGATGCAAAGGATGAGTTTAGAGATTACCTGGCATATTTGATGCAATTTGATGGTTGATTGCTCTAGTTTTGAGAAAAGGAATTTTTTCTCCAAAAGCTCCTTCTCCACTTCTGCAATGTGAAAATGATCCAAATGTGAGTCAAATGGTGTATTTATGCCCAGAATTTGAAATTTTTTGAAAATTTTCCTTGTGCTTATTTTTCGAATTTGATTAAGGCTATATAACCACTTGGCTTGTAAGTGTTGGGCAAGCTATTTTTTCAAGTACATGTTGTTGAACTCGAGATTTTCTAGTTTTGCTTCAGATCCATGACTGTTGACCTATCATGGCAGGTATATGATTTAGAATTGGCATATAGGGTAGGGAATCCACTTTCCGTTGCATTTTTCATACTAGCCTCCATTCTGATCACTTTCCATAGGGTCGATCCCATCATGTCATGAGTACTTAACCCATTTCACTCGCTAATTTTTTTAATCATGACTTGGTGGTAGAGCCTTCCTTTACATGGCTTCCTAGTTAGTTCCTTGCTAGCATTTGTCTCCCTTGCTGCAATTCTTGTAGGCTCGGTAGTCCTCTTTAGTCCCACCATGTCTTATGAGTTGAAGCTTCATTCTTCTTTTTCTTTGATATCATTTTTCTGTCCATTACGCTATAGGCTCCCTTATGTTGTTGAGTTGTATTATTGCATTGCATATTCACTACATGTTTATTTTTTCCTTTATCTGGCTTCATATGGACTCATGTTTAAGCCATCTTTTGACTATGTCTTTCTGTACAAGTTAACCATGCAATCACTTAGCTTCTGCAACTTGACAGCCTTACCCATGGATGGAACATTCCTCTGAGTGTCACTTACCAGGTTTTTGCCACCTTGCATTGAGCATAGGATTGTTCCTATCCCAAGAACTAGTGCATCTGTGTCACGACACTCATTCTATCGATTTTACTATAGCATTCTTTTATTATTTTGCAGGATTTAATATGAAAAAGAAAAATAAATAAATATTTTGAAAAAAATCTGGAACGGGATATTTCTTCCATATTTGATGGTAGCTACAGTGTTAGTTTGTCACGCTTGAATAAAGCACAAAAAAAATCTCAGTCTTTTCTTCATTTGGGATGGTTTTGTTTTGACTTAGGAGAAGCCATAACCTTGCTTCATGAGTTAGTACTCTCCCGGTTGGTTATCTCTTCCAATCATATGGAGGTTTTGTTTATGCCTCCTGCATGACAAACTTATACAATGTTATCATTTTCTGCCATAGTCAAACAATGAGTCGTGCTTTTTTTCAAGGGAAGTTAACCTGATTCAGCCTTTCTGCGGTGTCTCTTGACTCATTTTTCAGTCGGCCTTCCCTGTCTTGTCAGTATCTTGTTTTATCACATCAGATATTTGGTCCTTTTATCGTGTTGGTTTCAGAAGGTCTCCACTGACTTCTTGCCAATAGGTTTGTCTCTTATTGACTACGACATATTGCCTTGACAGTAAACCTAGAGCTGCACCCTGGCCATATTTACATCAATTATATATGACCTTGTACTTAGCATTTGATCATCATCATGGGTCTTTGACTGAGTGGTTCCCCTTGTGTTCGATGTCAGCTTACATTATCACACTTGGGATTCATGTAGTACCTTGATTTCCATTTGACCCTATCGATGGATATCTCACCTCTTCGTCAGATTTCATTATTGGTTGATTCAGAGGAGTTCTACCATGTGCTAGCTTCATCTTGTGCATGCCGGAAATGTACTTCGAGTTGGTTACTTCACTCTACTTCATCTGATATCTTCCAAATCTTGGCCTGTGGGTTACACTCACGCTGGACTGAAGTGGGATGCCTTAATGCCTTCCTTCCAGAAGATCTTTTCCCATCGACTCTGACTCATTGCTCTAGGAATAAGTTCTAGAGTCTTTTTGTCAATACCTTAGGGTTTGCAGTCATCAGTGGTAGACTCTTTGCTATCGACAGTGAGGATACATCAATTCCTCCTGATTGATAGATTCTTCCAAGTGTTAGACTTCAACTCATTCATTCGCACTTGCTAGATTGTACTAGGGCACCTTGACACTCATTATCATTATCGGTGGGTTGTCTCACATTTGCTAATGGTATACAACAATGACTAGTAATCAAACTATTTCTCACATGGTCGACTTCAGCTCATTTATTCGCATAGTGTAGAATTGTGCCATGGTCATCGGTGAAGACCTCGGGTTTGCATCAGCATTCTTTGGTTCACTTTGACAGCTCCTTTAGTTTTCTGCTAGTGATACCATCCACCCTTATATGTTGCAGTTTCATCACAGCGACATCTTATATGTTGGCTCCCGATTTGCGTGTTGTATCATTTGTTCCACCACTTATGATTTGGTACTTGGAGATTCAGTTGTAAAGTTTGTAATCAAATATCTGTTGCAGCATCATTGATCAGTCTTCTATATTTGATACTTGGACTTCATTTTGACTTGTACTTTCGAGTAGTGATCAGATGATTCACTATGTACTTTACATTTCAACTATACTTGTATACATATTGGATCTGCTCTATACTTCATATGCAGACATGATTTTCCTTCACTGAGCATGGGTATTCCCGCCTTAGACATGAACTATCTTTCTCATCTCTCTCACTGGTTTTTGGCAAGCTGAAATCTGGTGAAGTCCTCTCTAGTACTCGCAAGGTTCTTTCTATGCACATAATACATTTAAGCCATCATGTACCCCTTTTGACCTCATATATTATTTGGAATTTGTTATAGCATCATTTATCACAAGCTTATACTTGATGATTTACACATTTTCCTTGGGCACCCCTTTCCTTTAGACTTGGAATTATTTCTCAAAAAATAGTATCTTAAATCTCATACGTGACTATGCCCAGAATTTTCCACGTATATGCACGAGTCCATACATAGAGAACCACGTATGCCATTTTAATCATTAAAAGATATATATTTTCCCTATTTTAGAGGTAGGGTTTACGGTTTTTTTAGTAACTGAACCACCCCAGCCCGCGGCCTAACTTTTCCCAACCATAAAAACTAATTTGAGGGAGTATAAAATATCCTCAAGGGAATTTCCTAAGAGGGGAAGAGAGAGAGAAATGTAGATATTATATGCTATTGGAACCCTATCTAAGTCTGATATATTCCCGTGCCTCCTGCACTTCCCAGATATTTGCAAGAAACCCTTGTTTTCTTGAGATGTTCATCACCGCATATGACATCCGTTGTGCACTCATCTTGGAAGAAATCTTGAGAGGCTAGGGCAGGGTGGATCCAGAGGATGGTATGCTCGAAGGTCGTGACAAATTTTAGGTGATTTCTCCACGTTTATTTATTGTACATGTCATGAATAATAGAAGAAGCCATCTTGTTCCTGATTTTTACGTGTCAATAATATTTTATACATGTGTAATGATCATCAATTGAAAATTTTGTTGAAGATTGAAACAAGAAACAATGAAGGAGGCATCCTGAAACATCATTCCTGATCCTAGTTGGAAATTGATCACCTAAACTAGGTGGGGGCCACATAGGTGATTTTTGTCGCAAAGTCTATTTTTAGACTATGTCTATTTTTAGACATATGGATCATGTTCTATAAGTTGCGGGATGCTATTTATGGACGGTTGGTCAAGTTGGTAAAAATAGATGGACCTCTATTTTTAGACATTGGGAGGAATCTATTTTTAGACTGCCAGTCTAAAAATAGATCAGTCAAATATTATTAGCTCTTAATAATATTTGGACTATAAACATTATCTTATCCTCTTGGAGCACTTTAGTTCGAGCTACGGATGTGGCACATGCAGCTGACAGAAGGAATTACACTATTCCTAGGGGTTAGTTGAGCTATTGCATGGTTGACTTCAGTTAGAACTCATGTGGCAGAGTTTGGTGGAGTTGATGAGACATTTGATGGAGTTGTGTTCGGTTTAACTTAGTTGAACTAGTTGTATTTAGTCTAACTGAAAAATACACTAGTGATGAGTGGTGTGAATTAATTATTAATTAATTCACTAATTATTAACTCATAAATCAACTAAAGAATACATCAGTTAACTACAATGCATGGATAGTTTAGTGGAGACCATTGTTAGAGGTGGGTGAATGGGTGAGTCTACTATCAGTTGTGACTATAGATGTGCATGAGATTTGCACACACATTGATTGAGATTGCCAATGAGGATTGCGTAGTACAAGCCAGTGGGATTAGAACTTGGATCTCATCATTATTCATCTTGGATTGCGCAGTAGAGGCAGGCAGACTTGTGGAGGAGATTTGAACCCGTGACTTGTTCATCTTCCGAGCTTGTTTTGTGTGTAGCATGTGAGATAGTTCTGAGATATGTGAGGAGCTTTGTGCTATGTATTGTTACATGTTCTCTATCATTATAATATACAGATAGTTGGGGGTTTTTAGCTGTAAGATTTCCCCATTACATACTGTGTTATATGTGTGCTTGATTATGTTTTAATGTGCGCATGCGGCTGCTTCTATTTCCGCAAATTGATGATCAATTGTAGAAGAGGTTATGTATTATGCATGAAGCTCAAATAGTGTGTAATCAGGATCATCTCAGTGAATAATTCATCTATTATTCAAATTTATACACATTTAATATTGTTTTTATGATGTTATGCATGATTTCCACTAACATATAGAGAATATATATGCTGTACAACTAGGTTTTTGTGTTCATTCTTTGCTGATTTACAGATTATGGAGCACAAAGTGTTACAGGGGGTTTGCACCCTGCGGGATCTACTTCAACCGAGGGACATCCGGGTAAGTTCTGCAACCTCTAGATTCTAGTTACTTGCATAGAAGTTGGTTTAGTGAGTCCTTCTTGAAATGGCATGCTCCTGATCTATTAAGGTTAATGAACCCAAGACCTTTAGGGTAAAAATTCCTGAAACAACAATCTTCTCCTCAATCTTAGTTGGACTCATGCCATGCTATGTGTTACGTCCATTCTCTTTCATGTTCTTTGATTTCCGCACGAAGGGAAGATCATCATTGTCAACCAGTTGACCTTTCTCACTTCTTCATCTTTTGAGAGCAAGATTCCATATGTAGATCATATTCCTACACCTTATGAGAGCATAGGAAAGAGTCATTTTAAATTTCCTGCCCTGATGGGTCTTTTTTCTCTTCCTCCGCCCAACATTTCTGGTCAATATGATCTCCAGGTCTTCTGATCCATGGATCATCACTTCGCCCAAGAAAGTTGATTCATTTGGTGACGTGATGTCGTTAAGCCCAATATAAATTTTTTATTGTGAACTTATTTCAACTTCGGCTCCCCCTCCTCCTAGTCCTGGTCCATTGAGTATGTCTCTTGACATGTATTCTCAATCTCATTGCCTTGGCGCATCGGATTCTCCCAACCCCTTAATGAGATATTTCCCACTAATGAGTCCATCATGGAAACCATATCTCTCAAGGATCCTCCTTGGGACGATAATCATCATCGTTCCTCATTCATGCATGGCCTTGGGACCATGTCTACTTGTCTTGAGGAGTTCGCTTCCCAAGTTCCTTCTCATCCACTTCAAACACCCATCCTGACACATAAAGTCTTTGTGGAAGGCAACCTGGGAAACATCATGCAAATGATGCCTATCGACATCTACGTCAATCCGGGGGTTGTCGAGAACATCCACATTGGGGTGACCTGTTCTCTTGATTTGATCGAGGTCTATACTAGTCTCTTCATGAAGCCTTCGAGATGTTTTCATTTGGGTCTAAGAAGAATGAACGATACCGATCCGAGAAGGCCGTTGCACAAGATCCCCACTTATCCAGTGAGAAGCCTTGCCACAATGTCTTTGTCCTATGAA